>JALDQB020000176.1:0-103620 GCA_024416835.2 Perccottus glenii | reverse complement strand
TGTTAACCTCATAGTATAGGCTGCTGCATGTTCAAAACATCAGTTCCTAGCATTTATTCACATGGCATTTATCTTTTTATTAACAGGCCAGGGTTTTTGTGGTTTTAATTTTTATTCTCATAGTTTTATTGTTCTTTTATTGCACTCTGTAAAGCACTTTGTGATTTATATCTGTGAAAGGTGCTATATAAATAAAATTTACTTACTTACTTTTTCAGTTGTGGGACTGAACAAAACCAAAAGAAGAACCAGCCTAGCATTGGATGGCACCTTGTCATCAATAATGACCATAAAGATGGCCAATTTGGAGCCCTGCTTTAAATGGGAGCCCCCCTCAGATATCATCAAGGCCTCCAAGAAGACCACAGGCCAGTATAACCATGCCCACAGATCATAGACAAGGACTTTACCAGCTTCTGATCTGTATTTGATACTGATTATGCCTCATTTTAAGTTGTGTGTGTAATGTATTCATCTGTTTTATTACTTGAAAAAGTTGTACTGTTTAATAACATTTTTTGTTGCACTTTGTTTCTGATGGACCATGTGCTGGGAGGATTTGAATGAAGAATAATGTCCCTCCCTAACTAATCTTGTCATTTTTGGCTGAACATAAATCATTAAGTGCTCTTAAGAATACAATCATTCACAACATAGGCTAGGTTTCAGTTCTACCATTCATTCAAAATATCAATCAACCTACCTAGGTTAAATCTTAAACACTGGTCTATGTATGAGGCTTTATTGTGGTCCATAGGCAGTCATTTAGATAGATAGATAGATAGATAGATTGTTTATTTAGCCACACAACAATGCCGGTGGAATTTGTTTTCGGTACAGTATGTTTAAGCTCTACATCATCATACATTTACAAACAACAAATAGACAATATACTTCACAACATGTAGCAATACAAGATACAGTGTTTACATAACCATGCTTAGTGTGTAAGAGGAGAGGCTAGACTAAAGAGAGTAGTTCAGAGTCCTAATAGCTATGGGGTAAAAGCTGTTTGTAAAGCGTTTGGTCTTGGTAGAGAGTGACCTGTAGCGCCTACGTGAGGGAAGAAGCTGAAAAAGGTGGTTCGCTGGATGTATGGGGTCAGAGATGATTTTCTTTGCCCGCTTTACAGTCCGATATTTATAGAGGGAATCAACTGAAGGCAGTGGTTTTCCTATAATCTTGGATGCTTTGTTGACAATCTGCTGTAGTTTTTCCTTGTTTGGCGGTCTGTGCTACCATACCATACTGTTATTGATGATGTAATGATGGACTCAATGATAGCGAATAGAACAGAACAAGGAGCTGATGCCTGATCTGGTATTTTTTAAGCTGTCTGAGGAAGTAAAGTCTTTGTTGAGCTTTTGCAATGATTTGTTTAGCGTTAATTGTCCACTTCAGGTTATTGCTAATGTGTGTTCCTAGAAATTTAAAGGATTTAGGCACAACAATAGTTTTCTGGTTGAATGTTCAGATCAAGTGTAGAAGGCCCTACAAGTTTTGATGCCAAACATGAACCAGAATAAGTTCAGGTATTGCACATGGGTGCAAGGGGTCTTTAGCAGACCACCCAAAAATCCACTAGAATGCAGGAAATCACATCTACTTAATCCAAAATGTCCTGGGGTTGGACCTTCAGCTATATTTGCTTCACAGAATCTAACCAATATTGTCTATCTCTTAATAAGCTGCCCCTAGCTTTGGACCCCCCCACACTCACAAACAGACAAAGACACGGACAAACCTGGATTGTTGCAGGCGACGTCCCAGACGAGACTGTGACTCTGCAGCGACTGCGGTCAAGCCATCCCCGTTTCGCAAAACACCAGTCAAGCCAGCCCCGTCTTTATTTCGGAGTGCTCCCGTATTAGCTGTTTTACGGTAATGCAAGGAAACAGCGCCTAGACGTCCTCCCGAACAGATGAATGTTCGTTTTTTACATTTTTCAACTTACAAAGAATCTGATGTAGCATTTCAAAATAAAAGCCCCCTGAATATCAATATATTTTCTTTGATATTTCACCAACTTTACATTTGATTTTATAGAAAATTACAAATTGCCAAAGGGTCATTCTACTTCTGGTGTCTAGCAGAGGACCTCTTGATGCTCTCTAAGAAATCTCAGAAGAATCTGATGTAGCATTTCAAAATAAAAGCCTTCTGAAAAATCAATATATTTTCTTTGATATTTCACCAACTTTACATTTGATTTTATAGAAAACTACAAATTGCCAAAGGGTCATTCCACTTCTGGTGTGTAGCAGAGGACCTCCTGATGCTCTCTAAGAAATTTCAGAAGAATCTGATGTAGCATTTCAAAATAAAGGTCAAACAAAAATTCATAACCGGTAGAAATTTCTCACCAAATTTTACATTTGATTTTAAAGAAAACTACAAATTGCCAAAGGGTCATTCCACTTCTGGTGTGTAACAGAGGACCTCCTGTTGATCTCCAGGAAATTTCAGAAAAATCTGATGTAGCATTTCAAAATAAAAGCCTCCTGAAAATTCATAATTTTCTTTAATATTTCACCAACTTTACATTTGATTTTATAGATCCACTTCTGGTGTGTAGCAGAGACCTCCTGTTGATCTCAGGAAATTTCAGAAGAATCTGATGTAGCATTTCAAAATAAAGCCTCCTGAAAATTCATAATTTTCTTTAATATTTTCACGAACTTTACATTTGATTTTATAGAAACTACTAATTGCCAAAGTCATTCCACTTCTGGTGTGTAGCAGAGGACCTCCTGTTGCTCTCCAGGAAATTTCAGAAGAATCTGATGTAGCATTTCAAAATAAAAGCCTCCTGAAAATTCATAATTTTCTTTAATATTTCACCAACTTTTACATTTGATTTTATAGAAAACTAAAAATTGCCACTTCTGGTGTAGCAGAGACCTCCTGTTGATCTCAGGAAATTTCAGAAGAATCTGATGTAGCATTTCAAAATAAAGCCTCCTGAAAATTCATAATTTTCTTTAATATTTCACGAACTTTACATTTGATTTTATAGGAAACTACTAATTGCCAAAGGGTCATTCCACTTCTGGTGTGTAGCAGAGGACCTCCTGATGCTCTCTATGAAATTTCTGAAAAATCTGATGTAGCATTCCAAAATAAAAGCCCCCTGAAAATTTATAATTTTCTTTAAAGATGTACCAAATTTTAGACTGGATTTTATAGAAAACTGATTTTCAGAAGGCTTTTATTTTGAAATGCCACATCATATTCTTCTGAAATTTCTTAGAGAGCATCAGGAGGTCCTCTGCTACACACCAGAAGTGGAATGACCCTTTGGCAATTTGTAGTTTTCTATAAAATCAAATGTAAAGTTGGTGAAATATCAAAGAAAATATATTGATTTTCAGAAGGCTTTTATTTTGAAATGCTACATCAGATTCTTCTGAAATTTCTCAGAGAGCATCAGGAGGTCCTCTGCTACACACCAGAAGTGGAATGACCCTTTGGCAATTAGTAGTTTCCTATAAAATCAAATATAAAGTTCGTGAAATATTAAAGAAAATTATGAATTTTCAGGAGGCTTTTATTTTGAAATGCTACATCAGATTCTTCTGAAATTTCCTGGAGAGCAACAGGAGGTCCTCTGTTACACACCAGAAGTGGAATGACCCTTTGGCAATTAGTAGTTTCCTATAAAATCAAATCTAAAGTTGGTCAATTTTTAAATAAAATTATGAATTTTCAGGGGGCTTTTATTTTGGAATGCCACATCAGATTTTTCTGAAATTTCTTAGAGAGCATCAGGAGGTCCTATGCTACACACCAGAAGTGGAATGACCCTTTGGCAATTTGTAGTTTTCTATAAAATCAAATGTAAAATTTGGTGAGAAATTCCTACCAGTTATGAATGTTTGTTTGACCTTTATTTTGAAATGCTACATCAGATTCTTCAGAAATTTCATAGAGAGCATCAGGAGGTCCTCTGCTACACACCAGAAGTGGAATGACCATTTGGCAATTTGTAGTTTTCTATAAAATCAAATGTAAAGTTGGTGAAATATCAAAGAAAATATATTGATTTTCAGAAGGCTTTTATTTTGAAATGCTACATCAGATTTTTCTGAAATTTCTTAGAGAGCATCAGGAGGTTCTATGCTACACACCAGAAGTGGAATGACCCTTTGGCAATTTGTAGTTTTCTTTAAAATCAAATGTAAAATTTGGTGAGAAATTCCTACCAGTTATGAAATTTTGCTTGACCTTTATTTTGAAATGCTACATCAGATTCTTCTGAAATTTCCTGGAGATCAACAGGAGGTCCTCTGCTACACAGCAGAAGTGGAATGACCCTTTGGCAATTTGTAGTTTTCTATAAAAACCAAATGTAAAGTTGGTGAAATATTAAAGAAAATTATGAATTTTCAGGAGGCTTTTATTTTGAAATGCTACATCAGATTCTTCTGAAATTTCCTGGAGAGCAACAGGAGGTCCTCTGTTACACACCAGAAGTGGAATGACCCTTTGGCAATTAGTAGTTTTCTATAAAATCAAATGTAAAGTTGGTGAAATATTAAAGAAAATTATGAATTTTCAGGAGGCTTTTATTTTGAAATGCTACATCAGATTCTTCTGAAATTTCCTGGAGAGCAACAGGAGGTCCTCTGTTACACACCAGAAGTGGAATGACCCTTTGGCAATTAGTAGTTTTCTATAAAATCAAATGTAAAGTTGGTGAAATATTAAATAAAATTATGAATTTTCAGGGGGCTTTTATTTTGAAATGCTACATCAGATTCTTTGTAAGTTGAAAAATGTAAAAAACGAACATTCATCTGTTCGGGAGGACGTCTAGGCGCTGTTTCCTTGCATTACCGTGAAACAGCTAATACGGAGCACTCAAATAAAGACGGGGCTGGCTTGACTGGTGTTTTGCGAAACGGGGATGGCTTGACCGCAGTCTGCAGCGGGAGGCGGACAAAGAGTTCTGCTGTGAGCGAGTCTTCGTGTTTACACAGAGACAGTGACTGTAGACGATCCGGTTTAGAGTCAGAATTACGATAATAGTCGACACGCGGAAATATTATGACCACGAGCAAATTATTTCTTCTTTTTCCTTCTTCTTCTTCTTCTTCTTCTCTAGTGTTAATGGCTGGTCGCAACTATTTTTCAGTGCATACCGCCACCTACTGTACCGGAGTGTGTAATTCATGTTCTAGTACTTCAGGTTACATTCTATTGAAAAAATAAATAAATAAATAAATAAATAAAAACAGTGGGTGGGCCCTATATTTTATGATCTAATCCTGTATCTTTAAGAAATTTAAAGAGAGCTTCGTAGCACTCCCTTGTTACCTCACTTATCCCCAGTATCCCTTCTAAACTCCATCCCCGTCCTAATTCATATATCTTATCACGTAAGATGTTCCTCTCAAAATCAAATTTACTACACTTCATTATGACATGCTCTACATTTTCAGGAACATTACATTCCTCACATTTATCAGACACACATTTTGTCATTAAGTACATCGTTGATTTTAACCCAGTATGTCCCAGCCTTAATCTTGAAAAGATCATTTCATCTCTTCTATATTTCCCTTTGAAACCCTTCACTTTAATATATTTCTGAATGCTGTAATAGTGTCTCCCTTTATTATCTGTGTCCCACTTGTTTTGCCATTCGTCGCTCACTGCTTTTCTGATTAATGATTTGGCCTCTCCTTTTCCAAAGGGAACTTTCATTATTTCATCATCTATTCATTTTAATGCTGTTTTTGCAATCTCATCAGCTTTTTCATTCCCCACTACACCAACATGAGCCGGGACCCAAACAAATTTTACATCCCCACCATTTCTTTGTATTCTCAGCATTATTGTATATATTTCAATCAATAAATCATCTCTTAAGGCCTTTTTAGAATTCAAACTAACCAGGGCAGCAGAGGAGTCTGCACAAATGACTACTCTCTCTGGTCTCACCTCTTCTATCCATTGTAGCCCTAAAATAATAGCAACCATTTCTGCTGTATATACAGATCATTTATCATTAATTCTTTTACATATGCCTACATCAAACTCTGGTATATAGACTCCTGATCCTACATGTTCTGTCCCTGGATCTTTAGATCCGTCTGTAAATATTAGCATATAATTAAAATAATTCCTCTTCACATACTCTTCAACCAAATATCCTATATTATTCATATTACTTTCATTCCATTCTTTTTTCTTCTCTAGAAGTTTCAAGTCCACATTGCGTACAGGAAATATCCATGGAGGAACATTACCCCATACAGTATTTGGTCCATATTCAATTTTATTTAATCCATATTGTTCTGCTACAGTATTAATATTCCATCCAAATCCTTTTCCTTTAAGTTGTTGTGTATATTCCCAACACTCACACAGAACATTTGCTGCAGGTTGTTCCTCCCAGATCCTTGTATCTTTATCCAATAAGCTAAAGACAGCTTAGATCGTCTTAAATATAAAGGTAATTCTTCAGCTTCTACCAGTAGTGCATTAGTAGGGTTGTTTTCACTGCACCTATACTGAGTCTTAAAGCTCTAAACTGTATTCTGTCTAATGTTCTTAAAATACTCTTGGCTGCTGCTCCATATACCATACACCCATAATCAATACACGATCGTATTAAGGCCCTATAAATATCTAGTAGTGATTGTTTATCAGCTCCCATTGATATCCAGAGACTGACCTCATGAGATTTAGTACCTTTTACATTTTGTTTCAACCTGTTTAATATGATTCTTCCATATACATTTCTCATCAAACCACAATCCTAAATACTTGAACTCTTTCACTCTTTCCATATTTTGACCGCAATTTTAACTGTATATTATTAATCCTTCTCTTTCTGGTAAATATCATATAACAAGATTTTGTAACTGACATCTTAAATCCCCAATCATATGACCATCTTTCAACTTTTAATATCGCATTCTGAATACTATTAGTCACATGTCTAATGTTTTTCCCCTTTTCCATATAGCCCCATCATCTGCATAAAGTAATGATCCAATATCTCTATCAACATTTATAAAAATATCATTTATCATTATATTAAATAGAATAGGACTTATAGCACTCCCTTGAGGGATACCATTTTCAATATTAAAGTACTCGACAAATCATCCCCAACCTTTACACCTAAAAGTTCGGTTAGACAGGAAGTCTAACACCCAGTTGTATAGCCTTCCACCAATACCCATTTTATGCATTTTAATCAATAATCCTTCTCTCCACATTGAATCATGTTTTTTCAATATCAAAATATACTATAGCCATGATCTCTTTCATACTAATCGCCTTTTCTGCCTCATTGCTAACTTTAACCAAAGCATCTACCGTTGATCTTCCTTTACGAAATCCACTTTGGTATTTATTTAACATTCCTCTTTGCTCTAAATAATATGTCAATCTACAAACAATTATCTTTTCCATCCATTTACATAGATGTGATGTTAAGGCTATAGGTCTGTAGTTCCCTGCATTAGCTAAGTCTTTACCTGGCTTACCAAAAGGAAGTATCAATGCACCTTTCCAGCTGTCAGGCATTACACCTTCTCTCCATATCTTATTAAACAGTTTTAGAATCATTTCCAGTACTTCTTTTGGTAATTGTCTAAACATTGCATAGCATAGTTGATCTTGCCCTGGAGCCGTATTTCCACTTCCCTCTAAGGCCATTTTTAACTCATGTAATGTTAAATCCATGTCAAATGCCAAATCTTCACTGTCTTTTTTCATAATTACCTCGCTATTTGTTCTTAAAATATCCTTTTTCCGTTGTTTATATATTTCATCTAAATGACTCCCACTATGTACACTTGCAAACTTCTTACCTAGTAGCTCAGCTTTCTCCTTATTTGTAATTGCCTGATGTTCTCCTCTATCAGAACTGGGATTTTAACTGATTTCCTTTTCCCACTCATCTTTTTGATCATTGTCCAAATGTCACCCAATTTAACTTCTCTGCCAATGGTGGAGCAAAATTGTCTCCATGCATTCTTCTTGGATGACTTAATTACTTTACGTACTATAGCTCTCTTTCTTTGATAATCAATCAAATTATCTTGGTTCATATTCTTTCTTAGCCTTCTGAATGCATGATTTCTATCTTTATAGCATTTTACACTCATTGTTCCACCATGGAACTATTTTCTTTTCTCATTCACTGTACTCATAGGGATACAGGTTGTTGCAGCATTAATAATCATGGAAGTCACTTCTACTGTGCAGCTATTTACATCACCCTCCATCGATATTCTTTCAGAATACTCACTACAAAGTTCTTTGAATTTTTCCAATTAGCTTTAGGAAAACACCATCTCTATTACATAACCCTCCTGAACATACACATCAAAGTTCATGGAACACAAAATTGGAAAGTGATCACTCCTATGTTGTTGTCATTCTTAACATTCCATTCACATAAATTACTCATTTTACAGAGACTAAAATAAGATCTATACAAGAAACTGAGTTTCTTGTAACATTAAACCTGGTACCTCTTCCATCATTAAGACAAGCAAGTAATCTCTCATCAATTAGTTCTTCCACCACTTCTCCATTTGTGTCTGTATAATCACTTCCCACAGAGTATTGTGAGCATTAAAGTCACCACACCATATTTCTCTATGAACACTTTCTGAGATTTCTTGGAATGTTTGCTTTGATAATTTCTTACACGGATTATAAAAATTGACTACTTTGATATTTCCTCTGGGACTACACATTTCTATTACTATACATTCATATTCATTTGGGACAGTTACCCTTCTGTATGCCAAAGTATCCTTAATAAATGTTATACATCCTCCACCTTGTTTTCCAATTCTGTCACATCTAACCGCACTGTAACCTGATATTACAAAGTCTAAATGAGGTCTTAACCAAGTTTCTTGTATACACATAACATCAGGTCTAACTTCCAGATCATCTACAACCTTTTTGAACTCTTGACCATTTGTTACTAAGCTTCTGGCGTTCCATTGAAGGATATGTAATACCATAATGAGGTTAATCACCTTGAGACATTCCATTGTTTGGATTCAACATCTCATGAATCATTTCAGCTGTAACTTCAGTTATCCCCAGTATTTCTATGGCTGCCTCTACTATTGTCTTGATTCTGTCACTTTTTTTCTTTTGCTGTACTGCCACATTGACAATCTTACAGATGAAAGCAATAAATTTGGTTTTACCCACAATCAGCGTGTCTTCCTTAATCTCTCTTATCCATGGATTTATTTTGGTTTGCCTCTGACTAGACGTTGGAGATGTAATCTCAATTATTCTTCTGTTCTCAGATTCTTTTGCTTTATTTATTACTTGGTCTGTATATTTCACTTTGCTTGACTTTTTTTTGCTGCATCAGCATAAGACACCTGATTAGTTACTTTATATTTCTGGACCTCTCTGGCTTGTCTTTGTACAGGGCATCCTCCAAAAGCAGCGCTATGCTCATCACCACAATTACAGCATTTTACTTTTGTATCCTGACCACAATTTCCATACTCATGTTCACCTCCACATCTAGCACATCTTTGTTTTCCTTTACATTGCCCAGCAGTATGTCCCATTCTTTGACATTTGTAACATCTAAGTGGTGCTGGGATAAACTCTCTTACATCATAACTCAAATATCCCAATCTTACCCTCTTTGGCATCTCTTTTTCAAATTCTAGCTTTACTGATAAGCTATCAGTTTTCACCCCTTTTCTTTGTGTTTGTAGTCTTGTGGCTTTCAAAACTTTCCCTCCTTTCACTTCTTGCATTATCTCCTCCATTGTTATTGCCAAAGGTACATCATAGATAACACCTCTAAGCTTTGCTGCATTCCCAGGATATGAACACTGATCCTTTCCCATTAAGTGTTTCAGCTCTGAGAAATCTATCTCTTTGTATTTTATCTGTAGTAAAGACCAGCAGCCTTCTATTGTTCAAATATTTAGCAAACTTGATCTTACCCATTTCTTTCTCAATTGCTTTTGTTAGTTTTAGTGGGTGAAAATGTTCCCCTTCTTTTTTAAACGTTATCATCACTTTCCATTCAGTTTGTTCGTTCTCCTTTTTCCCATTTATATTTATAGCCTTCACTTTTTTGGACTTTTCACTCACAACCTCCTCATCGTTGGAACTTCCAGAACTATCACACCTTCCTTTCCTCTTGTTATGTACTTCCTGCCATGACATACTGTCACTATCTCCATCCGCATTTCTTACCCATGATAATTACATTCACGGTACAGTTGTTGCTAATTCCAGCGATAAAAGTCAAGAATTTCGTTCAATCTACCGATCGTCTTCAAAGTTTGTTTTCCACGTGCCGCTTTCCACTTCCGCTCCTCTCACAGTCCTTCCCTGTCCTCACAATCTGCCTCCACACGCATATAATCAGTTCGTAGAAAGACTTTTGGCGGATTGGGGCGGGACTA
This sequence comes from Perccottus glenii, assembly GCA_024416835.2. Lineage (NCBI taxonomy): Eukaryota > Metazoa > Chordata > Actinopteri > Gobiiformes > Odontobutidae > Perccottus > Perccottus glenii. The sequence goes on along the minus strand of JALDQB020000176.1, from coordinate 93,199 downwards.
CCGTGGCACTGACCCTCCTGTGATTGGTCATCTTTCCAGTAATCCCGCCCCGTGATCCCTTGACCCTTGCACTATTTTGATTTACGGAAATCAACTTTGCTACAGATAGTCGGAGTGTATGTATGTATGTATGTATGTATGCAGAAAACATGTTGCACATTTTACAATTCCGTTTAATAAGTTAGCTTTGGCTGGTTTTTCATATATTTTGATCTTGATTATTTCTCTGTTATCTTATTTGTTCTTGGTCTAAAATAGAAAACGGTCTGTTTTTTACTTCCAGATGCAGATTGTGTGTATGGTATTTGGCTAGTAGTGGACATTGATTTTTTAGAATTTGCATGTCGTCAGGAGCTGTACCTCTGGGAGGCATTGTCAAGAAATGTGGATACCCCTCCAGAAATCTTACAGGGCTTACAAGAGTTTCTGAGGGTGATTATGGAGCATGTTGGAAATGATGACGTTTTAAGCACTGTGGACACTGTAGCTGGAGAGATGGGCCGTCCTCGGTACAACATTGACAAAGAAAGGCTGATCGAGTTATTGGACATGAATTTATCTGCAGATTGTATTTCAAAGTTACTCTGTGTTTCAGCCTGAAGTGTTCAAAGACGGATGAGTGAGTTTGGGCGAACTGCTAGACACAGGTTTTTTTTTTTTATTATTTTTTTCTGCTAGACACAGGTACAGTGCTGTTACTGATGAGGAGCTTGCTGATGCAGTCCAATGATAAAGAATGAAATGCCTACAGCCGGGTATCGGTTTGTCAAAGGAAGACTTATGTCCATGGGCGTCCATGTACAGTGGAGAAGAGTGACTGCATCAATGCATCGAGGGGACTCTCTTGGGCTTATCTCTAGACTGACAAGTTTGGGCTGTTGTGTGAAGAAAGTACTCAGTCAGAGGCCCTCTGTCACTGTGGCATGTGGACACAAATCACAAACTCATCAGGTCCACACACTAATTATTTGTGTGTGTTTTAGATTGTATTTTATTATCTTCCCAACAGGTACAATATAGTTATTTTTGGTGCAGTGGATGGGTACTCAAGGAAGGTAAACTTAAAAATATATTGCCCTGCATAAAAGACTGCTGGATAGTCTTAGAGTATTTAGCTAATGTCTGTAATGTGATCTCAAGACAGTGTACATAATGCCATACAGGTGATGTGTTTGGAAGGTGCAAACAACAATCGTGCTTCAACTGCATTTGCTGCCTTCAGAAAAGCAACTGAGCAACATGGTATACCCTCAAGGTAAGCATCAAAACATTTTTATAGCCAAAACATTTCTTTAAAGATTCAACATGGACAAATGATGAGCTGGTTAATGTCCTCTCTACTGCCCAGAGTCAGAGCTGATCAAGGAGTGGAGAACGTGAAGATCGCCATTTTATTTTCATGATTACAATTTAAATATAATTATGTATTTTTTCATAATATAATTGAACGTTTATGGTGGGATGTCAGAGTGTGTGTGACAGTGAAATACTATGATACACTTTACATCTTAGAGATGGATCACCTTCTTGATGTGTCATCTCAAGGAACAAAAAAGGTCAAAATGAATCAATTTTACAAACGTCATTTTACGAGTTAATGATTACAATAATAATGCAACCAGTATTTGGTGAGACTAACTTCCTCATTCTTCTTTCTGATAAAGAAGATCTTTTTGCTGTCCACCAAACATTCCTCCCAAAACTTAACACTGATCTACAGGCATCTGTAGAAGGTTGGAACAACCAGCCTCTGAGAACAGAAGGAAATAAAAGTCCAAACCAGATGTGGTACTTAGGAATGATGTCAAATCCAACAAACCAGCCAGAGAACCTTCAGGTAAAACAAGTAAATGTTTATGCACTAAATATTGAAACCAGACCAGTACTAGTGTTGTCTGTTTTTAATTGTCAGGATATTCATGAGCCACACATCGACTGCAGGAGGTTGGTGTTGAATACAGAGGGGATGGAGGAATAATTGTGGTCCTGGAATTTGATATTCCCCTGACTGAAGAGCAGCTGGACTAGAGCTATTGTTGGCTCAAAATTTAAGAGACACAAACACCCGGGACCTTTACCTAATGTGTAGAGAAGATGTAAATTATGTCTTGTCTGGTTAAATTGGAATTAAACTATTACAAACGTTTTATTTATTTCTTTATTAAAGCAAACAAGAAAACATTTACAACTTGCCTTTTACAGGATTTTTTATCGACATGTACAGCTGTCCATCCCAAACAGGGAAACTTGGATCAACCCCTGCATTTGTCTTTTTGAAAAATAAAGTCTAAATCCACCTTAAATCAGGGATTAAATAAAATATTACAGAATAAAGTTAAATTAACACAAACATGCATTAAAGTTTACGGTTAACATGTTACGCACTCTTTTAGGTCTCCAGGAACAAAAAGCTGCTGGAACAGCTGATGGTGTTGTGCCAGTTCCTTGTCAAATCCATAAATGTCTCGTCCTTCGTGGGTCTGATTAAGGATGGGTCTCAGTCTTACAAGTGAATGCAAAGTGATGGCACTAACATAGAATATGAAAATGCTTCATTAGTTAGTCATTCAAAACAATTGTGAATTTGTATTAACATACTCCTGGATCACCTTTTTCTGCTCAACATTTATTGGTCCAGTAAAGCCACACACCACAATAGCATCTGATAATTCCAAAGCTTTTCTCCTTCAATGTTTTCCACCTTAAAAGAACAAATTTAATCTTGATATTGGTACAAAGCAATAACATAATTAAGTGACATAGAAAACTGCATTTTATTTTTTATTACTTCTTTAATCAAGTTGGTGATTTCCAGATCTGTAAGTTCCAGTAAACCATCACTTTGTACTTCTCCATGGCACAAAAATGATAGGACCATCTAGTGAGAAAGTTTGGTGCAGGTCCTGTATCAAACTAGTGCAAAGATCTCCCACAGATCCTGACAAAAACAAACATACATGTTTATGAAAAAGTATTGAGGTTACCTGTTAGCACAATTTATTTCATAAATAAAGGCACAGACTTGAATTTGTTTTCCTGATCATCTGTGATACTATATTTGGAGGTTTTGTCCTTCTCTGCATCTCCTTCAAATAAATGTGACTGAATGCCACGCATCATTTCTGTAAGGAGGAAAAGCAATTGTGCTAAAGAGGATTTCATTCTTTGTTATGGCCTCGATGAGGAATACAAACCTGTGAGGAATTCTTTATGAAGGGCTCCTTCATCAGTGTATTTTTCTCCAATAAAAGAGAGTCGAAGGAGGTTCTTTGGAGAGGCTTGCTTCTGTCTGGACTACTGCTTAAGACCCTCTGATAAAGGGCCTCTTTTGTCACATTTATATTAAATGTTTTGGATTTATCAACCTTTTCTCCAAGAGACTTTAGGATGTCTGATAAGCTAACAAATTACAACAATCTTAGCTTTATAAAACAAGACAGCTACAAACACAAACTCACACAAATAGAATCCCTGCTGTGGTGCTCAACAGTGTCTTCGGTGATTCCAGTGTGATGCTGTTGATGTGGAGAGATGTGTATAAACATCAAATTCATTTTTTTAAGGACATGGTCAAAGGGATGGTCATGTGACAGACAAATCAAATTCTATATTGAATGAAATGTAGGAACTACCTCTCCTCTGGCCACATATGCTGCATGGATATGAATGTAATCTTGTGTGAATTGTTTTTAAATAATGGGCCAGACACCGATTAAAGACACAATTTCAAGCAAACAGAAAGAGATAATCATAAGAACCCCAAGAACAATTTCACTAAGCAGTAAACATCAAGGTAGTTTGATCTTGTTTGTGTAAGATGTGACAGTGCATGTTTCTTTGTTCAAATCCATACATCTACTCTAAAGATTAACCCAAAACAACACTCTATATTTACACTGTAAATAATGATGTCAAGAAGAAATGTAATGGTTAATGTCTGTGATTATCTTACATTGATCTCAGAGTCCACTGGATAACTGGATGTCTACAGGAATAGTCAATAAAAAGTCTTTGCACTTGCACATTGATAAAGCCCGGTCATATTCTTACATTGACAGCTGAGTCATTTGATGAAGTAAGATGTGTTAGATAACTTACTTCTTTATCATCCTCCAAGTCGAGTATTTCATGGTAGGTCTATAAAACAATAACAGAACAATCACAAATTCATGCAGGCTGTGACTAAAAAGTTTTCAGACACCCTTAAAATTTCACACAATGAAAATTCTGTGGAAAAATCTGTTTTTGTTTCAAAAAGTGTGGTTGCATTAGACAGACACAAACAATTACAAATGATATTTTTGTTAATTGTTTAATCTGTCTGTCATTTCATTTTGTTCTTTTGCTTTTAAAACCACAAATGTTGTCTGTCAGTCTCAGATTTGCAGTACAAGTGTAAGTGTAGTTCCTACTTATACCACAAGAGGGAGATACCATAAAGTGAGCGCGTCTGCAAGAGCAAACAGAACCAGGTTTGTCAACAGTTACAGGCAGTTAGCAGACAAGCATGTTTGTATTTGTTTTCAGATACTGTCTGTGTTTCAAATGTGCAACAGTCACATCATCAAATTAATCTTTACTAGTTTTGAAAACTTGAATATTGAATCTTAATTCATTATTTAGTGCCCAAAACCTTTTTCTATCACGGTTAAGTAAGTAGATTTAGTAGTAAGTAGAAATGGAATGTAGAGACCAAATTAAATAGTACTTGTGTTTCTACAATTCTTCCAAAAAGTTAGGGATATTGAATTTTGGGATAAAATGTCTGAAAGCACCTAAAATGCACTTTAACTTTTACATGTGAACATCATTTGACAATCTCTAAACTTTTGAATGCACATGTCCAACTGTTCAATCTTTCAGACCAACGCAGCAGAACAAGCACAAACATTAGATTTGACACAAACAGAGGCTTTAGTTTGTGGATTTAAGTCATTGTCTGACACTAATTTGACACGATCAGCAAAAATCACAAAGAAAATAACACACTGCAATGTACAGACTTTTATACACAATGGATTAGCTTCAAGACCAACAGTTAGACTCAAGTTATAGACCTGAGTCCAAACAAATACTAAAGCACAAAAGATATTAGAAGATAAACATAAATACATAGAGTTAATAATATTTGTGGAGTAAATATGAATGTATAATATTTATGTGTGTGTGAGAGACAGGTACAAAGGCCCCAAAATATATCTTCTCAAAATCCTTTTAAAGCTTCTTCGACATGAGATTGGTAGAAACATGTCTAACTCATGGACACAGTGCTCTGCTGGACACAAACCTCCAATATAACTTTCATCTAAAAGAAAAGTGAAAGTCAAAGTCAGTGTTGTTGTGTTGGACCTGATGGTTCTAGTTTAAAGTGACTGGACTGTAGCTGCTGCTGAATGTGGCCTCACACTGGAGTAAACACAGCTCTGTTCCTGTTCACACGTCCTTCTCTCTGAGTTGGAGTCAAAAAAGAAGTCACCTGTCAATGTATCAAATGAAAGAAACAAGAGACTCACCTTTGATGTTTTTGAGCTCCAGCACAGAATCTGTGGCATCTGTAAAAGAAACATTTCATTTCATTCACAGTGGACAGTGTTTTTTACTGCTTTAGTGTAAAAGAAAAATAAGCCATAGTGACACTTTCATTGTGAACAGTCTTTGTGTGAACTCTTGTCCTTTTTCTGGATTTGGACTTTTGATTACAGACAGTTTGGTTTTCTTCAAAATAAAACTCCTTCTTCTTGCCTTAGAGGAAGTCGTCAAGTTAGAAGAAGCTGAGACTGACCAATAGGACGAGAGGTGTAATTGTTGCTGGTCATGTGATCTTCAGCAGAGCTCTGATTGGTTCTCACAGACCTTAAGTACAAAACTGTAACAAACAAAGACAAATCAATAGTGAATTATAATATTAAAGGCATTTGTATCAGAAACAAATACAGTGTTTGTGTCTGATATAGTCTTATCTTTTGACTTTGTGCAGCGTCACAGAAGCAGCAGCAGAATTAATCCAACTATTGCACAGATAAGTCCAATGATCAACATGACAGGAAATGAAGAGCTATGTTCCTTTGCTGCAAGAATTTATCTCATGTTAATATTTACAACTCACATTGTAGCAGTGCTTTATAAATACACCTTCAAACCTCCAACTTTGTGTTTCTATTTTGAATTAAAAGATAATTCTCACATTTGAGTGAGATCCAACTCTCTGGAGAAGTCCAAATGTGGAGATCTTGGGCCTTGTTCTTGTCCTCACATTTATAAAAACCCTCGTCAGACTTGGACACTGCAGAGATTTTGAACTCACTTTGGGTTCCATTTTGGATTAGTTTTCCATTTTTATAGAAAAGGACAGAAGAAAGAGCAGTAGATGTGTTGAGTTTAGAGCCGAGAGAAACAGGTGGTCCCTCAGTCACAGGATGAACAGGACTCACAAGGACAACATCACCTGTGAAAAGTCACACTTGGACTATTACATTATCACAGCAATAAAAAGAAGAGGATGGCTGTATTCATCTATTCTATGAAAATGAAATGAAAAAGTCCTGTTGAGGGCATTGCTCAGTTCTCCTGATCCAGACTCACACCAAAACACTGCATTAGTTTTCTTTTGGGGAAAAGTCACATTTAGATGGATCTGTCCAGTAGGAAGTACATTGTGGTAAGAAAAGGCCGTTCTGAGAAAAGCCTTTGAGTGTCCACTCTCCATTAGTGGAGTTGGATTGACAGCTCAGTGAGACTTTGTCAGACGTGAGGTGCTGTGATGTGTCAGGACTCACTGTGAGAGACACTGGGGACTCAACATCTGCAAAACACTAATATAAGAGAGCAGCTCAGAGTCAGTGTGCCTCCAGACTGAACCTCTGTGTCACCAGTCACTGTGGCCTTTGCTTTTTCTCTGCATCACATTATGAAACCAAAAGAAACAGATCAGTTTAAATAAATCACTTTTAGAGAAGCAGCTGTGTCCACTTTCTTCAAACACATGTTGTTACAAAAAAAAGAACTAAATCAAGACATTTTATTTGAGTGTATTAAAGAAAAAAGAAATCTAAGTCATAAATATAAAAATGAATAGTTGTCCAGACTCACTCAGTTCTTCCAGTGTGGTCTCCCTGCTCCACAGTGTTGTGTCTATTTCTTTTCTTTAGTTTGAGAAACAAAACAGTCTAAATAACAGCAGTAAAATAAACTGTTCTACACACCGACTGATTACAAGTGCTTGATTTCAGATTTAATAAACGGAGTTGGGTAAGGCAGTATTTCAGTGGCTGCCCCCTGTGCATGGACTGACCTGCAAAAGGACTTCAATCCATCTGAACTTGTTACTTTAGGAGAATTCAAATCAATCCTAAAGAAGCGTGAACTCAAGGAGCTTGGTAAATGTAACCGTTTTTAAACTCTTTTGTAACTATTGAGAGTAAATATTGTTCTTTGTGTGTTTGATAATTCTTGTATTTGTCACAAACTGTGTGTAATGCTGTCGTCTTGGCCAGGTCACTCTTGGAAAAGAGATTTTTGATCTCAATGGAGGATATCACCAGGTTAAAGAAAGATATAATAAATAAATTGAAAATAACTTTTTTCTTAACTGTTTACTTTCTGTTGCTTTGACTTTTATTTTTCTTTCAGATCTAGGTTTAAAAACACAAGTGTACTCATCAGTTTGTAAAACAGTGACAGTATTAGTTGATTCCGTGACGATGTGTTGGAGTAGACACCTCTATTTGAGACACTGACACCAGCTGAGTTTTCTTTCATTGTTTCCCTCTGAGAGTCCGAGGCTGACTTTAGTCTGAACCATTCATAAGTTCCTTTAAAGCCTCGACTTCACAGCTCAGAGTCACACTGCTCTGTTCTGGGATGGTGTCACTGGAGCTTTTCAGATGGACTCTGCGTCTATTTTCTGAAAATACAACAGAATAAGAAATGCAAGAAAATGGTTACAGTTACTGAGTTCAATGTAGGACATGGTGAAAGTAGTTTTATTGTTTGTTTGTCTTTTGTGAAAAAAATAGCAGCTGTTGATGAATGTTTGTTTAATGGTGACTTTTGTCCTTGTTTTACATATTTTAACTGTGGAGACTGCGATGATGAGTTGAATGAGTTTGAACTGTTTCGTGTGAACCTTTCCTCCATGAGTCCAAACAGAACAGAGCAGAAGTTTACATTAAAAGTGAGTCCAAGTCCGTTTAGTTTGGTCCACATTTCTTTTGAGTGACAGCAGTCTAAAAACAAATGTGTGTGGGTCTCGTCCTCAGAACAGTTTTGGTGCTTACATAACAACTCCATGAAACAGTGGCTCTGAGCTGGAGTCTGGTCACTGATATAAGCCTCTTATATCTCCAAGACTTTCATCAGAGTCTTTACAATCCAGGAGCTTTATCAGTGCTGCACATTCATCCTCATTTAAATATTTATACAAGACAAAACCACCCACAACAATGTCATTAAGTTTGTTCAAAAGCCTTTTTGATGTTAAACCGTTCCAATCCAGGACATATTTATGAGTAAAATCACCAAACAACAATTGAAACTCTGGTCCTGACGTGCTCGTCCCACTCTCTTCCTCCAACACTTTTTGTCTCCCGCCCAACGTGCATTTCTTATAAAGTCTAATGATGTGTTTTTATAAAGGCTAGCATTCATTTTAGGCTTAAATCTATGTTCCCTAATCCTCCATGTTTTTACTTTTAAATAAGACACAAACACAACATTGTGTTTCCACTTTTAACCTGGAAACACCATTTTAAGTGACTCCATCCTGAAGCTCACTGAGAGAGGCCCAAGGGTTTGCAGCTCTGTCGACAAAGCAAAGACTGTTACTTTGAGGAATCTAAAATATAAAACATGTTTGGAGTTATTTTCACACTTTTTTCTTTGCTGTAATTTCTTTACTAATTCAATAAGTGTTCATTCATAGTTTTGATGCCTTCAGTGAGAATCTACAAAGTAAATAGTCATGAATATTACTAAATGTATTAATTATAAATAAATGAAGTAAGAATAGAAAGATGTTGAATAAAAAAATATTGTAAAATATAATTTCATCAAAGTAAAGACTGTGAAACGTCCCGCTCTCTCGTGTCCTTCTTCCTTGTCCTGGGGTTAGCTTCAGGATATGAACCAAGATAATTTGATTGATTATCAAAGAAAGAGAGCTATAGTACGTAAAGTAATTAAGTCATCCAAGAAGAATGCATGGAGACAGTTTTGCTCCACCATTGGCAGAGAAGTTAAATTGGGTGACATTTGGACAATGATCAAAAAGATGAGTGGGAAAAGGAAATCAGTTAAAATCCCAGTTCTGATAGAGGGAGAACATCAGGCAATTACAAATAAGGAGAAAGCTGAGCTACTAGGTAAGAAGTTTGCAAGTGTACATAGTGGGAGTCATTTAGATGAAATATATAAACAACGGAAAAAGGATATTTTAAGAACAAATAGTGAGGTAACTATGAAAAAAGACAGTGAAGATTCGGCACTTGACATGGATTTAACATTACATGAGTTAAAAATGGCCTTAGAGGAAGTGGAAATACGGCTCCAGGGCAAGATCAACTATGCTATGCAATGTTTAGACAATTACCAAAAGAAGTACTGGAAATTATTCTAAAACTGTTTAATAAGATATGGAGAGAAGGTGTAATGCCTGATAGTTGGAAAAGTGCATTGATACTTCCTTTTGGTAAGCCAGGTAAAGACTTAGCTAATGCAGGGAACTACAGACCTATAGCCTTAACATCACATCTATGTAAATGGATGGAAAAGATAATTGTTTGTAGATTGACATATTATTTAGAGCAAAGAGGAATGTTAAATAAATACCAAAGTGGATTTCGTAAAGGAAGATCAACGGTAGATGCTTTGGTTAAAGTTAGCAATGAGGCAGAAAAGGCGATTAGTATGAAAGAGATCATGGCTATAGTATATTTTGATATTGAAAAAGCTTATGATTCAATGTGGAGAGAAGGATTATTGATTAAAATGCATAAAATGGGTATTGGTGGAAGGCTATACAACTGGGTGTTAGACTTCCTGTCTAACCGAACTTTTCGTAAAGGTTGGGGATGATTTGTCGGAGTACTTTAATATTGAAAATGGTATCCCTCAAGGGAGTGCTATAAGTCCTATTCTATTTAATATAATGATAAATGATATTTTTATAAATGTTGATAGAGATATTGGATCATTACTTTATGCAGATGATGGGGCTATATGGAAAGAGGGAAAAACATTAGACATGTGACTAATAGTATTCAGAATGCTATATTAAAAGTTGAAAGATGGTCATATGATTGGGGATTTAAGATGCCAGTTACAAACTCTTGTTATATGATATTTACCAGAAAGAGAAGGATTAATAATTTACAGTTAAAATTGTACGGTCAAAATATGGAAAGAGTGAAAGAGTTCAAGTATTTAGGATTGTGGTTTGATGAGAAATGTATATGGAAGAATCATATTAAACAGGTTGAAACAAAATGTAAAAAGGTACTAAATCTCATGAGGTCAGTCTCTGGATATCAATGGGGAGCTGATAAACAATCACTACTAGATATTTATAGGGCCTTAATACGATCGTGTATTGATTATGGGTGTATGGTATATGGAGCAGCAGACAAGAGTATTTTAAGAACATTAGACAGAATACAGTTTAGAGCTTTAAGACTCAGTATAGGTGCAGTGAAAACAACCCCTACTAATGCACTACTGGTAGAAGCTGATGAATTACCTTTATATTTAAGACGATCTAAGCTGTCTTTAGCTTATTGGATAAAGTTACAAGGATCTGGGGAGGAACAACCTGCAGCAAATGTTCTGTGTGAGTGTTGGGAATATACACAACAACATAAAGGAAAAGGATTTGGATGGAATATTAATACTGTAGCAGAACAATATGGATTAAATAAAATTGAATATGGACCAAATAATGTATGGGGTAATGTTCCTCCATGGATATTTCCTGTACGCAATGTGGACTTGAAACTTCTAGAGAAGAAAAAAGAATGGAATGAAAGTAATATGAATAATATAGGATATTTGGTTGAAGAGTATGTGAAGAGGAATTATTTTAATTATATGCTAATATTTACAGATGGATCTAAAGATCCAGGGACAGAACATGTAGGATCAGGAGTCTATATCCCAGAGTTTGATGTAGGCATATGTAAAAGACTTAATGATAAATTATCTGTATATACAGCAGAAATGGTTGCTATTATTTTAGGGCTACAATGGATAGAAGAGGTGAGACCAGAGAGAGTAGTCATTTGTGCAGACTCCTCTGCTGCCCTGGTTAGTTTAAATTCTAAAAAGACCTTAAGAGATGATTTATTGATTGAAATATATACAATAATGCTGAGAATACAAAGAAATGGTGGGGATGTAAAATTTGTTTGGGTCCCGGCTCATGTTGGTGTAGTGGGAAATGAAAAAGCTGATGAGATTGCAAAAACAGCATTAAAATTAAAATATGATGAATGAAAGTTCCTTTGGAAAAGGAGAGGCCAAATCATTAATCAGAAAAGCAGTGAGTGACGAATGGCAAAACAAGTGGGACACAGATAATAAAGGGAGACACTATTACAGCATTCAGAAATATATTAAAGTGAAGGGTTTCAAAGGGAAATATAGAAGAGATGAAGTGATCTTTTCAAGATTAAGGCTGGGACATACTGGGTTAAAATCAACGATGTACTTAATGACAAAATGTGTGTCTGATAAATGTGAGGAATGTAATGTTCCTGAAAATGTAGAGCATGTCATAATGAAGTGTAGTAAATTTGATTTTGAGAGGAACATCTTACGTGATAAGATATATGAATTAGGACGGGATGGAGTTTAGAAGGGATACTGGGGATAAGTGAGGTAACAAGGAGTGCTACGAAGCTCTCTTTAAATTTCTTAAAGATACAGGATTAGATCATAAAATATAGGGCCCACCCCTTTTTTTATCAATAGAACGTAACCTGAAGTACTAGAACATGAATTACACACTGGTACAGTAGGTGGCGGTATGCACTGAAAAATTGGTTGCGACCCGCCAATAATACCAGAGAAGAAGAAGAAGAAGAATATTAGTGAGTGTGGAGAGTTCATATCTGCACAAGTCAATTGAAATCATTTGCTCGTGGTCATAATATTTGTCGACTATTATCGTAATTCTGACTCCAGAGCGGATCGTCTACAGTCTCTGTCTCTGTGTAAACACGAAGACTCGCTCACAGCAGACATCTTTGTTCGCCTCCCGCTGCAGAGTCACAGTCTCGTCTGGGACAACGCCTGCAACAATCCAGGTTTGTCCGTGTCTTTGTCTGTTTGTGAGTGTGACCACATTTTAAAAGGGTCGTGTTTAGAGGCTTTGCTGCAGAAAAGTGTAAATGTAGTCAACGAAGAAACTGGCGGAGCTAATCCCGTCTTCACTAGCGTTACACGTCTATGGAGTAATTTACTGGTGAGCTGAAGGAAACGTTCCACTTTGGTAAAGTTCTATTCTATTTTGCCCGTTACGTGCACTATAATTAAGCACAAACTCATATAAATAGATGACCTTAGAGAATAAATAAATAGTATATAAATGTAGCTTATGTCTCTCTGAAATAATAAAACATTCTTCTTCATAGTTTGTAAAACCCCATAAAGATGACATTTGAATGTTTGCTTCTGTTATGTTTCTTCCCTTGACCTTTGACATTAGAGCCTTTGGTATTGTTCACTTGTGAGGTCTGTGTTGGATGTAAGAACTTCCACAGGCCTTAGACATTATGAGTTTACATTTGTTCTTTACAATGAACCTTAAGAAAAATACATTTATCCATTAGTTCTCTTTCAAAAGGCAACTCCACAACATTAAACTGGTTCTGACTGTTCACAGGACATTTATACATTTAATACTGACACTTTAAGGCTGGAACCAGAAATGACTATAAAACCAATATTTATGACCATGTCAATATGAACCATATAAAAACCATTGTTATAAAAACTTTTCAAAAGGTTTATTGAAGAGAAATTACAACAGAAAACTGACTGCATAACACCAATAAAAATAATCCCAGATCAGTCTATGTGTGTCCAACAGCAGAATATTAAGGTTCACCTGAATGGTTCTCAGGACGTCTTAGAAAAGGACACTTCCAAACCTTCAGGACACTGTCAGGACACTGTCAGGACAGTAGATGCCAGAAGAAGTCCTGCTGTAGCAGCAAGTGACTAGTGCTGTGTTTCGATTCAAATTTCAAGAATCGATTCGATTCCGATTCTCAAGATCTTGAATCGATTATCATTATTCGATTCGATCCGATTCGATCCGATCCGATCTTCGAGATTTATATAAGTGTTTTTGAAGAAAGCATTTTTTTCCAGCTGTTACCTGAATTAGAGGACTGTAGTTATGCAACATATTATACTATTATTATAGACATTCAACTGCAAATTAATGGAGTATTGATGGTTGTAAAGAACAATCCCCCTTCCAGAGTGTTGATACAACTGCTTTCACAAACTTGCACTGGTGTAGACGACAGAGGATGCAGAGGTATATCAGCAGTAGTAGACCAATTATTTATACACGAACCTGATGTATTATTGAAAATGACATTAAGAATTGACATTAAGATGCAAATGCACCTTTATTTTTTATTTTAATGATCAACATTTAGAACACATTTGGTTACTGGCTTCACAGTAAACGGACAACATTACACAGAATGTAAATACAATTTGAACTTACAAAACCTTTCGAAAACACAACTGTGTCACAGTTTTGTGTAAAACCTTCAAGTACTCCAGGTATAAGACATTAAATTGCCTTTAAAGTGTATTTGTGTAAACTGGTCATTTTAAACTAAAATAGTAGATACAAATAAATAAAAACTGGAAAAGGCCTTGCCTATTAAAGTGAAAATAAAAATAAACTGGAAATTAAACTTGTCTTAACCCAGAGTGTGAACTGCCATCACTCAGGAATGGAAAGATTCTTCTGCAGGAACAGTAGCTCATTGACATGCCCAGGGGTAAGGCAACTTCTTTTGGCAGTAATGATATCACCTGCAGTCGAAAAAACCCTCTCAGATGTGACGCTGGTTCCTGGGACACAGAGATATCGCTTGCCATGCGAGCCAAAAGAGGATACTCCTTTTCATTCTCCCGCCACCAGATGAGAGGATTGTCCTGCAGTCCCGCACTTCTCCTTGACCTGTACCTTTTGATCTCGTCTTCTGCCTCTGCCGCTTTAGTTTTCTGTGGTCCTACTTCCTGTTGTGGTCTGTAGGCTTCCCCAAGGAGAGACTCCAAAGCACTGGATTGCTTGAATTGCTTGGGTGCCGGAGGTTGGGGTTCCACCTCTTCTTCCACTCCACCAACTTCATCAGCAGCAGCATCTTGCTGTGTAAGAAGAGAGAGAGAGAATTTGTATTTTATGGAGGTGTGTGTGAGTGAAAGAGAGTGGACTTTTTCCACTGAGTTTCTTTTTAAAATGTTACTTACATTATATGCATCTTCCTCCATCCCACACACTGCTTCAGTTGGAGTCTGGAGAAGGTCTGATCTCGCTCCTCCTCATTCAGGAATGGCAGAGCTTTGAAACGTGGATCAATAGCTGAAGCTACGTACAGCATGTCCTTCTGGTTTACATACCTGGAATTTAAATTTCACACATTTGATCAATTTATCCCCCCTGAGGAGGACAATAATGTCTTTAATGAAGTTTCCTTTTTATACACACATACATACATACACATATACATTATATATATATATATATACAGTAAAATAGTCTTATCTCTCTCACACACACACACACACAGACACAGAGAGAGAGAGAGGCCTACCTTGTGCTTAAGTTTTTCTTGATCTCATCCTTCATGTCCTTAACAACTCTGGAGTCTTCTGGAAGACTGGTCATCTCTTTCAGCAGCAGAGCATGCAGAGGTGCTATCACTGAGAGAGTTGGGCACTTTTCTTCTGACATCGCTTGAGTGGCTGTCTTCATTGGCTTTAGAGCTCTGACCACATCTTCTGCATCTGTTATGTCCTCTTCCTTCAGGCTGCAAAGATCCTTTTCATTTCTCCGCACATCAGGTGAGAGCAGAGCGGCAGAGATCGCGGGTTGCTGCTCTAAAAAACGCTCAAGCATTTCTAGTGCACTGTTCCAACGAGTCACCACATCAATTTTGAGCTTGTGTGCATTTAGCTGCAGTAGCTTCTGCTTTTCTTTGAGGATACGGGTGGCCGTTGTACTGCGATGAAAGAACTTTGCGATGTGCCTTACTCTCCCAAGAAGGCGTGCAACATTCGGCAGTTTGAGACCGGCTTGCGAGGCCAGGTTGATAATGCGCGAAGCAGCCGGCGTGGGTTAGTCCGTAATCTCAACCGCACGGATCATATTCGCCGCGTTGTCAGTGACTATGGCTGGGTCTTTACTCAGCAGCCCCCACTCCTCCATAGCTTTAGTTAACATTTCAGCCAGACTGACAGAGCGATGGTCCGTTTGAACTTCGGTTGTCTGCAGAACGTAAGACACAAGGTTCCAATGCTCGTCTATGTAGTGTGCTGTCACACTCATGTAAGATTCTGTAGCTACGGATGTCCAGGTGTCACTCGTAATGCCCACCCTCTCTGCGGTCTTAAGATTACACATTACACCATCTTTTACTGTCTGGTACATGTTGGGGATCACTTCTTCAGACAGACGTTTGCGAGACACAATGACATAATTTGGTTCCATTACCTTCATTAGCCGCCTGAATCCTACATTCTCAACAACAGAATACGGCGCATATCTTTGCAAATGAAGCCCGCATAATCGCCTCAGTTATTTTGACAGAGCGTGCAGAATTAATTGGCAGTTGGAGAGTTTGTTTCAGTGTCTTCTGTTGCGGTCCTGTGGCGGGCTTGGATATGATGTCTTGATGATGTCGCATCATGTGGTTCCTGAGATTAGTAGTATTTCCACAATACTTCACCTCCATTTGGCAGGCTTTGCAAATTGCTTTGCTTTTGTCAAGCTCGTTCTCTTTATTGCTTCTGAACCGAAATGGTGCCAGATCGCAGATTTGAGCGTTTCTGGAGTTTTCAAAGCAGCCATGTTCGTTGTTTTAAAGTCTTTCCACTTCATGTGTGAATTACGCTGCAAATTAAAATTCATGGGAAAATTTAGGTATTATTAAATCGATCCTCTGAGTTACTTAATCGATCTTTAGAAATTAATATGAAAATCGATTCAGAATTGGTGAATCGATTTTTTCAACACAGCACTACAAGTGACTATCACACTTTAAACCACTTGGGTCTTGTAGATGAGAGCAGTCATTTGATAGATGTCGAGGCTACTTTGCCGAGACAAAGCACAGTGACAAACTGTAGAGAGTTTCTATTTACGTAGAAAATGCGCTCTCCAAGAGTCATGCCGCTTGTTCTAAACACAACGTTTACTCCAGCAAAGTATGGAAGAGCAAACCCTTAAGAAGCCCAACGACATGCAAACAATTCTACTTGAACAGCTCTGTTTTTACTGTTAACCCATCACCAATCTCACACAAAAGTCTAAAACAAGTTGAAATGTCACAGGTTAACTTGGGACTTAGCCACAAGACAAACTGACCTCAGTGCTCTGCTCTCTCCAACTACTGAGCCAAATTTAATTAACCTTTAACCTTGTGCCAAAAAGTACATTGTTCGATTACAAAATCAGATTAACAGCGATAAGCAGTTTTACATAATCAACTATGTTACAGGTACATGTGTTTTGAACAGGCATCGACACAGCCACCTTTCCCAGTTAACCTGAGCCAGTTGAATTTGCACAAAAGATTAAACTAGACAGTTGTCTAAAGCCCTGTTTGCTGTGAAGGGCTCTCTTTTTTTTCTCCCAAACATAGCTTTGTCACTGAGGTTCATAAACACTAGAATTTATACAAAAAAGAAAAAAACGGGTGCAGAGCTTATTGTCCTTTTAGTACAACAGACATCCATGAACTTAATGGATTGTTGCCCAGAGGTGCAGGGGGGGGGGGGGGGGGAGTGAAGTGAAGTGGACTTATTCATAACTGTCGGCACTATCTGGGTCAGACGAGGAGTAAAAAACCCGTCTTCATCATCCGACGCAGTTACCAGATTCGCAAAACAGCGGTCTGAGAAATGTAGAAAGTGTGACATCAAAGTATAACTTCTCCACTTTTATATGCTACTTTCAAAAAGACAATATTCAAATACAATGGGTTCTTAAAGTTTAGTCATAACACTACTCTATATTCACCGGAAGAAGGCGACAAAGACATGTGTCTGTCAGTCTGCCCCAGGGCATCTGTGGCTACAGTTGTAGCTTGTCATCACCAGTATGACTGTGTATGAATGAATAATGGACGGCCTGAGTCCCTTGGTCCCTTGGAAGAAAAGCGCAATATAAATCCAATCCATTATTATTTACAACTTCATATATCACTGTTGTTCTGGGGCTGTAACTGCACTTCTACCGACAAGTCATCCCTTGTCGAATTTGTCCTTGACGTCTCTTTCTTTTTTATTTGGCAGTAGTCGACAGGAAACGGGGTGAGACAGCGAGGGGAGTGACACTGGGCAAATGAACCGAGCGAGACCCCTGCTTTTTTTTTTTTCTTGTAATTTTTTTGCAACAAACACAATCATTTTTATTTAAAATTTTTTAAACTAATATCTTCATGGGCCCTTAGAATCACCCTAGTATCCCCCCACCTTTACGGCGCGGCTGCTTGTGTGTTTTGTCTCCCAGAGTACATTCTTTTCCCTCCAGAGGCCTGTTTCTTGCTAGTCTTTTCTTATCTCTTAACATTATTTAAACCATGTTAGATTAAAGATGAAGGGCTCATCCATCTCAGCCTACTACTCAGTACTACAGTGTCTACATTGGAGTTTTCGCTCTGTTTCATTTTGTTTCACTTTTGGGAGAAAACCAAAGTGTTCTTAGTCCAGATGAGTAAGCACGACCCGTCTAGTCCTTTCAGAGTCTTTTGCAAGGCCTTCTCTCGGTGGGGCATGCTTGTAAAAAGTCTCCAATAGGCTTCCAGAACCAATGACCGAGCCTCTCTCAACTCCTCTTAAGGTGGTGGAGGAGCAGCTGCTGTTCTCTGGGCTTTACCCTGGTGACTGTCTCTAAAGTAGTGCTTATTGTTTTTGTATTTTGTATTTAAGATTTCCCCCTTGGTCGTAGACCATAAGAGATTGGAAACAAAGGCCAGTAAATTGAGAACCTTATTGTGGGACTCATCTACGTCTTCACCATAACAAACCAGTGCATCCAGGGCTTGCAGAAATGAAAATGCCTCGTACCCTTTCAGACAGGTTGTCTTTAGTAGCCCGACATGCGATTAACTAACCCAAATAACAATTTTATTGATGAAGGTTGCGTTTTTTTTTTTCATTCAACGCAGACGGAGGAGGGTGGGGTATAATATTACATTTTAGTAACTATTATGTGCATTATACTCAACATGTTGCTAATTAATGTAATCTTTTTTTAAATGTCTGTGAAGTTTCTGCAAGGTTAAAGCAAAGGAATCTGGACGAGGTTTTAAAGGTGAAGCTGTTTGTTACCTGGCAAAAGCACTTTAAACAACAGTAATTTGTACATGCCAGTAAGGAAATGATTGCACACAATTTGGTTTTAAAAATGTATTTATTGAATTGTTTTTCTGTTGAGGATCCAGTTGACATGGAGCTTTTTGATTGGTGTATGCTCAGCCTTGAAAAAAAGAGACATTACAACTAGAGATCGACCGATATGGGTTTTTCTATAGCCGATGCCGATGCCGATGTTTAGAGGTCAGGGTCAGCCGATGGCCGATATGTGCTGCCGATTTTTAGGGCCGATATCTTGGAAGTTTTCCCCTTCATTTGCATGCTAAAATGTCACACTAATAATAAGTCGATCCACAACATTTCTAAACTTAACAATCATTTATTGAACACTGACTTGAACCATCATAAAACTGTCAATCATTTACATTAAAGTTTTAGTGCAATCATCAAGCCTGGAGGTGGTGACACGCAGATGACTCCACAAATTTGTGGTGTTTTTCTTTTACCTTTTCAGCTCCCAAGCTCACCAATCCATTGCAGATATTGCACCTGGCTTTCCTGGAGTTGGCTCTGTGAAATGGCTGCCACACTGGATTTGATTTTTGTTCAGCCATCAGACAGCAATTACTAACAAAATAAATATTCATGGTTAGCATTTAAGTAGTGTCTTCATTTTCAATTCAGTCTATAATGCCAATACACATTAAAACAATTGCACTCTAATTGATAAAGTTTAAAATAACCAAAACAATTCACTAATGTGTTGTTTTTGTTGTTAACAGACTGGATAACAGATACAAGTTACAAACCAAATTACCATAATCTAGTTATCACACACAAAAACAAAAAAAAACGCGCTAAACCCTTAGTGGTTTCTGACATTCTTGACGGTTACGTTAGACAGGTTTAATGAGGTTAATAACTGTATGACGTGTATATTGGTCGTAACACGCCACTTTAAGAAACCTGGCTATTGTCTGCATCAATCCATGCTTCCGAGCAAATGTCACCGTTCTGCGCAGGCTCGAGGACAGCTGTCTCCCGAGCACGCTGCTGTTTGTGAGCGGGCGGAGTAACGTAACACGCTGCAGTGTTTGTGAGAGCTCTGCCAACTTCTCCACGCCACACACAGAGTGAAATTCTCCGACTCCAACACAGGAAAAATAAAACTGAACTTATAACATTGGGGCTAATATGTTAGAAAGCAAGTTGCTGATAGTTTTGGACTAACTTATAGTCCTTAAAGCGAACCTTAAACCAGCTGTAGCATTATGCCAGTTTCACGGTTCTATGCTATTAGTTTTTCTTTCACTAAGTAAAGCAACACTTCATAGTTTAGTAATATATAGTAAATATATGTCCATAAGGAAATATCAGAATTTAAGCCTTACCTTTATCAACAAGGACAGTTGTAGAGTCGTCCAAAAGTTTTGGCATGGGGTCCTTCAGATGCAGCAGCAGCACTTTCGGGGCTGCCCGCGGACATGCCTGACTTTAAATCGGCGCTACTAAACACGGATATCGGCCGATGCCGATATATAAAAAAATGACAAATATCGGCCCGATACATCGGCCGACCGATGTATCGGTCGACCTCTAATTACAACCAAAACTACTTAGGTACAATATATGGTGTGTTATGTGGGTGTGACTGTATTTTAAGTGTGTCAGTTAATTGTGTGTGTTGGTGTTCGTGTGTGTGTTCATGTTCGTACCTTACCATGTCTTGTGTCCAGGTGTTAAGAGTCCCCGGGGGAAACAAGAGTTCATTTAAAGGTTCCAGCCTGGACCAAGTTAAGAGAAGGTGTTTAGATTGGTTTTAGATTACATGAGTGTATTGTGTAAGGTTTAAAATACATATTTGGGTTTGTTTATAGTTTGGGGTTATAGTTTAGGTGGATGGAGGATTTTAACTTAGTTTTAAGAAGGCTGAGAACTAGGGATGCTCATTTTGATTAATTTTCCCGACCGACAACCGCTCCTTAATCGATTATTAACCGTTAACTGATAAAATTATAATATTGAATTGGCATTAACGGCTTAGTGTACAACGTCCTGGTCCCTCAACCATTACACCGTCCAGCACTGCCAGAAATCTGGGAGTGGTAATTGATGATCAGCTAGACTTCACAAGTCATGTCGCCAGCACCACCCGGTCCTGTAGATTCATCCTCTACAACATTAGAAAAATTAG
The DNA here is from genome assembly GCA_024416835.2 of Perccottus glenii. Classification (NCBI taxonomy): domain Eukaryota; kingdom Metazoa; phylum Chordata; class Actinopteri; order Gobiiformes; family Odontobutidae; genus Perccottus; species Perccottus glenii. Next base: position 72,450 of record JALDQB020000176.1, on the reverse strand, counting down.
ACCTTTCCTATCAGAGCACTCCACGCAAATTCTAGTCCAGGCTCTTGTCTTGTCCAAACTGGACTATTGCAATGCCCTACTGGCTGGACTCCCCGCCTGCACAACCAAACCTCTGCAGCTGATCCAGAATGCAGCAGCAAGAGTGGTCTTTAATGAACCAAAGAGAGCGCACGTATCTCCTCTATTCATTAGGTTACACTGGCTCCCGGTTGACCCGCATCAAGTTCAAAGCTATGCTCTTGGCCTACAAAACCACCTCTGGTTCTGCACCCCATACCTCCACTCACTAATACAGACCTACGTTCCTACCAGATCCCTCGCTCTGCAAATGAACAACGTCTGGTGGTACCGTCCCAAAAAGGTACAAAATCACTCTCACGCACCTTCTCTGGATCTGTTCCACATTGGTGGAATGATCTACCCGCTGCTACAAGATCAGCAGACTCTGTAGCCATCTTTAAAAAACACCTGAAAACACATCTCTTCCATCAACACCTGACTGACAAACACTGAGCCCTACTTCCTTTCTATCGATTCCTTTCAAAAAAAAAAAAAAAAATTTCTCTTATCCTTAGCATCGTATACTGCGCTGGGTTTAAACTGACTAGTTTTTGTGCACTTATGCTTTTTGTACCTTGTGTTGTTAAAGTTGCTTCCATTGTTATCCTCACTTGTAAGTCGCTTTGGATAAAAGCGTCTGCTAAATGACTAAATGTAAAATGACTAAATGTGACGTAAACACGCTACAAAAGAAAGCCTGCGTTGTGCTTGCACCTCGTCATGCAAACCCCAACAATATATATATACACCAAATTAAAGCTTAAAGTCTCATCTTTCAGACGATATAAACCATTTTAACACGTTACAACCACAGTGCCGACACCAAAGCCTTTTTTACAGACAAGTAGGGCTGCACGATAAGGGCCAAAATGATAATCACGATTAATTAGCACGATTATTTGTTGATTTTAACCAAAACAATTTTTTATTGTCACACAAGCTAATTACATCTACTGCCTTCACATCCATATTGTGCAACATTCCTGCTAATGTACAGATATGTGCATCAAAATAAAATAGGTCCTCTTATTCACCAAAATTCAGTGAATCTCCTTAAAGAATAAATAAAAATAAATTAAAACAATAAAGAAAATGTAGCAAAACTTCAACAGGGCACTATTTTACATTTTACAATGTGTAAATATATTTTAGGAAGCAAAATATAAACTTAAGTTGTACCTGCATAATGGATGTGAATAAAACTAAAAATAAAATATACAATCAATAAGAAACAAATATCCATAACAGAATGTAACCAAATAAGAACATTTCAAGGCAGAAGAACTATGCCGAAAAGAGTACTGTAGTTTACAGGTTTTTGGAAAGAAACACTAGCCTGTCAACATTTTCTGGCTTGAGGGATGAGCGAAAGCAGGTCACCACATTCCCCCCTGTGCTGAACACCCTCTCAGAGGGAGAACTTGTAGCCGGGATGCACAAGTATTTCTTTGCCAGTTTTGAGAGACGTGGGAAGAGTCTCTGATGTTCCTTCCACCAGTCTAGCGGGTCCTCCTCACTGTCTAGGTTACCTGATTGTAGGTACGACTGTAGCTCAGAAGATATAGCTTGTTGTTCTTGGAGAGGACTGAGTCTTTGCGTGGCTGCCGCTGCTCCCTCAGCAGTCTTGAAGAAACTCCCCAAGGTCTTTTTCTTTTTTGTAGTGGGTGCATCCTCAGCAGTCTCACCATGGGGATCAGTTGTTGGGCCCATCTCCTTGAAGAGTAAATGAGATATGAATAATAAATACCCCTAATAATCTAAACATATTCAACACTCATTTCCAGCCACTGGATTTCATATCATTTTAATCCACTTAAAAGCATTAATTTATCATATATTCTGCAATTATATACATTTACTTACAGCCATGGCTGCAGGTGCAGTCCTCGCCATTTCAGAAGTCAGTCTGGCATGAATTGGTGCAACATTGTCCTCACTAACGTAGCTGAGCTTGAACCGTGGATCTAGCGCAGAAGCCATATCAAGCAGTTCTTGTGTCAGAGGGTCATTGTATTTTTCATCCAGATAGCTCAGGATTTTGTCTTGATGGTGCAGGTTAGGTCCGTCTCATCATCGTTCACTTTCAAGATGGAGGATCTGAAAAGGTGGAGGACTGGCTTCACAAAGGAAACGCTGACATACTTCTCACTGGAAAGCGCATCAGTAAATTCCAATAGAGGGCTGAGGGATTTGTTTATGGCCTCAAGGACATCTGTGTCCTGCCAGGTAGGGATGAGGTGTCTGGCTTTTCTGTCATCGGACAAGACCTGTGAAATCGCCTCTGCTGCTCCAGGACTCGTGCAATCATTGCTTGCCTTGATCCCCACCTTGTGGGACACTCAGTCTTCAGTGTATGCTCTGGAAGCTTCAGTTCTCTTTGTGCCTCCGTCAGCTGCTTTTTCTGCGCCAGCTGTAATGGCGCTTTTCCACTACACAGTACCAGCTCGACTCGCCTCGACTGGCTCGCCTTTGTTTGGTTTTCCACTGCGTAAAAGTTGTACCTGCTTCCTGGTACTTTTTTTCGTATCACCTCCGGCGAGGTTCTAAGCGGGCTGAGGCGATACTAAATTGTGACGTGACCACACGACAGACTGCTGATTGGCCAGAGAGAATCGTCACTGTTCACTGCGTCATCCTTGCACGCGCCAGACGGAGTATCCTGAATAACCCCGCCATTTTTAAATAGTTTGGCCAGCGATTGCGTGATAATTTACCCAGTCCCAGACTTTAGTATTATGGCAACTCGGAAAAATGCTCCGTGGTCAAACGAGGAGGTGCAGACTTTTCTTTGTTTGGTTGCCGAAGAGAAGATCCAGCGAGTTCTATGTGTGTGAGTAGCGGGTGTGTGTCGCGTAGAAGATTACGTCACGACAGGTTCTTGCGGCGTCGCTATGACGACTAGGTACTATTGTGGAGGTACTATCTGCAATGGAAAACGGCGCGAAAAGCGAGCCGAGCTGATACTGGTAGTGGAAAAGCGCCATAAGAGAAACTGCTTACCAGCTTTTTGCAGAGACCCACTGCTCGATCAATTCGAGGATCTCTCATTGCATTCTCTAAAAAAGAATATGAACAAGTCAAATCATATGTAAAATAAACCACAGATTTGATAAACAACCCGAATCATATTGTTCAAGATTAAAGTTAGTTAAATCTTATGTCAGACAACATGAGTAAAACTGTTTGGATTTGGTTTCTTAACACTAGCAGAAATAACAGTTGTTGTTATATTAAGCTACTATTGTTATTATCAGTAACATATTCACACACATTAGTAAAATAAGTACTGATCAACTCCAATTAATAATCACAAATAGCATATTTCAATTAATTATATATATATTTAATTAATATACAATTATTGTAATATTTTTCTTTTAATATATATATTTTTTTTACTTAATATACAATTCTTTAAATATTTTAATATAACTTTACTCACCTATTGCTAGATGGAGTCTGTAATAAAGCACTGAAGCCTAGTCCAATTATTTAGAGAAGCTGCCTTCACCACATTAGCTCCGTTGTCTGTTGTAATGCAGACAAGCCGATCCTCCTGCAAGCTCCAAGAGGCCATCGCCTCCCTCAGGCCCTGGGCAATTGACTCTCCCGTGTGATCTTGCGGGAAAAAAGATGTTTGCAAGCATCGACTCTGCATTGCAGAATCCTCATCCTCATGTAATGAATTGTCAAACTCATGTACGGATCCATTGTCCTGCTTGACCACAGATCCGTTGTAGTTGCAAAGTACTTTATATTGGCAAGATCACGCTGTATTTCCTCTGCGTTTTCTGTACATCGCAGGTAGTGCCACCTTTGAAAAATAATTACGCGAGGGGATCACGTATCGTTTATCCAGTGTTGACCAAGAATTTGAAGCCTTCGTTTGTCACCGTGTTTATTGAGCACATGTCTTTAGCCAAATAAAATGACTGCATTCGTTATTTCACTGTGTCTTTGTGAGGTGGATGGGTATGGTGATGCGCTAAAGAGGCTCGCTTCGATGGATGTCTGAGTTGATGTTGTGGGATGATTAGTCTTTGCAACGCATTTCTTGGCCCTCATACATTCATCGTATTGAACTTTATGGTGTTTTTTTAAGTGGTTAAAGAGGTTCGTTGTGGTGCCAGAACAACTTTATGGCACTCTTTGCATATGACCTGTTCTTGTTTTGTGTCACTTGCCTGAAACCCAAAATGATTCCACACAATGGATGACGATCCGATTCTCGGGACAAGCCCCTCGGCCGCTCCTTCTGCTACGTTAGACATTTTTACTTTGTTAAGATAGATTATAGCCTGCTAGCTGTTGTAGTATTTTCCTCACGCTACCTGCGCGGGAACCAGGGAACAGCTCTGATTGGTGCATGGACGCATGTGATCAGACAGCGGCTTTACAGCGCGCTAGACTGGCTTTAAAAAAACTTTAATACAAAGCGTGAATGAATGACGATTTTAAATATCGCCGATCACGCGATTTTGATCGTGGGAAGCCCAAATCGTGATCGTGATTAAAATTCGATTAATTGTGCAGCCCTACAGACAAGCACAAAGATTTCGTTTGGACTTGTCTTACCTTTTGACGGGTCTCTTGGACTGAAACAGCAACAAATGCACGTAAGCCTGTCTTTCTGTCCGTAAAGGTCCAGTGAATAATATCCAGTAAAATAATTAGGTCCACAAGACATGTTATATCCTCCAAGGCTCAAAAACTGCAGAGAAGTACTTCCAAATTGAAAACTGCTGCGACATTTTTTGTCATTTCTATTAATAATAAAAGCCATAAGTAGGGATGGGTATCGTTAAGGTTTTAACGGTATTACTACTCCTATCGATACTGCTTAACGGTCCGGTACTTTAACGGTATTCTTATCGGTACTTTGTGTTGTGTGTTTTTTTTTTTAAGAACAAGTTGAGAACAAATTAACATTTTCAAAGCATATATATAAAAAAAAATCTTTGTCCTTCACCCTCTGCGGGTGGTCTCTCATCCTTCGAGCTGGGTCCTCTACCAGAGGCCTGGGACATTTTTGTCATGCCATAGTAGATATCGTTAAGGTTATTACTACTTATCGATACTGCTTAACGGTCCGGTACTTCTTTAACGGTATTCTTATCGGTACTTTGTGTTGTGTTTTTTTTTTTTTTTAAGAACAAGTTGAGAACAGAATTAACATTTTCAAAGCATATATATAAAAAATCTTTTGTCCTTCACCCTCTGCGGGTGGTCTCTCATCCTTGAGCTCGGGTCCTCTACCAGAGGCCTGGGAGCTTGAGGGTTCTGCGCAGTATCTTTGCTGTTCCTAGTACTGCACTTTTCTGGACCGAGATGTCTGGTGTTCTTCCAGGGATCTGCTGTAGCCACTCTTCCAGTTTGGGGTTACTGCCCGAGTGCTCCGATGACCACAGGCACCACTGTCGCCTTCACCTTCCAAGCCTTTTCCAGCTCTTCTCTGAGGCCTTGGTATTTCTCTAGTTTCTCATGTTCCTTTTTCCTGATGTTGCAATCACTTGGTATTGCAGCGTCAACCACAACCTTCCTTCCTCTGCTGTTTGTCCACCACCACGATGTCTGGTTGGTTCGCCATTACCATTCTGTCAGTCTGAATCTGGAAGTCCCACAGGATCTTGGCTCGGTCATTCTCTATCACCTTTGGAGGTGTTTCCCACTTTGACCTCGGGGTTTCCAGTCCATACTCCGTACAGATGTTCCTGCACACTATGCCTGCCACTTGGTTATGGCGCTCCATGTATGCTTTCCTGCCAGCATCTTACACCCTGCAGTTAAGTGTTGGATTGTCTCAGGCCTGTTTGCACAGCCTACACCTTGGGTCTTGTCTGGTGTGGTAGATTTGGGCCTCTATTGCTCTGGTGCTCAAGGCCTGCTCCTGTGCAGCCATGATGAGTGCCTCTGTGCTGTCCTTCAGTCCGGCCCGTTCTAGCCATTGGTAGGATTTCTTGATATCAGCCACTTCAGTTATGTTCCGATGGTACATCCCATGTAGGGGTTTGTCCTCCCATGATGGTCCCTCCTCCAGCTCCTCTTCCTCTGTTCCCCATTGCCTGAGACATTCACTGAGCACGTCATCTGTTGGGGCCTTATCTTTGATGTACTTGTGGATCTTGGATGTTTCATCCTGGATAGTGGCTCTCTCACTCACTAGTCCCGGCTTCTTTACGGCTAGCGTACAGTCTCAGGGTGCTGGATTTGGGGTGGAACCCTCCATGCATGGTGAGGAGCTTTCGTCTTAAGGTCTGTGATCTGTATCTCTTCCTTTGGCCACCTTATTATTCCATGTATCTGATCACTGGCAGGGCGTAGCTGTTTATTGCCCGTGCCTTGTTCTTGCCATTGAGCTGACTTCTTAGGACTTGCCTTACTGTTGGAGGTATTTGGCAGTTGCTGTTTTCCCTTGTTACCTCTTGAGGTTGCCATTTGCCTGTGGTATTCCAAGGTACTTGTAACCATCCTCAATGTCTGCTATTGTTCCTTCTGGGAGTGAGACCCTTCTGTGTGGACTACCTTCCCTCTCTTTTCCACCATTCGATACACTTCTCAAGCCCGAATGACATCCCAATGTCAGAGCTGTAGATCCTGGTGGTGTGGATCAGTGAGTCGATGTCCCGCTCACTCTTAGCGTATAGCTTGATGTCATCCATGTAGAGGAGGTGACTGATGGTGGCCCCATTCCTGAGTCGGTATCCATAGCCAGTCTTGTCGATTATTTGGCTGAGGGGGTTCAGGCCTATGCAGAACAGCAGTGGGGATAGAGCATCTCCTTGGTATATGCCACATTTGATGGATACTTGTGCAAGTGGCTTGCCATTGGCCTCAAGGGTGGTTTTCCACAGCCTCATTGAGTTTGCAATGAAGTCTCTTAGAGTCCTGTTGATGTTGTACATCTCCAAGCATTCAGTGATCCATGTGTGTGGCATTGAGTCATATGCTTTCTTGTAATCAATCCAGGCAGCGCACAGGTTGGTGTGTCGGGTTCTGCAGTCATGGGTGACTGTTCTGTCAACCAGGAGTTGGTGTTTAGCTCCTCTGGTTTCTTTGCCAATGCCCTTCTGTGCTTTGCTCATGTATTGATCCATGTGCCCACTTATCTTAGCCGCAATGATGCCTGACATGAGCTTCCATGTTGTGGGGAGACAGGTTATTGGCCGATAGTTGGATGGGACTGTACCCTTTGTGGGATCCTTCAGGATCAGGATTGTACGCCCTTCTGTAAGCCATTCAGGTGCGCCCCATCCCTTAGCAGCTGGTTCATTTGTGCTGCAAGGCGCTCGTGGAGTGCAGTGAGCTTCTTTAGCCAGTAGGTGTGGATCCTCAGGGCCCGGTGCTGTCCAGTTTTTCATACCTGAGAGTCCTGAGAGTCTTTCGTGGATCAGTGAGTCGATGTCCCGCTCACTCTTAGCGTATAGCTTGATGTCATCCATGTAGAGGAGGTGACTGATGGTGGCCCCATTCCTGAGTCGGTATCCATAGCCAGTCTTGTCGATTATTTGGCTGAGGGGGTTCAGGCCTATGCAGAACAGCAGTGGGGATAGAGCATCTCCTTGGTATATGCCACATTTGATGGATACTTGTGCAAGTGGCTTGCCATTGGCCTCAAGGGTGGTTTTCCACAGCCTCATTGAGTTTGCAATGAAGTCTCTTAGAGTCCTGTTGATGTTGTACATCTCCAAGCATTCAGTGATCCATGTGTGTGGCATTGAGTCATATGCTTTCTTGTAATCAATCCAGGCAGCGCACAGGTTGGTGTGTCGGGTTCTGCAGTCATGGGTGACTGTTCTGTCAACCAGGAGTTGGTGTTTAGCTCCTCTGGTTTCTTTGCCAATGCCCTTCTGTGCTTTGCTCATGTATTGATCCATGTGCCCACTTATCTTAGCCGCAATGATGCCTGACATGAGCTTCCATGTTGTGGGGAGACAGGTTATTGGCCGATAGTTGGATGGGACTGTACCCTTTGTGGGATCCTTCAGGATCAGGATTGTACGCCCTTCTGTAAGCCATTCAGGGTGCGTCCCATCCCTTAGCAGCTGGTTCATTTGTGCTGCAAGGCGCTCGTGGAGTGCAGTGAGCTTCTTTAGCCAGTAGGTGTGGATCCTCAGGGCCCGGTGCTGTCCAGTTTTTCATACCTGAGAGTCTTTCTTGGATGTCTGCCTCTGTGATGGTAACTGGATTCTGTTCAGGGAGGTTGCTGTGGTCCTCTCTCATCGCTGTTGTGTGATGCCTCCCTCTCCCAGTATTGTTCAGTTTCCAGCCTTGCTCTGCTCTGCTGTTACTACCCTGCCATTGAGCGTACACTTTTGCAGGTTGAGTTGCGAACAGCCGGTTTATTCTTCTGGCTTTGTTCTCTCTTGCATACCTCGTTAGGCGGCTGGCCAAGGCTTGGAGCCTTTGTTTGGCAGTTTCAAGTGCTTCAGGTATGGGCATCTGGTTGTACCTCTTGGGTATCGGTTTTCTCATTGCACCTTTCTTGGCCTCTGTCAGTTGGCTTACTTCTCTACGTGTCTGCTTGATCTTAGCCTCCAGCCTTTGTTTCCATGGTGGGTACTGTTTCTCATGGCTCCCATGGTTGCTCTTATAGCCAAGCATCTCGAGGATCACTGCTGGTGATGGATGTGGTAGGGATCGCACTCAATGCTGCATTCACATCTTCTAGGAGACTTTCTGATGGTACTTCACTTAGCCGTTGTAATTGGGGCCGTCGGGGTTGCCCCGCCATGATCTTGTCTTTCAGGTCAGTCGCTGCCTCGTTCAGCGTTATTTCAATTGTTGGGGCTTCATACCCAATCCCTGGTTGGGGAGCACCTGTTGGCTCCCCTCTGACCTTGCGTCCTGGCTCCCCCTTGCCGTAGCATTTTTTGTGTTGTATCTCGTCAATCTCAAGTTGTGATAGCAGCTGCCGCTTGTGGATGTTGGAACACTGAGCTACTAGTTGCTTCGATGTAAGCCTGGATTGTGGGTTTCGTAGTAACCATTCATCCCACATTCTCTTCATGTAACCCCTCTGACTAGGGTTACTGGAGTAGTAGCATTCCAACAGAGCCTTGTTATCGCATCTCGCCCATCTCCGTCTTGTTCCAGTAGCCCATTTGTCATCAAGTTGCTCTGGTTCCCCAACACCTGCGCAGACCTTGTTTGGCCGGCGACGTCTGAGCCGGCTTCTCATAGCATTTATTGTCTCTCATCATTATGAGGTAGGCAGTAGCGAAGGGTCACACTGGATAGCACCCGAGGGGATTCGAACCTGGGTCCCCGTGTGAAAGGCCATGTCCTTACCAGCTGAGCTAACCAGCTTTATCTATATATATATATATATATATATATATATATATATATATATATATATATATATATATATATATATATATATATATATATATATATATATATATATATATATATATATATAAAAATAAACTAACTTGAAGTGCTGTGCATTTAAGTTAGCCAAATAAATGTTTACATTTACATACTGATTTTTCTTTATTTGGAATTTTAAAAACAAGTAGAAAATATGATTTCATTCTCTCATTTCTCCCAAAAGAAATCAACAGAATTTCTACATAAGGTTAACAAACCAGGGAGATTTTACATTTATTTTAAATGACGTGAACAACGTTGATTCAACATGATTTTAGCAAACATACCAGACGTAGATGGGGCAACAACCAGAGACGAGCTAGCTAGGCAGTCGAAAACTTTGCATTTCTCTGTAAGCACATAATGCACTTTTGAAAGGTGCTTAGACAGATTGCTTGTGTTTCCGCCCTTACATGCAAACATTTAGTTGCACTTATGACAACGAGCGTTGTCTGCATTAACTCTAAAGAAGTGTAACCACACTTTGGAACGTTTTGCTCTCTCCGCCATCGTCACTCTTTGTATTAAGCGGGAGTTTTCGTACTGTTGTGAGTGCTATTTATACTATCTATGTGCGTGCGCCGCGCTCGTTCTTGTGGTGTGGGACAGACAGACAGCCTCTGCGGCGCGCATGAGAGATCTTGCAGATCTCACAGACAAACGTCTTATAATATCGCAAATTAGAAATGTTTGGTAAGATAAAATGTGCATGATAAGTGCATGATCTCTTCCCCATCGTCACTCTTTGTATTAAGCGGGAGTTTTCGTACTGTTATGCGTGTGCGTGCGCCAAGCTCGTTGTGTTGTGTGTGTGTGTGTGACTGGCAGACAGCCTCCGCGGCGCGCATGAGAGATCTCACAGACAAACGTCTTAATATGATCCACATTAGAAATGTTTGGTGAGATAAAATGTGCACAATAACATTATTATGCAAAAATACATAGTACATTAATTTTTTTCCCCTCCAGTACTGAAAGCAGAACCGATAGCGTCAGATCTTATTGATACTACGGTCTTTCATAATTTAGCCCCGGGGCCAGTTTAATACCGGGTTTCGGTACCCATCCCTAGCCATAAGTCCTTTCGAGACCGTGAAAAAAGCTACTAAAATGCTAACAGGAAGTGTTAGCCTTCGATTGACAACTTTTTCAAGCCAACTCTGACGGGTTTTGACATGGCGGGACCTGGATATGCACCAATGGCCGCACAGACATCTTCATGCATGTGTCAGGTGTGTGGTTGCGCGTGCCGACACGCTCCGTGAGTTAATAAATATAAGCTATATAGTAGGCTATTTTATTTTTAAACCATGCAGCAAACAAACAAAAAAAAAAAACTTAAAAAAAAAAAACGTTTTAAACGGTTTAACTGATAGTATTAATCGGTCAAAATATTTACTATAGGTTAACGGTTAAACGGTCAATATGAGCATTAGGCTTGGGCGGTATCCAAATTTTGATACCGTCAAACCTCCTCCCTATTTTACCTCGGTATACGGTATTACCGTGAATAATTAAAAAAATATGACGTAAGGCTCAGACAGCGTCACCAAACTGTTGGCTTGTGCCTAAACTGTTCAGAAACTGAATACCAAACACTAATACTGAAACAATAACAAAATAACATGCACAACAATACAAACAACTTTTATTAGCAACAAATAGCAGTTTATAAAAAGTGAAAATACAAGAGTCAAACAGAATTAAATGAACATAAACATCCAGAACAGTTTAGTAGTTTTTTAGAGTGTGGGACCTCACACAGCACACAGCCATCACTTTATTACGATCGCTGCTTTGATTAGCACATTTGCGCTGACTATGTTTACCCCTGCCTCTCCCTCCTCGACTGGGTAAAGTGTCAGGATGACCAACACGTATTTGTTCCAAACAGCTGTCAATAGAAGCCGCATTATTCCCAACACCCCCGTCACTACCGCGGCCACGGCAGTACACCCGCCCCGGCATCTATCATCTGTGCTAAAGGTAAAGCTGCAGGTGCTAAAGGTAAAGCTGCAGGTGCTACGCGCTCACGACTTCCCTTTCCAACCTCCCCTTCACTACCGCGGCCAGAGCGACTAGTTTCCTCCCGTTTCTTTCACTGATGTTTGTCAAAATGTGGGAAAAACAGCATGTGCTTTATGAGAGACGCTGAGAAAGCCACGAGCAGCGGCGCCGCTGTCCAAGTTACACACGCACTCACTCTCGCTCATTCTCACTTTCACTCGGCTGAAAAGACTCTAAAGGTAGATGTTCTCCCTCAGAATCAGAGTCAGCCATTACTAATGCCAAAACTTCATCACAGGTGTATTTTTATTTGTTATTTTCATGTTTATCAGCTCGCGTGTAGAGAATGAGACTTCTATTGAGCCGGTCCTGACACTCCCACTGAGACGCGTCTTTGAGGTCTTCTTCTACAAATTTTTTTAATGGCAACACATGGTAATAGTGGACTAGAAACAAAGTACAGGGTGTCTGACATCTGGTGGAAGGGAGTGGAAGCATAATTTAGCACATAAACCGGAAGTAGCGGCTGTTTTTTCCTGTTAAGTTGCTTGTCGCAATTTTCCGACTTTGGCGCTTAAATATGACGGTATTGAAACTGATACCGTTGCTATTTTTAGATCCCGCGGTATACCATATTACCGTAATACCGCCCAAGCCTAATGAGCATCCCTACTGAGAACTTGTGTTAAGGTGATCTTTTTCTCACTTTTACATTTCTGTCTCTTACAGAGAAACAAGGGATCCTTGGTCAAACTCTCATTAAATAAAGAAGCTGACTACAGCAACTGCTTCTATAATGCACACGTGCAACCAGTGTGGGAACAAGTTTACCACTGTGCAGAGTCTCAAAAGACACCAGCTCATCCACACTGGAGAGAAGCCTTACAACTGTGACCTGTGTGGGAAGACATTTTCATATGCACGTAGTTTAAAACAACACCAGCGCATCCACACTGGAGAGAAGCATTACAACTGTAACTTGTGTGGGAAGACATTTTCACGGGCAGGTCATTTAAAACAACACCAGCTCATCCACACTGGAGAGAAGCCTTACAACTGTGACTTGTGTGGGAAGACATTTTCACATGCAGGTCATTTAAAAGAACACCAGCTCATCCACACTGGAGAGAAGCCTTACAACTGTGACTTGTGTGGGAAGACATTTTCACGGGCAGGTCATTTAAAAGAACACCAGCTCATCCACACTGGAGAGAAGCCTTACAGCTGTGACCTGTGTGGGAAGACATTTTCAAAGGCAGGTAATTTAAAACTACACCAGCGCATCCACACTGGAGAGAAGCCATACAGCTGTGACCTGTGTGGGAAGACATTTTCACATGCAGGTCATTTAAAACAACACCAGCTCATCCACACTGGAGAGAAGCCATACAGCTGTGATCAGTGTGGGAATACATTTTCACATGCAGGTAGTTTAAAACTACACCAGCACATCCACAGTGGAGAGAAGCCATACAGCTGTGATCAGTTTGGGAAGACATTTTCAAATGCAGGTAGTTTAAAACAACACCAGCGCATCCACACAGGACACAGACCGTACTATTGTGACCATTGTGGAAAGACATTTAGATATTCAAGTTCTTTTAGGACACATTACCTTCAACACACTCGAGAGTTGGTGATACCATGTGAGCTGTGTGGAGAGATATTTTACTCTAAACAGACTTGTTCTCGACACCTAAAGCAACACGCTGAGGTGGAAATGGGGAGGTATGGACCACAATGAGACTCTGCATCCTGAAGTTTTTAGAGGTGTACATTATGCCCGCCTCTCAGCTCCAAGGTCTTGGATGGACGTGTAATGAGCTGGTGTCAGTCATAGATTCGTATAGGTTTACATGTATATGCCACTAAGTGTACAGGACAGAGTGTCCCTGAACAATGATTAGATGTAGTGCATGTGATGTCTTTGTCTAGTTTGGATGAGTCTGGAGCCAGTAGGAAACACAGCTAAAGACATTAAGTCTTAAGTGTATGTGGATAAGCATATGAACTGGAGCAGGAGTGAGAGCATATAATATACAATTAATATGAAACAAACTCTTGGGTGCACGTGGCAGAGTGGTTAGCACTCCTGCCTCACAGCAAGAAGGTCGTGAGTTCAAAACCCGGCCGACTCAAAACATTCTCGGCCGACTCCGGTCTTTCTGTGAGGAGTCTGCATGTCCTCCACGTGTTACCGTGGGTTCTCTCCGGGTACTCCGGCTTCCTCCCACGTCCAAAGACATGCATGTATAGGTTAATTGGCAACTCTAAAGTGTCCCTAGTGAATGAATGTGAGAGTAAATGGTTGTATGTCACTGTCTGTCTCTAAATGTTAGCCCTGCGACTAACTGGCCACTGTCCAGGGTGTACCCTGCCTCTGGCCCAAAGCTGCTGGGATAGGCTCCAGTCACCCGCGACCCCTAACGGGACTAAGCGGTATAAAATGAATGAATGAATGAATGATGAATGAAACAAACTCTATAAAATATTGTTCACTAGCCATTGCCAAACCATAATGGACATGTGTTATAAGAATTCAATATCCTTATATTATCCAGAGAGACGTGGAGACAGATTATATTATAAAAAGTGAAAGGCCAGGTTTTATTCTTGCAAGAAGAAGCAAAGACACACAGATATATCAAAGGTACAGAGTGCGTTTTGCTTCAAGAAGTAAACAAAACACGAGATTTTATATCACTGCAGTGGGGGCTGTCAGTGGGAGGTGTATCTCTCATTCACCCTCCTCCAAGGCCCCAGCTCCAGGTGCAGAAGTCCCATGACAAGCCATGTCTCCAGTTATGTCTACTCCATGCTTGGACTAACATGGAGGACATGACATGATTTGACATGACCTGTAAAGAACTATGAGCACCCAGTAACTATAAACAATACAAACAAATATAATAATAAAAATTAGTATAACGACATGTTTTACCCGCTCCTGAAGAACTGGGATGGACAGCGCTGTATAAACTGCAGGATCTGTGTGAGAACAGCTCTCAGCATTTCAAATCTGCTCATACAGAGTAATGAACAACAAAAGGCTGTAGGGATACAACAATACAGTCGGTCCACGGTTTAATACGTACAGTACAATCTATGGTGCCAATATTGTTTCATTTAATTTTAAACTAGGTGTAGTCATTGTGGGGGGATTTTAAAGATAAGCTGTATTTTCAAAACTGTCTTCATTTTACTAATGAAGCATAAAACACAAAATTGCATGAAACATTTGAAGTAAACATGAATTGAATGCTGTGTGCAGTAGGGGGAGGTTGGTGGTTCGATTCCCTTTCTCTCCACAGTTCTTACTGTTGTTGTGTTCTTGAGTAAGACACTTAACCCCCCCTGGCCTCCAGTGGTGTTCCAGCTGTAACACTGGTGAATAGATGCTTAATGTAAGCCAAATAAATGTGGGGTCTAATGACTTATATAATCATATACTGTATACAAGTATTTTTTTGTTGCGCACAAAAAACATCCAGGCACAACATTTCCAAACGAACCTTTATATGAGGACCTGATATAATTCTCAAAAGACCGGATTTAAAACAGACTCGGGTTTGATTAAACCTCAGTGTCTGAGCTGATGTCCAGCCTCAGAGGCAGCTCTCGTTCTGAACAGACCAGACTCTAGTTTACAGCGGGACATTACAGCACAAGTGGTTTCAATAGCTTCAAGATAAACCAATGTATTTTCTCCAAACCACTTTAAAATAATGGATCATATCTAGTGGCACCATGCACACCTCTTTTTTTTCCACCTATATTTTTATTTTATTTTATATTTTGTAGGTAAAAACTAAAAATATGGATTATTTTTTTCCAATAGCTTTCAGGTCATGTGACCTAGTCACTTCCACCCACCCTGTATTCATAGCACTTGCTTAGTACCATGCACATGTATGAAAAAAAAACTTGTTTTCTACTGATTTTGTTTGGTTTTAGGCACTGCTTGCTTTGTTTTCTATCACACCAACACAATGCATGTGTCTGTTTATTTACAAGATTATTAAGCCTTATATAATGTTTTATAATTACATTTGATTGTACCCAATTGTTTAAGTCGCACATTTAACATTAAAATAAAAGTTGCCAGGTCACAGTCGGCAGCTTAGGATAAGAGCTGATGAAATGTGGAAACAGGAAGTGGAATGCGTGAATATTTATTTCTGTCAAGTTTTTGTTCTACACAGATGTATAATAGCTTCAGGTTTAAATGTATGTCCTATATTTTTATTGTTTACTTTTATTTCATTCTTATATAGCTATGTTTATGTAAATTTTTCATTTTTCTTTAAAACATGGAGCAGACCTGACTCACATTTCACTGCTGGTTATATATGCTATATATAATTTTGTATGTGACGAATAAAAATCTTGAATCTTGAAATCTTGAATGTGATGCAGAGAAAAAGCAAAGGCCACAGTGACTGGTGACACAGAGGTTCAGTCTGGAGGCACACTGACTCTGAGCTGCTCTCTTATATTAGTGTTTTGCAGATGTTGAGTCCCCAGTGTCTCTCACAGTGAGTCCTGACACATCACAGCACCTCACGTCTGACAAAGTCTCACTGAGCTGTCAATCCAACTCCACTAATGGAGAGTGGACACTCAAAGGCTTTTCTCAGAACGGCCTTTTCTTACCACAATGTACTTCCTACTGGACAGATACATCTAAATGTGACTTTTCCCCAAAAGAGAAAACTAATGCAGTGTTTTGGTGTGAGTCTGGATCAGGAGAACTGAGCAATGCCCTCAACAGGACTTTTTTCATTTCATTTTTCATAGAATAGATGAATACAGCCATCCTCTTCTTTTTATTGCTGTGATAATGTAATAGTCCAAGTGTGACTTTTCACAGGTGATGTTGTCCTTGTGAGTCCTGTTCATCCTGTGACTGAGGGACCACCTGTTTCTCTCGGCTGTAAACTCAACACATCTACTGCTCTTTCTTCTGTCCTTTTCTATAAAAATGGAAAACTAATCCAAAATGGAACCCAAAGTGAGTTCAACATCTCTGCAGGGTCCAAGTCTGACGAGGTTTTTATA
Source organism: Perccottus glenii (assembly GCA_024416835.2). NCBI lineage: Eukaryota > Metazoa > Chordata > Actinopteri > Gobiiformes > Odontobutidae > Perccottus > Perccottus glenii. The sequence goes on along the minus strand of JALDQB020000176.1, from coordinate 55,953 downwards.
AATGTGAGGGACAAGAACAAGGCCCAAGATCTCCACACATTTGGACTTCTCCAGAGAGTTGGATCTCACTCAAATGTGAGAATTATCTTTTTAATTCAAAATAGAAACACAAAGTTGGAGGTTTGAAGGTGTATTTATAAAGCACTGCTACAATGTGGGTTGTAAATATTAACATGAGATAAATTCTTGCAGCAAAGGAACATAGCTCTTCATTTCCTGTCATGTTGATCATTGGACTTATCTGTGCAATAGTTGGATTAATTCTGCTGCTGCTTCTGTGACGCTGCACAAAGTCAAAAGATAAGACTATATCAGACACAAACACTGTATTTGTTTCTGATACAAATGCCTTTAATATTATAATTCACTATTGATTTGTCTTTGTTTGTTACAGTTTTGTACTTAAGGTCTGTGAGAACCAATCAGAGCTCTGCTGAAGATCACATGACCAGCAACAATTACACCTCTCGTCCTATTGGTCAGTCTCAGCTTCTTATAACTTGAGGACTTCCTCTAAGGCAAGAAGAAGGAGTTTTATTTTGAAGAAAACCAAACAGTCTGTAATCAAAAGTCCAAATCCAGAAAAAGGACAAGAGTTCACACAAAGTCTGTTCACAATGAAAGTGTCACTATGGCTTCTTTTTCTTTTGCACTAAAGCAGTAAAAAACACTGTCCACTGTGAATGAAATGAAATGTTTCTTTTACAGATGCCACAGATTCTGTGCTGGAGCTCAAAAACATCAAAAGGTGAGTCTCTTGTTTCTTTCATTTGATACATTGACAGGTCACTTCTTTTTTGACTCCAACTCAGAGAGAAGGACGTGTGAACAGGAACAGAGCTGTGTTTACTCCAGTGTGAGGCCACATTCAGCAGCAGCTACAGTCCAGTCACTTTAAACTAGAACCATCAGGTCCAACACAACAACACTGACTTTGACTTTCACTTTTTCTTTTAGATGAAAGTTATATTGGAGGTTTGTGTCCAGCAGAGGGCACTGTGTCCATGAGTTAGACATGTTTCTACCAATCTCATGTCGAAGAAGCTTTAAAAGGAGAAGAAATATTTTTGGGCCTTTGTACCTGTCTCACACACACACACACACACTTAAATATTATACATTCATATTTACTCCACAAATATTATTAACTCTATGTATTTATGTTTATCTTCTAATGTCTTTTGTGCTTTAGTATTTGTTTGGACTCAGGTCTATAACTTGAGTCTAACTGTTGGTCTTGAAGCTAATCCATTGTGTATAAAAGTCTGTACATTGCAGTGTGTTATTTTCTTTGTGATTTTTGCTGATCATGTCAAATTAGTGTCAGACAATGACTTAAATCCACAAACTAAAGCCTCTGTTTGTGTCAAATCTAATGTTTGTGTTTGTTCTGCTGCGTTGGTCTGACACATGAAGCCGTCTGAGTTGAGCTGTGAACAGAGCAGTGTAAAAAACAAGATTAAATACAAATATGATTTATATTTCTTCTCAGAAGATTTTTAAACCTGTTGAATTTCATTCCAATTAAAGTTACATAATGATTTCTAAGTTTTATTATTGCCCAAATTCCAAATCTGTGAAGATCTTTGGCCTTGTTTTTCTTCCTCACATTTATAAAAACCCTTGTCAGACTTGGACACAGTCTAGAGTTCTGTGGAAGAGTCCAAGACACACTTGTGCCTCTTTTAACTTTGTTGTACAATGATATTATCTCAAATCAGTCAAAGCCAATAACAATGTGATCTGCTCTAATTTCTCTTGTTCCAAAGCCAGGCAAGGATCACGTTTAGCCTCGAATAATATGAGAAGACTATTTCATCAAATGTCAAAGGATTCATCTTTTCAGGGTCCAGCAGTAGCTGTGTCGCTGGAAAAGCTTTGGATCAAGTGGCCCTTCTTATTTTATGTTCTCTCTAAATTAGGAACCATTTACATGAAATGGACCAAGACTCTGTCCCATGAACCACTTGCACGAGTTAAAACTAACCGTATAATATCACATCCTTTTCAAGTCTTTAGGTCCACACGGCTTCCACCAGCTTTATTTCTCCGAGCACTGGAGCTGTTAGCCTGTGCTATTGGGGCAGATCCAGGTGGACAGGGGATTAACATGGGAGGACACCATTTTAAAAGTAACCTCTATGTGGATGATACAAACCCCATTCCCAAAAAGTTAGGACACTGTACAAACTGTGAATAAAAAAATCTCATAAACTTATATTTTATTCACAATAGAATAAATAATAAAACACATGTTTGACATTAAACTAAAATCATACAAGTCTCTCTAAGTCTGCTTTAGACATTATCCCTTTGACTTTGGAAATGTTTTGAAGGTGATAAAATGCTGATGATGTAATAAATTCAAGTCTGAGTCCAGGATGAGTCCTAGATTCCTAAACACTTGTGATCACCTGCTCATCTCCAAAATGTTTTTCCAGGAGTCGTTGTGCCTCTTTTAATTCAATAGTGTGTTCAAACGCTCTGATGAAGGCTTTAAAGGTCAGGGGTCACCTTTAAAAACAGGAACATCTTTTCTAGGTAACTGTGACTGCTGCTGTTGTTTTACAAGCCTCTCTGTTTCTGCCTTTGTTTTAGTCACAACTTGTAAAATGCTCTTGTCACATTGTTCATATGTCGTCTGTGGGGCTTGTGTTTGAGGATCCTTATTATTTGTTCTCCAACTTTGTGTCAAAGATGTGTCTCACAGTGCATTCATCAGTTCATTCTTTTACCTTCGCGGTGGATCAAAGGCATTCCAGCGTAATCCAGACATTACAATCCTCAGCAACAGGTCGAAACTCTGTGTGCTCCCAAATCTGGTGTAGGTCAACACTGAAAACATGACCACATCAAACACTTCAACACTGCCTTAAAAGTGCTCTTTCAAACATCATTAGTGACACACAAACAGGTTTTATTCAAATTCTATCAATATTTATTGAAAATGAACAAAATTTTATTGAAATCAACATCTTCCAAAGAGAAATAAAACTCACACAATTGGCAGATGACACAGTTCTATTTTTAAAAGATAAACTTCAGGGAAAGCCATAAAACAAATCAAGAACTTCTGCTGCATCTGGTTTTATATTAAACACATCCAAATGTGAGATTCTGACTTTATATGATTGAGCTGAGAGTTCATTTTGTGGTATTTTAGTGAAAAAAGAGGTTAAATATTTAGGAATACATATCACAAAAGATGGAGCAGAAAGAGAAAATGTGAATTTTGTTAAAAAAACTAAACAATATTAAATGTATGTCTACAAAGAGACAGGTCCATTTGGGAAGAAGTCTATTGACAAAAGCAGAAGGCGTGTCCAGATTTGTTTACCCTGCCTTGTCACTAGAGGTCAGTGAAGACACATGCAAAGAAATCAATCAACTATTGATAGACTTCAGATGAAAAATCAATATTTACCAGTTCCAAGGATGTGGAGGTGTTGAACTTTTGGATTTGATAGATTTAAATGATATCTTTAAAATCAAATGGATTGAACAAAGCCTGAGAAACCCAGACTCACTCTGGCACTTCATCCTTTGAACATATTCAAGAGGTTGGTGGTCTACAGTTTCTATTCCAAAGTCAATCCAGTGTTGAACATGAGCTCTAAAACGATCATCTTTCTACAGCAGGCTCTACTAGCATGGAAACTGTGTCAGAGCCACAGCTTCTCCTGCACAAGACTCTTCTATGGAACAAGGAAGACATTACAAAACCAAAGAAGTCATTAGAATCAACAAAATGGAAACACAAACAAATTATTTTTGTACAAGACCTTCTGAAAATCATGGAGAAATACAAAAATAAAATAAAAAATATTTCAAACAATTTTCAAATAACTCCCTCATAAAAAGTATTTCCAAAGACATATTTGAACCAATGAAAGGATTAAAAATTATATTTCAGAAAATATATTTGTTATCAAAATACACATTAAAAATAAAAATGTATTAATAAACATTTTAGAAATATTTCAATATTAAATGTGATAAAACATGGATTATGGCTTTTAACTATTGTATAGAAAACAAAGTAAGACAACTACACTGGAAACTTTTACATAATATCTACCAAATTAATATATTTATTTTAATTTCATATTTATTTATTTATAGAAAATCCCCAAACTGCCTTTTATTTAAAGTCATGAAGAAAATTGTTGTGTTGAAAACAGGAAACCATTATTTAAACTCTTTTCAATTGAAACAAATAATTATATTTTTTCACTGAACACAATTACAAATAGAAATCTACTAAAACTATTGAAACGTATGAGTTCTTTTGTTAAATGGAATGTAATAAAAAGTCTGTGATGTTTAAAAAGGTTTGGTCCTGTGTGTTTATAGACTTTATATCGACACATGTCTCAAAGTGTCACTGTGAGACACAACTGTGAACTGACACTGCCATGTAGGCCTACCTTTATTATCATTTACACCAATCTCATGTTGCCTTTGTTTCATCTTTATGTTTTATGTTTATTATACATTTTCAGTTGCAATGCTTTATTTTGTAAAGTTATATATTTTCTATATTGTATTGTTAATAAACCTTAATAAAAAAGACTAGATTGGATCAAAACAAAGGCTTTACGTTTAACATGAGGTCATTATCATTTGTCACAAATACGATCTGAGGCCTAACAGGAAGTTCAAATAAGCACATGTTTAGGACTTGAGCAGTTTTGTTAACACTGTGTGTCTTTGTGGATGAATAACACAATAAGACACAACAATAACACAACAAAGCCTCTCTTTCCTTTCAGCTCTCGTCTCAGGTGCAGCAGAAAAACTCACAGCTGACTCTTTCTTCCTTCACACTTTGGATTCTGTTGTGTTTAATGTTGTTTATCGACTCAAAGAACTTGTTTCCAGGTTTGGACACATTACATTGGGCGTCCAAAGAGGGAGGGGTTCACAGAGACACTGAAAAAATTAAACATTCTCACAAATCATCAAATGTTTGTGTTGTGTATGTCGCCTTCTCTTTTTCCTCAACACTTTGAAAAAAGAAATATAAACAAGAAAACAAATAAATGCTAAAGAAAACCAAATGGATGAAACAGAATTATAAAATCCTCTTGAAACTATTACAAGGGTGGCTGAGTATTTGCATCATTTTCCATTATTCTTAAGCTAACATACAATTGTGTACATCTACCTGTAAAATTCTGTTTATAGTTGGAGACATCTGTATATTACATTTATATTTATAGTACATATTCACCTGTAAATGCTGTTTATAGAAAGAGACACCTGTAATTATATTTATAGCACACACTCACCTGTTATAGTAATAACCATCTGTATATTTATATTCATTGCACATATTACCTGTAAATCCTGTACATCTCCATATCCTGCACGTATGCAACCATTGTATATATCCTGCACTTTACTGCTATTGCACTTCTGGTTAGACCTAAACTGCATTTCGTTGCCTTGTACCTGTACTTGTGTAATGACAATAAAGTTGAATCCAATCTAATCTAATCTAATCTATTGAAGCAGTGCTACAAAAGTACAACTATAAAGTTTGATGATTATTCATTAATAATGTGTCTCTTAATACAATTGTCAACCCTGTGAGACTTTTTGAATCTTTGAATGAGTGTATTGTTGGTTTTGTCATGACATTATTATATTGAAAGATCTTAGACTAAATGATGTTACTTTGTCGGACATTGTTACAAAACAATCAAAGATTACATTATGTTCGTAAGGTGCAATGGAAAGTCTTGCAAAAGTATTTCTAGCCCTTTTCCACATTTTGTCACATTACAACCACAAACATAAACTTATTTTATTGGAATTGTTCGTGAAAGACCAACACAACGTGGAACAGAATTGTGAAGTAAAAAGAAGATCAAACATGATTTTAAACATTTTTTTTTTTACAAATAAAAACAGTTAAAACTGCAGAGTGCAATAGTATTCAGGTCCTTTTCTCTGAGTTCAACCAGCTGAAATATAGTCTTAGTAAATGGTGACGACAACTGAGTTAAAACCTCAGCAACACCAACTGAAAACTCAACTGTGTCATTTATGTTTATCAATGACCTCAGTGAGATACCCTCACGGAATGTCACGGATTAACAATTTATGCTTTAAACTCCCTTCACAGACCCTCAGACCCTCATTTTTACTCAAAGAAGCTGAAGAATATCTGATTAACATCCTGCCGTCTGACCAAAAACAGATGGTCAAGTGTTGTTAAATCAGAGACCGTCAACAGACATTATTGACATAAAAGGCCATAAAAGGCTCACTAACCCAGTCTTACTTTCCGAAAAAGGAGATTGATCGTGTTTTTCTTTTAAAACAGGACCTCAGCGACACTCTGTTTTTGCTTTCTTAAAAGCCATAAAAGACACAGGAATGTGTAAAAGAACACAGACTCATGGCACCAATGTCAACTGTTAAATACGATTTATTCAAACGTCTTTGATTGATCCCGAAATGCTTTTCATCTGCCAGCCTTGAGACTTCTGTGATGGTCACATACTGCCACCTGGTGGTCAAATGGACGAATGACCTGGACTTCACATAAACGAACATTCTTGTGTTTGTATTAAAAGTATATTGTGTTAAATGTGTTAACCTTCATACTGTTCATTACAGGACGCTGAGTTTAACCCAGATAAAATGACTTCCAGCAGGTGTTCCAGTTACAGCAGCCAACAACATGTAATTAATTTGTGTTTTTTTATCCAGGCTTAAATATGTATTTCTTTTTCGGCTAAATTCTACGATACAAAGCAATGTTGGTTTATATGTGTAAATTTCTATGTTACTTTGTGAAGACAAAGGGGCGTTGTAACAACTTAGGTTAAACCTCGCATTCCCCAAACCAAGCCCCGTTTTGAGACAAAGAGCGATTTTGGGGATACACCCCCGCCAACGAAGTTGATAAAACAATCCCAGAGAGCGGCCTCTTGTCTGTTCCTCTTGTTCCCTCCGACGCTCTTCTCGTCCTCTCCTGATTTTCTTTGTCTGCAGGACAATAATTCGTCCTATCCTGTAACTTAGCATTAGCTTGCTTTTCATTTTTCTAGCCACGTGTCACACACCGTGCAAATGTGATTTTTCCTCTTTAAAGCCTATGCGTAGTGATTATTTTGAAAACTTTATTTTTGTTCAGCTGTTCCAAGAACTACGCAACTTCTGCACGAAGAAGACATTTTTGTAGTTTCTTGTGCTAAAAGACGGGTCCGCTTGAACAAGCTAGCGCTCGCCAAAGTCAGCAAAGACAACTTTTTCAGTCTTTCAGTGATCATTCTGTTTTTAAAAGACTTTCATCTCACCCGCTGGGTAGAGGCTTGCCTTACACTCAAAGACAATAACAGGACGCCTCCTCTCCCCCTGATACGGAGTGTCACAACCTCTTTGGGAGTAGCGTACACCTGCCGCCATCTCGTCGCTTGGAAACTACCAGCTGGAGAAGCTGCGTCAAAAGTTCTGGAGCACCCCTTTCCGCCCCTTTAATAGTCCTTTAATTAAGCTCACTAGCCGAGTTTTAGTTAATCAAAACATCCTTTTACTCCACAAAAGGTCTAATAAGTAAATGTCATTGTTTATTGTTCTGTGTTAATTATTATTCTCATTATTTTTCAATAATTTCACCCCTTATGTCAATTCCCCCATCATTATCATTCATTGTTAACTTTGTGTAATCTCCAATAAAACCCCATAAAACGTTAAAGACTTTCTTTTGGTGTTTTCCTGTTTATATAAGACATATTCGAAAACAGATAATTCTATTCCTTTAGATTAACGAGACTAGATTAAATATTACAGTTTCCCAGGAACTTTAAAATCCTGAGTGGTGCCCTCAACGAGACAAAAATTTTGATAAAATATAATTGAGAATTTACATAAATAAATATCCTATTACACTACATTTATGAGACAAACAATATAACAATAGAATATTTCCATTGATAGAACAAACATACACTTGGATTTAAACTGAAAACCTCTGTCTCTAAGCACTTCCACTCGTATTGGACTTATTTTCCAAAGACTCGTGGTGCATTATGGGAAGGTGATGAGTTCAGCTGAAGTGCTTTTCTACATTTTGGGGACAATATAGTGGTTTTGTAAGACGTCCCACATGTCCATAAATCCCAATAATAACAGGTTCCACATGAACAGCAGCAGGAATGAGGCCGTTACTGTGGAGTGTTTTCTCATTTCACTTTATTGTCATTTCTCACAGGATTTCAACCCAAATCACATTTATCTCTGTCATATTTCAAATCCACCTTTATATTAATGAAGTGTACAGAAGCACTTGTCGAGACAAATGCTGTGATTGATCCTTCTCTACAAACACAATGAGACCAACATGAGATTGATGTCATCAGTTTGTTTCTGTGGATCTGTCTCTGTCAAAGAAACTGGAAAAGAACTGTTCCTCTGTTTTATCCAATCAGACCAGCTCAAAGTAAAAATACAAAGTCCATCTCTGATCATTGAAGTGTGTTTGGAGTCTTTTCTAATCTTTTCTAACATGTGTGAGTGTGTGAGGTCAGGTAGACTGGACTATCTGATCAGCAGTGAGGATGTTTCTCTACAAGAGGACACTCTCAGTCCCACAGAGTTAACAACGACACTGAGGAGTCAACAGACCTGAGTCTAAACCCAGGAAACAGAGTCTGAGTGAATGTGGTGTTGAAGGTGTGGAGGTGGGTCAGTTGGTCAGAGGAGACTGTGTAGAAGGACAGAGAGCCAGCAGGACAGTCCACATACACTGCTACTGTCCCAGAAGAGGACGAGGAGGAGTGAGGGAGGGGGGTTTCATATTGATTATGACAAACATAGTAACCACCTTTAGAGCAGAGCAGACTCCAGGACTGATCGTTGTTTCCAAACACACAGTCACCACTGTCTCCTTTCCTTCTGATTCCTCTGTAAGACACTGATATAGAAACCCATCCGCTCCACTGGACCTCCCAGTAACAGCGACTAGTCAGACCAGTCGAACACAGCAGCTGATAACACTTCTTAAATCTGTCCTGATGATCTGGATATGGCTGCACCTTTTTCACTCGTGTCACATTCTTGTTGTTGTCAGACAGTTTGAGGAGTCTGTGAGCTGTGTTTGGATCCAGAGTGAGTTCACAGAAATCTGATGGAGAGAAGACACAATACAGCTGCAGTTAGTCCTCTGTCCTCTCTGAACACATGAGATTAACACAAATGTACAAGATTCACAACACAACTACAAGATTCTGTTTGATGAAAATGTCATATTAGAAGAAACACTTGTGTTTGGAGGAGCTTTAAACTCTTCTTCTACTGTTTATTGCTGTAGGACATAAAGCAGCTCCTAAAGCTCCAGCCTCTGACGTCACTACACAGGAGTTTATTCACTTCTCTGTGCTTCATGGAAATGTACATCAGTCACATTTCTTTGACACATTTGACTCCAATAGTTGTTCTATTCGATGGAAACACAGGAACAAAGTTGGTTGAAGCTGCAGCAGTCGTTCTGATGGTGCTTGGTGCAGACAGTGGCTGAGAGCATGTGGCTCTGTGTTGCAGGAGATTGTTCACAGCTGCTGTCATTTTGCCAGTGTTTGTGTGATATCTGCTGTTGTTCTAGTGATGAGGAGGACTGACAGCAGAGGCACAGCTCAGAGGAGAACAGCTTATTGTCTCCAGAAGAATCCTTCACATGACTCTTCCTACATGTTTGATCAAAAGGTTAGTGCAGTTAAACAGCTCCAAACTGGACTCTTCAGGAGCTCCTTTAATAAGAACTCTAGAGTCAGTTCTGACACCTGTGGACTACACAGTAAAAGGTCACTGCTGTCCAAGGCTCAGGAAAGAGTTAAGGCACAATCACACATCAATGAGCTCCATGACACAGGTTTTTATACAGGCCTTCTCCTTCCCATAATGCCTTGTTTCTCAGAATAAACTAAGCACCAGCATCGTCCTGGATCTTTTCTATGTGTCTGATAGATTTAACACTAAGGACCTATGGCAGACAATAAGCATCCTTACAGCTTCTCAAACAAAGTCAAAGTATGGCTCACACAGCCATGAGCTTCAGAACTCCAGTGTTGATTATGACACTGATTATTAATAGATGCATTGAAAACAGAGTTGATTCCATTTAAAGAGCTGTTGTCTGGCTCAGATCTAAATATTCATCTGTTCTGAGGCAAATACATACATCTGTGTGAGACAGTCTTTATCACAAATGTTTCAATCAGATCTGGTTCTGACTAAAACCTCAAACAGACACATTCACTTTTATTGTGACGTGTGTAAAACGTGCCTTTATTTGATTTCTCTCATTTTGTCCAACAGCGCTGTGCTCTGGTATCGATAAGTCACTGACACAGCTTTAATCCAACACATTTTCTAAGGTGTGTTCCTGCTGCATTGAGGCTTGTGTTCAGGTCTAAAGACACACTGGGGGTGAGTGTGGAGAGGAGCAGCCCCTAACTCTGCTACAGACACACTCTCATACAGCTCCAGCTTATACAGGTGTCTGCAGGCCTCTATGAGTCTGAGTCACACTAACTCTGCAACAAACTACTGCTGCATCACTTTTACAACCATCACTGTCTCAGAGTCACACACACACACTTTTCAGGCCAATGTGGAAAATACATCACTTTTGTCCCTGAATTTGTGTCTGTCTCAGAGTTTGGACAGAGACAGATCCCATTGTAAGTCCAGTAATGAATAGGGTTTGTCTGAGTGAACAAAAGGTCAGGCTCAGTGACGCATCAATGACAGCATTTACAATCATTATTTCTCAGAGAAAAAACTCACTTTACATCAAGTGGAAGAGAAGAAGCATCTGCAGTTTGTACAAAAAGACAAACTGAGCTTCTCCAATATTTCTGAAGCTTTGAAATCTTTCTGTGAGTTTAGAGCAAAGCCTGTGGTTCAGAGATGTCTTGGTCTAAATCAATGAGACTGTCACACTTACACTTCCTGAGACCTGGTCTGATCCAGTGGACTCCAGCAGGATCCAGTCTGAAGGAAAACAGAGACATTACATCAGTCTGATCCACACAAGCTTTTCTTTTCAATCTCATTGTTCCTCCTGAAGCACTCTTTGAGCCTCATTTATCAAACATGTGTTCTCTGACATTTATCAATCTGAACTTCAGCAGAAGTTCACTCAGATCACATGCAGCTCTGAGCTCCAGTCAATTTAACACAGTTTTACAGGATTTTACACTAAAATCTAATTAAACTTCAACAATTCACTTTAGAAAGTATTTAGTATATACTTTGATTTTTGATTCAGAAATGATTTTGCTGTTTTGAAGAAAAGGCTGCAACAAGAACTTCAAAAGAAACAAAAGAAAAGAACAGTGTGTATTTCATTGTCTCTGGGTCGGCTTTAGTTTTTCACTTCATTGTCCAACTTGGTCAAAGTAACTTTAAAAAGACAAGACAAGACATTTATTTTTGTATAGCCCAATATCACAACAACAGTCACCTCAAAGGGCTTAACGGACTGCACTAGACAACATCCCCTGTCCTTAGACCCTCCATCAGGGTCAGAGGAAAAACTCAAAAAAAAACCCAGCCGGGAAAAAAGAGAAACCTCAGGGAGAACCACAGAAGGAGGGATCCACTCCCAGGACGGACAGGCCGTGCAGGAATGTGTCCAGGACAGTTGAAAAATACATAGAAATACACAAACATTTCACAAATAAAAACATTTATATTGAAAAACAAGGTTGTCTGGTGTTTTCAAAATAAAAGTCTAAGTGCTAAATCACTAGGATTGATGAGAAATGAGCCAGTGTTTATGTACTTTAGTTTTGTTAAATACAGATGTGTATTATTAAGTTATGTCTGTAACATATTTATATTTTTTTGCAGCTGATTATTCATTTTTACTTTGATTAACATAAGACCATTACACTTAAATACTGCAGTAGTTACTGACATTAAACTCATCTTATATTTTATTTAAAGGATATATATATATTTTTTTATTAACAGCATTATTAACAAGTTGATAACAACAACAATAATACTAACAACAACAAATGACAACAACAACAATACTAATAATAATACTAACAACAACAAATGACAACAACAACAACAACAATACTAATAATAATACTAACAACAACAAATGACAACAACAACAACAACAACAATACTAATAATAATAATTAATATCAATCATTGGTGGCAAAAATAACAAAGATTCAGAAATATCGGTAAATTGATTAAAAGGAAAGAAGGAGAGAAGGGATTCATAGTTGTAAAAGATCAGAAAGTGTTGGATGGTAGAGGTCGGTTTCCGATTTGTAATTATAAGGGGGAGATATATATTCCATTGAAATGAAGTCTGCGATGAGATTTTTCCAGTGGTTAATGTGCATGTTGTTACGAGTTTTCCAATTCATGAGGATATTTTTCTTGGCGATGGTTAGAGCTATGAGGAGCATTTTAGAGTTTATATTTTTATTGGTAATTATTGTGAGGTCCCCCAGCAAGCAAAGAGAGGGCGATAGCGGGATGTGGCAGCCAGCTATAGTGGATAGTGCCTGTGTGACCTCTTCCCAAAAGTGTTTGATTGGAGTGCAGTGCCAGGTTGCATGGATGTATGTATCTATAGAATTGTGGTTGCAATGAGTGCAAACTTCTGATGTGAAACCCATTTTAGCTAATCTATTGCCCGTGTAATGTGTTCTATGAAGTGTTTTGTATTGTATTAATTGAAGATTGTCATTTTTGGACATGAGATAAATGTTTTTTACAGATTTGGGTCCAGAAGTTGGCATCCGGAGCTATTGAAAGATCATTTTCCCATTTTATTGTTGGTAAGTATATAATCTGAAATTGATTTGAAATGATTTTGTATATTTTAGATAGAAGTTTTTTTGGAGAGGAAATGTTAACAAAGTCTGCTATTACTTGTGGAAGTTCTAAATTTATGGATCTGATGTTTATTTTGGCCAGAACAGAGGATTTGAGTTGTAGGTATTTTAAAAATTCATTGCTCCCGATGCCAAACTCCTGGGCCAATTTCGGAAATGTTGTTAGCATGTTAGATTTGGAGATTGGAAGGTTGAGCCATCGAAGCAAGTCGTCTTCTATTTTTTTAACATTGGTGTGAAGTTGAGTGTTACCAATTCTGACAGTCTGGAGGAAATCTTAATACCTAAGTAAGTAATGTGATCATAACATATAGGTATAGGTGCTTGGTTGGGTGCCACATCCCATTTGGTTCTATGTAAAGGGAGAATGGAAGATTTGTTCCAGTTTATTGCGTAATCTGAAATTTTTGAAAAAGACTGGATTATTTTAATTATTTCTTGAGTAGATGCTAGGGGTTCTTGTATAAATAGTAGAATATCATCTGCATAAAGTGAAATTTTATGTGTTTGTTGTGGTGTTTCAATACCTTTGATTGCTGAATTTTGACGGATAGCTGCTGCTAGAGGTTCAATAAAAATAGTAAACAGAGATGGAGAGAGTGGACATCCCTGCCTTGTCCCCCTGTGCAGTGTGAAGCTTTGTGATGTTAGTCCATTGGTTGTGACTGTGGCAGAAGGTGATGTATATAAAATCTTAATCCAATTAATAAATGACTCTCCAAAGCCAAATTTCTGTAGTATGGTGAATAAAAATTTCCAGTTAACCCTATCAAAAGCTTTTTCAGCATCTAATGTGGCAATAAGAGTATCTTTCTGTTGTACTGATGAGTAATGCATTAAATTATATAATCTGCGGGTATTGTTAGATGCGTGTCTACCTTTTATAAAGCCGGTCTGATCAGGATGGATGATATAATTTTCTCAATTCTATGAGATAATGCTTTGCTAATCATTTTTATGTCGACATTTATAAGTGAAATAGGACGGTAGTTAGATGTGAGGGTATTGTCTTTGTTAGGTTTAGGAATGAGTGATATAAGAACTGTATTCATGTGGGATGGGAATTTAGCCTTTTGTTTTACTTCCGTTATTGTTCTACTGAATAGTGGGTATAAAGTTGACCAAAAATGTTCGTAGAACTCAGCGGGGAAGCCATCCGGTCCTGGTGCTTTATTATTATGCATATGTTTCAATGCAGGGTGAAGTTCTTTTTCATGATTGGTAATTCGAGAGAGGTAATTTGTTCTGGGTTGAGTTTTGGTAGAATGATGTTATCAAGGAATTGGTTTATGTCTTCTTGATTTGGGTCCAAATCAGATGAGTATAATTTTGTATAGTATTCTTCAAATATTTTGTTTATCTCGATAGGTGAATTGGTTAGCTTCCTGCTGAGTTTCTAATGGATGTTATAGCTGTTTTCTTTATTTCTTTTAATTTGACTGGCTAAAGGATTTATTGCTGTGATGAAAAGGTCTGTGAATCAAAACTGGTTTCTTTTGTTTATTATTTCATTAAGCAAAAATTTATTTTCTCTTGATTCTTTATAGATGGTTTCGATGGTTATTTGCGTGTAAAATTTCTAATTTTTTATTGTTTCTTCCAGTTGGTCTTCTTTTTCTTTTCCTTCTTTTTATGGACTGAATATGATATGATTTTTCCCGTAATACTACTTTCCATGTCTCCCAGAGCAGTGATGCTGGCGACTTTGGAGAGTCATTTATTTCAAGGAAGGATGCCCACTCTCTCTTGAAGTAACTGTCAAATTCTGAGTCTTTCAATAGAGATATGTTAAAACGCCATCTGGTGGGGTGTTTTTGCATTACAGATGGGATCCATGTGAGAGTTACAGGAGAATGGTCACTAATATTGATGGGATGAATTTTGGTTTCTATGATATTTGGTATGATTGAGTTACTGGTTAAAAAGAGATCAATGCGAGTAAGTTTGGTGGACATTAGAATAAAAGTATATTCTCTGTCAGAGTGGGTGTTGTAGCCTCCAACCATCGCCAAGACCAAAATCACTCATGAACTGTTTTATTGTTTGGGAGGACTGCCAGGATTTGCCTTTATATTTTGACCTGTCCAATGATGGATTGATTACCGTATTAAAGTCTCCCCCTATAATTATTGAGCCGCTGGAAAGATTTGAGAGAGGTAAAAATTTGAAAAGAAGGAGGATCGTCAGAATTTGGTCCATAAATGTTGCCAATAGTGATTGGTTTATTGTTAATTGAAATATTAATAATGATAAAACGACCTTCAGGATCTGAAATAGTTGTATGGTGGTTAAATTGTATTTTTTTGTTTATTAATATGCTTTGTTTTGAGTTATAGTAGGAGGAAAAACAGTGGTTAAAATGTGTAGTTTTTAAGCTGTTTTGTGTAGATTGGGAGAAGTGTGTTTCCTGTATTAGACATATATCAGCTTATGTATTTTTAGGTAATTTAGGACTTTATTTTTTTATTTGTGAAGCAACTCCAGAATGTTCCAGGTTAAGAATTTTAGCTGCATGAAGATAGTGTGTATTTCACAATTATATTGTTTGAACATAAGTCTGTGTGCATGGATGTGAATGTGGTTGTGTGTGTGTGTGTGTGTGTGTGTGTGTACTTGTAGATCTACTGTACCATATGGCAAACAAAACGGGACAAACATAAATACTTATATAACTAACAACAAAACATATAAACAGTGAGCAAAAGGCTAATTTGGTGCATTTTGTATACAATGTGTGTGCATGGTGCTAGTAGTTTAGAATTAGTAAAGCCAGGAGTAGTGTCCTTGTCTCTGAACAATTGTCCATCTATATATAGTTTGTCTACTGTAATGATTGCTTTTTACCTTGATTGATCATTGTCTTGCGGATAGGGAAGAGTAGCTACGTCTGCGGATGATCTCTTGTGGAATTGGTCGTTGAGTCCGTAATGAGTACCTTTTAACTGCCGGCCCTGACGTTGAACCAGTACTTTTGTTTGAAATGTTCAAATTTGACGATGATGGGCCGGGTCGGGTGGAATTGAGAAGTTTCTGTCCTAAACGCGATGTACGCTGGAAGGTGATGTGCTCAACAGTCTCTGGTGTAAGTTTGAGCTGGTTAACCATGAAGTCCTTAACAGATTTTTCGGGGTCTTCGGTGTATGATTCGGCCATGTCGGAAATAATTAAATTGTCTCTCATACTTCGTGACTGTAAATCCAGGATGGTTTCTTGCATAGCTTTGTTCTCAGCGGTGACGGAGGTGAACTGAGTGTTTACCGTGGAGAGTTTAGCGGTGAGTGTGGCTATGGAGTTTTTAAATGATTTGTTTTCTTCTGTGAGCGAATCGACTTGTTGTTGACTGTATTCCAGGCTATAACGAAGATTTTGGAATTCTTTATGAAGTACTTCGATTAGTGAAAGTCTAGAATCCAAGTTAGATAGGCGCTCGTTGATTGATAAGAGTATGTCCGAACAGCAGTTTGTTTTGATAGGAGTGGATGTTGGTGATGTTGGTGATGATGAAGAATCGTTTGATATGGGAGAGTCCGAAGTGAGGGGTTTTTTGGCTTTGCGTGATCGGCCCATTGTACATATTCTATTGAAACATTTGTCAATGTAGTCCTCCAGCTGGACCAGGTTCGAGTCGTTATCCAGGTTTGTTGTCTTTCTAGCGCGCTGCCACGTCTCCTCTCACCTGCCACGTCTCCTCTCTCACCTGCCACGTCTCCTCTCACCTGCCACGTCTCCCTCTCACCTGCCATGTCTCCCTCTCACCTGCCACCATCATAAACGTAGTTTTAAAGGATATTTTTTGATAATATTGTGCCATTATTTGTCCACAGTTCTCTGATAATACTCCACAGATTCAGGGCCAGCTTCTTTCTGTGCCTTCAGCAGTTTTCCACCAAAACAATAATTAGAAATATCACAGATTTAGAGTTAGTTATTGGATGATTTAAAAGAACTCTGACATAATTATGCTTGTGTTTATCTCTGATATTGTGCAGTTCTTGTAAAACACATGAAAAGTCCAAGTGCAGCAGTCTGTGACTATTCCAGTGTTGAAAGAGTGTGAAATGATAGAAGAGCATGTGTGATGTATGAGACGGAGGCTCTGATTGGTCAGTGAGTGTCTCTTCCTCAAACTGCAGCAGCTGCTGAGCTTTTAAACACACACATAGGTTTTATTTCACAAACAGGACTTCAGCCTCTGTCAGCCTCTGTGTCAAATCAAACATTCTTTAGACATAATAAGGAACAAGAGTTAAAAACATGTTTGTCTTCATTAGCCTCATGATGTTGGAGTTTCCACATAGATTGTATAAATATGGATGATATCCGCCCATTGGTCCCCTATTCAACAATATGGTCATTACGAATGGGGAATAAAATGGCCGTTACATCCGGGCTTTTTCCATAGTAAAACAATAGTTTTTAGATAGCATAAACAAACATATTAATCAAAAATTCACCCCCCCCAGAGTTGTCATGTAGTAAAAACTTAGCTCTAGAGACCGGAGCCATCTTTTGTACCAGGCTGTAAACATGAGTTTTACTCTTGTAAAGTCGCCATTGGGTTTCTCCTTATATTTCCGCTTTTGGAGCCTGCCCTCTGGTGGACGGAGTTATATCGCTGTATTTCGCTGTAAAATCACTGTATGGCGGCGCCCTTACACGAGGACCATTTTAGAGGTTCCATGGGAGAGGCTTGAGTTTCCATCAGACAAATATGTTTCCCTCTCAGTGGTAGAGCAGTCGTCTTATAACCGGAAGGTTGGCAGTTCGATTCCCGCTCTGCCCTGTTCATACTGTTGTTGTGTCCTTGGGCAAGACACTTAACCCACCTTGTCTCCAGTGTCCGTAGCACTGGTGTATGAATGTGTGTGACTGTAGAGGTGTGTTTGGTGGTGGTCGGAGAAGGTTGAGCGCCATTTGTATGGCAGCCTCCATCTCTGTCTGCCCCAGGTGTGAATGTGTGTGAATGGGGTGAGTGGAAGCACGATGTAAAGCGCTTTGGGTGCCCGAGAAGTGTGCAAAAAAGCGCTATATAAATGCATGCCATTTACCATTTACCATTTACCTCTAACCTTATGTCACACATGGATTGAACACAGTAGTGTTAAATGTGTACACTACACTGCACTGGGATGAATGCATCTGCACAAACAGCAGCTCAACTCAAGAACATCTTAAAGAAGGAGTTATTTATAAAACTTAAAACAACCAACTCCCAAAAAACATCTAAAAAATGTTCTCCAATAAAGAAGGAGGTAGAATTTAAGAGGAGAACATAATTTAAAAGGTACAGTGTGTTGGTGCTACACTAAAGAAACGGTGTGTTAGCAGAAATACTCTGATACTATGGACTGGACAGTAATATGAAGAGTGTGGCAACTTTACAACTATTTAAAACTATATAAAAAGAGTATTATAGTAGTCATAGGTATTCTGGGATGTCAATTAGGATTGTAGATGTAGTAAAGAATGTTAATAATAGATTAAATTAATTGACACAATAATATCTGTTTTGTTTGTTCTCTTCTGTTTAGTGAATGGAACTTATTAATAATAATTGTTTTAATGTTTTGTTTCGATGTTTAGCACTTTTATTTAAATGTTAGAAGAGTTAGTCACAATAAGTCTTGACTTCAGCCTTAAACCCTTTTGGTCAATGTTTTATATTTAATGAAAGTGTTCTGTTCTTCTGTTTATTCTATGATCAATAAAAACTAAAAAAAGGATACATTTTTTCTTTTAGAATATTCAAACCAGTTTTAAAGCAGCTTTGTTGAAAGGCTCTTTTTTGTCCCAAACTGATGAAAGAGGTATTTTGACAACATTAACTGTTTTGGGATCAGTGTGTTTGTCTCAGAAATCAAGAGACTGCACAGTCTTTTGCAAGTGTAGATAATCCAAGTTTACATTATTATTAATACATTATTATTATTATTGACCACATTATCCATATAACAAACAATCTATTAAACTACTACTGCATCAAATTTAACTTCAGCAGTAACATTTAACATCCAACATAGAGTATATGGTGACACTTGTTTATTGTTCACAGCCTTTGTGTTCTCATCAGATCACATCCTTCTGTTGCTCACAGGTCTAAGCTAACACCTGTCCTCAGTCTCACCTGGTTCTGTCTCTGTCTCTTAGATCACCTGCTCACTCTGCTCTCGTCTTTCTCTCACTTCCTCTTTCCCTCTCTGACAGGGCCGGATTGGGACTCATTTTCAGCCCTGGAGTTTCATGCCTTAGACCGGCCCACTTTAGTTCCCGACTGACTATATTAAAATAATAAAATGAAAACCTAAGAATATAAGTCTGCAATAGGCACATTGTTTTCTACAGTATTTTTGTCTTGTTTCCAGTCCGATAAGGTAAGAAAAATAATTGTTTTAGTTTTAGCTTTTAAGCAACAACAAAAAATCACTTAATTTTTAGTTGTTTTTTTTTTCTCAAGAAAACAAGACATAATTTCTCCTGCCATTTCACTTGTAAATGTATCTTGAATTAAGAATATTTAGATATTTGAACTGGAAACAAGTAAGAAAATGATTTTCATTGAGCAGGGCTCTTCATTACAATTATTTCTTCTGAATGACAATCCTACCTGCCCATTCTGGTGTGATGGGCTCATGACTGGTGCTTGGGGACGTTTCTGGGCCTCGCTCTTCACTGTTGGCAGCAAATGGTACTAGAGGCGGCTGCTGCTGAAGAGCTACAAGAAAAACTTTGATACATGAACGGTGGTTTACATACGACGTTGTTTTGCACGGTCGCTAGCATCTTGCACTGCTCCAAACTACCTACGTTAGCTTACTTACCCGCCTCGTCGTCTCCGTTTGTTTTGTTGAGAAAATATGTGCTCAGCTTTGAACATTTGGCCCCGTCAGTTTCCAAAGCTTTTTTTATTTGTTTATTCTGGCCTTTTCAGCGCCGCCTTTGCGCTTTCTGTTATCCATTTTTATATGTGACTTTTTATTATTTTGAGCAACTTACAAAGGGGCGTGTCAGGGGCGGGGCCAGAGTCAAAACGTCATCATTGTCTTGCAGGCTGCACTCTGCGAGAAAATATTAAATAAAAGAGTGGAACTGCGGTAAAATAATAAATAAAAAGAGTGCGGCTGCGGTAAAGTAATAATAATAATAATAAATAAAAAAAATATATTTCAACCCAGTCCCATGACAACAACGGCCCTCGCGGCCAAACAAGCATCGCCCACCGAATTTTCCCGGTGCTCTGACAGCCAATCCGGGCCTGCTCTCTGAGCTCTCACCAACAGGAAATTAAAGACTCATTTAAGCAAATGTTCCAAAATACAAATGACACCAACAACCAAGAAGATATAAGATTTACTTTTTGAGATATGCCACTTTAATTTGCAAGGACCCCCATTACTTATTTTAACAATAAAGAATATATTTATTTTATTTATTAAATGCTGTAATATCCATCTGGCTTTTGCCTTTAAACACACAAGTTAATTAAACTTTGTAGACTGTTAATAATATTCCATCTCATTCATTTGATAAAAATAGATTGATTTAAAAATACATTTGACATATTTCATAGCCTACTATGAAGTTTTAAAGTTCTAATGACAATATTTTTTAGCTAAAACAACCCCATGCCTCCTGACTGCTGCAGCTGTTTCCTGATCAGTGCAAGAGTGAAGTATGTACCCTTCATAACAAGAAACACAAAATTAACTCCCCTTAAAAAGGCCTCGAGTAAGAGCGCCACCAATATACCTCTGAAGAATTTCAGAGTGCATGTACATGCCAGATGTTAAAGGCAGTGACAAGAGGAGCATGGAGCCCAACCAACCCACAACAGCCTGGCTGTTCATATCTATTTCTTTCACCAACATATGGTCCATACCTGAGAGTGTCCAGTCTGCAGAGGGGGTCCTCCTTTAGAGCAGACAGGAGCTTTACTCCTGTGTCTCCTGGATGGTTGTAGCCCAGATCCAGCTCTCTCAGATGGGAGTAGTGATGAGTCGTTCATGAACGATTCGTTCTTTTTGAACGAGTCTTTAATATGACTCGGGAACGACTAGTCATCTCAGAGAGCGAGTCGTTCATTTTTGTGTAGACCCGCGCATGCGCATTGCAGCACATCTCATACAGGAAACAGAAAGGACTCATTCATCTCCCAAGTCGTTCGTTCGTTCGTTCGTTCACCAAGTCCCAGTCCCATAGAGAAAGAGTATGCAGTTACCGGAAACAGAAAGGAACTGTTCATCTCCGAGTCGCTCGCTTCGTTCCTTTCTGTTTCCGGTGAACGAGCAAGCGAACGACTCGGAGATGAACAGTTCCTTTCTGTTTCCGGTAACTGCATACTCTTTCTCTATGGGACTGGGACTTGGTGAACGAACGAACGAACGAACGACTCGGGAGATGAATGAGTCCTTTCTGTTTCCGGACGGACGGATGTATTAGCTACAGCTACATGAGGCTGTCACGGCCCAGACCAGACATGTTGACGGAATTAATGCTAAGCTAAATATGAAGTGACAAAGGAAAACAACTATTTGGATTAAGAGGTGAGTTGAACTCTCTGCCTGAAGTAAGCTGCAATTAATTTATTTTTCAAAGTTTGGCCATAAATGCATTAGCTTATAGTTATTATAGTTTTTATTCCAAAAGTACTAAATGTATTAAAAATTGTAATATGCAACATTTTAATTAGATTCTGCTGAAATGAACGAAATGAACGAAATGACTTGAAAAAAGATTCGTTCATTTTGCTGAACGAGACTTAAAGAACTGAGTCAGTAAAATGAACTGAACTTCCCATCACTAGATGGGAGGGGTTGGACCTCAGAGCTGAGGCCAGAGAAGCACAGCCTTCCTCTGAGATCAGACAACCTGAGAGTCTGCAAACACACAACATTATACAGATCATCAGTAACAGGTCTAAACATTAACAGGTCAAACACAAGCTCATTTGGTTCAGTACATTGTGTTTAATATTTGTTTACACTGTAAAAAAAAATCCTAATTTTACAGAAAATAACTGTAAATTTTTTAGAGTATTTTTCTGTTATTTTTAATTACATTCAAAACTCTGTAAAATTACAAACAATATCTGTAAATTAATGAATTGTCTGTTAATTTAAGGATTATATCAGTAATGTCAAATTACAGTAATGTTTATTTTTTATACAGTACAATTACTGTATTATTTATACAGTATTTTTCTGTTTTCTTAAATTACGTATAAAGTAGTGTAAAATTACAATAATAAAGTGTAATTAAATGTGTAGCTCATTATATTAAAGGTTTATATCCATACTAATAATCGTACATATTTCCTTGTTATTTTAAAGTAAATATTTTTTTATACAGTACAATTACCATATTATTTATACAGTATTTTTCTGTTTTCTTAAATTACATACAAAGTTGTGTAAAATTAGAATAAAAATGTGTAGCTCATTATATTAAAGGTTTATATCCAGTTTAGATTAAGACAGGATTAGACCTTAGTTTAATTAGGGCATGCGATTAGCTTTTAAAAATGTGCCTTAGATAAAAAAAAATACATTATGTGTGCATCTTGAGACAAAACAATGGCACTGACATATTTTAAGACATGTCAGTGCAAGTTGCTTTCAGGTAAAACAGCTCAAACATGCATTTTAGTCTGAGACTACAGGCTTAAGCCTTGCCTGTGAAACCTGAGGTACATGTTGTAACTTGTATATAATTATGCCAATGGTAACAAGTTTTGGATTAACCCTAAATGTCAAGTGTTTTTCTGTCAAGTGGGTTTCCACTGTCAAGTGTCTTTTAACTGTGAGGTGCCCTACACTTGAAAAGGACCAGACTTGGGATTTCACTCAGAAAATATTTATTTTTGATCAGTTGATGTAGTAGGATCACATGTAACAGCATGTAACAGTCACATGCAACAGCATGTAACAGCATGTAGCAGTGGTAGCAGTGGTAGCAGGTGAAAAACCTTAAAATAAATAAGAAAAACATTTTAAATAATCAGGTATTATTCTAACACAGGAAATGTCAAATGCTTTTCACAGGCAACATAGCTTGGTCTTTTATTTTACTCTTTACAAGCAACAATCAACACTATATCAACCTAAGCATTTTAGTCTTGGTTACTAGTTTCTCTTGTTTAAAACATGCAGTATTAAATGCTTTAAACTTCACTTGTAACATTTACCACATTAAATACCAAACAAAATGAACAGAAAAAGGATTCAAACGAGAATCTATGAAACAAAGTCAATTTAAGCTTACCAATAGTCCGTCAGAATCAAAGAAAAAGTCCCAGTTCCTCACAGTGAATGAATTTGTGCCTCTGCCGACCGCTCTTCCCGTTATACCCCTTTCAAATGACTAATGCACGTCTTTTAAACACTGAACCAGGTGCGCTTCCAATTTTCACAATTGAAAACACCTGGTTGAGCCTGAACCAGAGCGCGCACAGTCACTTGCGCGCCGGCATACAGAGCGCGCACAGGGAAGGCGGCACGCAGGAGAAAACCCCGACACGCTGAACCACAATACGGCAATACACACGGAAGCCAGCCACGCCTCCACCAGGTCAGCGCCACACTAAACCAATAGGTTGTGTAACAGTGCCACACAGGGTGAAAAAGCAAGTTGACATTATTAGGCACTAGGCAGGCATAAGAGTGTTTCTTATAGGAAAGGTCAAGAATTTGTTAAAGTGCAAAAGGGTCATATGGGTCACATGAATGTAACTCTAATGTCACCATAATACCAATCCATTAGATTTTCATATAGCCTAGGTCTACATACATGATTTTTTTATGAATACATATGCAGTGTTTTTCCTCTGTTTAATAATCTGTTTGCTCTGCTAAATTGCTGTTTAGCAGAGCAGTGGTAAATATATGTTGTTATATAGCCTATGGTATATAAGTTACCATAATTTTAATTTTTAATCATGCACTTCAATGAAAACACAATTTAACCAATTGATTAAATAACAGCCAGCCTATAAATACAACTAGATAAATTACCACACTATTGGCTGTCTCTCCGAGTGTTTTTGATCATGATTGGTTATTCTGAGTGTGATCCAGGAATCTGGCCAATAACAACTATGCGCGCCTTTACAGTTCAAATTTGAATACGTCAGTTGGAGTGAGTGAGTGAGTGAGTGAGTGAGTGAGTTTGGGCGGGCGCTGCTGCTCGGGATATTCAGTATTAACTTACTTCTGTTCTGTGGCTTTTTATATTGTTTAAACATGGATTGGTTTACATCGGACTGCTACATTTTTATTTTGAGCGAGTTGCAGGATGTAAATGAAGAACAAACACGGAAGATGGACAACGATTTTTTTTTTAACAACGGGTAAAGGACATAATGCAATCTGCGGAAGGTAACGTTAAATAACTTTTTATTTTATAAAAAAAATCTGCTAGCGTTACATCAAAATATAGTGTGTTAAGTTGATAATCTAAACGCGATTACATATTTCAATGTAGTATGCTAATATTATGTGTTGTTTGCATGTGTAAATATTGTCAGCTAACAGTTATTTAGATTAGCATAGGAGCTTTACAATGAGTGAAATGAGAACATTGTCTTTTTAGACAGAGAGGAACTCGAACCATAACGTTACTCCTTGACTCTAGAAGAATCTGCAAACTAGGTTTTTGAATCTACTGTTGATGGCGGGATATAGGCCCATATAGTTGCATGTGTGTGTCAATAGATCCCTGTAGCCTGCCTTTAAAACAGTTTTACCCACTCCACAGTACACCAAAAGCAAATCAATTATAACGCCAGACTACCGATGTAAATGTCTGTTGAGAGAATAATGTTAGAACTCAAACTACACTTGCATCTCAATGTTTGCATTACATTTACTGGAACTAGTTTCTCAGCAGCGGCGGAATTATACTTTGCTCCGGTTAGTACTGCGCCGGAAAGTAAACAGAACAGAAGCGCACTACAGTTGGGACGGTAGGTTGCCTAGGTAACTTAATATCACTCCTCCGCTGCTGTAGACTGTGCTAATAAATACAGGGAACAAAATCTAACTATTACATGTGATGCAAGGTTACACTGGCCCTCCAGGAGTTTGGCACATTCTCCCAAATAATTTACTCACCCTCATGTTATTCCAGACATTTATGCATTTTGATTGCCAACATTCTTCAAAAATATCTACTTTTAATGCTTGACAAAATAGAAATTTCAGGTTTGAAAAGACATGATGGTGAGTAAATGATGACAGAATATACATTTTTGGGTGAACTATCTCCAGTACTTTAATAATCGCACTCAAGGAGATTAGACCTTCTTTTTTTTAACGCATAATCATCATCAATCCTTTATTGAGAAAATTGAGAGAAATAATCCATTGTTGTTGTGAATCTACATGTTCCTTCTTTTGGTGATGCACATTTTTGTCACATCAGACACAAGTTTTAGATACCAGACAAAACAGAAGACAAACAGACAATTTAAATACAATTTATTAAGCTTGTTTAAAAGGAAACAAAAATAATTTAAATCATCCTTTTAAGAGAATCATAGTGTGTCCTTTTTTCCTCCCAGATGCACCAAGGATCCAGTTGATTACTGGCCGTTTGCAGGATTGCTGTGACGCTGCTGAGTCTTGAGCAGCGGATTGACAACAGACCCGGAAGAGAATACAATGCTGAATAACGTTTTTTGGACAAAACTTTATTTTCGATGCTTCAAAAATTCTAACTAACCCACTGATGTCACATGGACTACTTTGATGATGTCTTTATTACCTTTCTGGACATGGACAGTATACCGTACATACATTTACAATGGAGGGACAGAAAACTCTCGGACTAAATCTAAAATATCTTAAACTGTGTTCCAAAGATGAACGGAGGTCTTACGGGCTTGGAGCGACATGAGGTGAGTCATTAATGACATAATTTTCATTTTGGGTGAACTAACCCTTTAATGTTTAGAATCAATAGTGGTGTGAAATCTTGTATGTATCAGTTTTGTGTAGAGTATGTTTAGAAAATTTCACTTTAATCCTAAAGTTTGAGAATTTGATAACTGTTCTATAACTACTAGTTAAAACGTTGTATTTAATTTAAGATATATACTGTAATTTATCAACTGAATCATTCCATTTAATTTAGATTATATGTTTACGGAAATGATTTAAATCCGTTTTATACAGTTTTTTTTTACAGACTTATTTTGTCTTCCAAAATAAAACTGTTAATGTACAACCTTGAGCACGTCTTGACAAGTTATTGAATGTGTTTGATCGTTATAATTTAGCAAAGGTCTGTTAAATAACAGTGTTTGTCATTAGAACCTTTAGTGCTGTCACTTTATTGAAGGTGTTTGACTGTAATAATTTAGGAAATACCTGTAAAATAACAGTGTTTTCCCATAAAACTATTAGCGCATCACTTTATTGAAGGTGTTTGACTGTAATAATTTAGGAAATACCTGTAAAATAACAGCGTTTTTCCATAAAACTATTAGCGCATCACTTTATTGAAGGTGTTTGACTGTAATAATTTAGGAAATACCTGTAAAATAACAGTGTTTTCCCATAAAACTATTAGCACATCACTTTATTGAAGGTGTTTGACTGTAATAATTTAGGAAATACCTGTAAAATAACAGTATTTTCCCATAAAACTATTAGTGCATCACTTTTATTGAAGGTGTTTGGTCATTACAATCTAGGAAAAATCCATAAAATAACAGTTTACACTGTAAAAAAACCCAGAAAGCGGTCAAATGACTGGCAGCTACGGCTGCCAAACAAAAACCGTAAAATTAAAGTATTTGCACTTTATTGGATTTAAGATATTTTACTTTAATTTTACGGTTTTTGTTTGGCAGCCGTAGCTGCCAGTCATTTGACCGTTTTTTTACGTTTTTTTTTTTTACAGTGCATGCTATTAATCAAGAGACACTCGTGCAAGCAGAAAAAAGCATGGCAAGTCAAGCCAAGATGATTGTTAACAGTGAATAGTAAATAAGTCCTCATTCTACCTCCTAAATATGGGTCAGCCAGCGAGGTATGTTTATATTGGTTTTATGTCATGATTGTGTCTTTATTTTACCATATTATTACTCTTAGTAACTTGTGTTATTTGTGTACCTGTTATAGTTTGATGGTGGTAAATGGTGGTAAAAGATGGTAAAAGATGTGTAAGAAGGACAAAGTAACAATATGAAGATTGTACAAGAAAACCACAATAAAGTTTCATCGTGCCATCAGTAAAAAGAACTCTTAATTGACTAAAGAGACGGAGGAGAGTGATAGTCAAACTCGGACCGCATGATTCCCGGCCCCCTGGTGACGACATCGCGTCATTGCATCAAGGACCACGCAGCTGGAAATGTTAATGGACACCTGTTCACTTGTTTCTTCTTAAAGAGGTCTAGAAGCCAGACATTAAAGATTATGTTTGGAAAGGTGCCACAAGAAAGGAGAA
The DNA here is from genome assembly GCA_024416835.2 of Perccottus glenii. Taxonomy (NCBI): domain Eukaryota; kingdom Metazoa; phylum Chordata; class Actinopteri; order Gobiiformes; family Odontobutidae; genus Perccottus; species Perccottus glenii. Next base: position 28,630 of record JALDQB020000176.1, on the reverse strand, counting down.
ATGACAAGGAACTGTGTGAAGCCTGATAACAAAATGCAGTAAGTTAACAAGAAGGGAGTTAATGCAAATTAAGTTTATTATTCACGCAAGAATTAAAGGAGATAAAATAAATTTCTCAAGTTAACATGCTGAAAGTAGTCCTTCAATAGGCAAAAGTACATAACAATTCAAGAGCTAAGTGCAAGTTTATTCAGTCACAAATGTCAGTAACAAGTGAGAAAGAAAGGAAAGTAGCTGATGCAGAGCAAGCTGCAGAAGCAGAGCAATTGGATGAAACTTGTTTAGAGCAAGCAGGGCAAACAGAGCCTCGAAGAAGTGAAAGTCCTCGTACATTGTCAGAAAAAGGTAAAGAATTTCATAAGAACAAGCAGTGTTGCCACAGTTACTTTGAAAAAGTAACTTAGTTACTTTACAGATTACTTGATTTAAAAAGTAACTTAGTTACTTTACAGATTACTTGATTTTAAAAGTAACTAAGTTACTTTTCAAGTTACTCAACAATCTATCTCCTGACAATTAAAGTTGAATTTAAAAACTATTTCCTGAAAAAATACATGTTTTTACAGAAAATAAAGGCAGTCTCTCTTGACTTAACAAAAATACTTGTTTTAATAAAAAATAAAGGCAGTCTTTCTTGTCTTAACATAAATACTTGTTTTAGTAAAAAATAAAGGCAGTCTTTCTTGACTTAACATAAATACTTGTTTTAATAAAAAATAAAATAGTCTTTCTTGACAAAAAATGACAAAAATAGTAACGCACAGTGACTTGGTTAAGTAACTTTAATCTGATTACTGATTTGGAAATAGTAATGCGTTAGATTACTCGTTACTGAAAAAAGTGGTCAGAATAGAGTAACGCGTTACTAAGTAATGCGTTACTGGCATCACTGAGAACAAGTTACAAGGACTGCTACTTCGCTTTGACAGCATTTACGACAGATGGAAAGCGTTAATTAAAGTTGCCAAAAGGTCTGTGATATGAAAGGATCCAAATGACATTCTAAAAGAACACATGAACACCATACAAAGAGAACTAGCTGAGTTGAATGCCGTTTATGAGGAACATCGAGCTATTAACAGCCCACCTCATGATATGCGACGCAAGCTAGATAAATGCATATCAATAACTGATATGGTTTCGAAGAACACTCAATCTTATATCGAAGGAGCAAATGAAGTTGAAATTGTTTGGCCTGATGCTAGATCTATTTTCACATCCTCTTCCACCACTAGTGTCTCACTTCCAGATCATAGTGCTAAACCTGATACAGTCATCTCTAATGTCTCATCTGCCAAAAGACAAGAAGCTGCAGCAGAGTATGAAGCAACAAGGGCTGTGCTGCAGATAATGGCGGAAGAAGAAAGACATAGAGAAAGGTTACAAATTTTAGAAGAAGAGGATAAGCGCATAACTGCAGAAGAAGAATCAGCTGAACGGTCGCAACGCCTCCTAGAGGAAAGGGAGGAAACTGAGCGCAAAATAAAAAGAGAACAAGAAAAGGCAGCTGTGATAAAGAGACAACAGGAAGAGAGTGCTGCAAGGAAAAAATCAGTTGAGAATGTGAGAAGAGAAGTTGAACGCCTGGAAAACCTAAAAAGACTCAGTGCCGCCAAGGCAAAACTGCAAGTTTACAATGAAGACTACTTCTCAGTAAAGCAAGAAACTGTGATTCAGACCCTTAAACCTGCACATGTACAGGTAACAGAGCACAATAACACTAATAATCAGCACTTGCCGCTGCTAAGAGAGTCAAATGTCACTAACGAAAATACATGTGAGCTTGTTAAGGTCCTGGCAGAAGCTATATCAGCAAATAGACTACCTATTCCAGAGCCCTCAGTATTTGGTGGCGACCCACTTAAGTTTAAGCACTGGAAAGCGTCCTTCCAGACCCTGATAGAGAGAAAAAATATTCCCACTGCTGAAAAGATATTCTTTCTGCAAAAATATGTTGGTGGTTCTGTTAAAGAAGCATTGAACGGCTATTTTCTGATTGGCTCTGAAGACTCATATAAGGCAGCATGGAGTATGCTCAATGATCGTTATGGTGAGCCTTTTGTCATTGCTAAAGCATTTAGAGACAAACTGCATTCCTGGCCAAAAATCACAGGCAAAGATAGTATGGAATTAAGAAGTTTTGTGGACTTTTTACAAAGTCTGCAATGACTCACAATAACAATTTGAATGTCCTCAATGATGGTATGGAGAATCAAAGACTTGTTTCTAAACTACCTGATTGGTTAAGTAACAGATGGAACCGGAAGGCCACAGAGTACCAATTGGAGCACAAGCAGTTTCCACAGTTATTTTGTGACATTCTTATCTATGGAAGCAAGCATAGCTTGTAATCCCATAACATCATACCAAGCCTTAAGACAAAGTGACTTTGATAAAGCAAAGACCAAACTGCAACTTGCAAACATCACAAGAACCAAGACACAGCAAAGATCTTCACAACTAAAGCTAATGAAAGAAACTCAGTCTGGTGCGTGTTCTGTAAAAGGGCAGGACACAGCCTACACAAGTGTCATAAGTTTACTGAAGGACCTGTCACTGAACGAGTTAAATTTATCCAAAGTGAAAAGCTGTGTTTTGGCTGCTTGAATCCGGGCCACCAGTCCAGAGCCTGCAGCAACCGGATGATTTGCAACATTTGTTCAAAACGACATCCCACATGCCTGCATGAGGAACGGTTAAAACAAGAGACAAAGAAAGAGCATCAAGTAAGTGAACAAAAGGAGACTAAGCAAGACATAGCTAATGAGAGCACATCCAACAGAGTAACTCATGAAAGCAGTAACACACAGACATCTGCAATAGTGCCTGTTTATGTGTCAACACCAAATGATCCAAGCAAAGAAGTGCTTGTTTATGCTCTGCTAGACACAGAGTGATTCATCATTCATTCTCAACAAAGTAGCAGACAATTTAGACACAACTAAGAAACAAGTTAAACTCAAACTATCCACAATGTCATCCAAAAAAACTACAGTACCATGCACACGACTCGAAACTCTGCAAATAAGAGGATTGTTCTCCACAAAAAAGCTAACTGTGCCAGTTGTTTACACACGTGACTTTATACCTGCTAATCGCAGTCACATTCCTACTCCAGATACTGCAAGGGCATGGCCACATTTGGAGCATCTCGCAGAATATATTGCTCCACCCCTGGACTTTGAAATAGGGCTCTTGATAGGTTACAACTGCCCACAAGCCTTAATGCCCAGAGAAGTAGTATGTGGTGAAGAAAACAAGCCATTTGCCCAGAAAACAGATTTGGGCTGGAGTGTAGTAAGTTACTGTGACTCATGTCATGCAGTCAGTGATGTGATTGGAGTAAGTCACCGCATCATTGTAAGACAAGTAATACCAGAGATTGAGCCAAACGCAAAGCTAAAGAATAAAGTTTATTACGTCTGTAGGACACAAATAAAAGAAGTAACATTTACAGATGTAATTAAAGCACTTGAATCAGACTTTGATGAAAAGTCAGCAGAAGAGACAAGTGTTTCCCAAGAAGATCTCCACTTCCTAACAAAACTTAAAGAAGGAATCAAACACAAGCAGGATGGACATTATGAAATAACATGTCAAGTGCTCTGCAACGTTTAAGCAGTCTAGAACGCAGACTCAAAAGTGACAACAAGTACTACATGGACTATGTAAAATTCATGGGAGAAATTGTTGCACGTGGTGATGCAGAGAAAGTGCCAGAGGAAGATCTAGGTAATACCCCTGCCTGGTATATTCCCCACCATGGGGTATATCACCCTCAGAAGCCCGGCAAGATACGTGTAGTCTTTGATTGCTCTGCACAATATCAAGACACCTCGTTGAACGATCACTTGCTCACAGGGCCAGACCTCACAAACACCTTGGTGGGAGTGCTCTGTAGGTTTCGAAAGGGCTCAGTTGCTGTAATGTGTGATGTGGAACGTATGTTTCACCAGTTCCATGTGATACCTCAAGACCAAGATTATCTACGCTTTCTATGGTGGGAGCATGGTGACCTAAGCGCTCCTCCCTCAGTCTTTCGGATGAAGGTTCATCTTTTTGGCGCAGCGTCCTCACCTGGCTGTGCTAACTTCGGCCTAAAGCATTTAGTTACACAAGGTGAGCATAAATTCAACATAAGCACAGTCAAGTTCATTCAAAGGAATTTGTATGTCGATGATGGACTTGTTAGTGTCATGTCAGAAGCAGAAGCCATAAAGTTGGTCAAAGAAGCAAGAGAGTTGTGTAGCACGGGTAAACTGAGACTCCACAAGTTCATATCAAACTCTGAGAATGTGTTGAAGTCACTGCCAAAGGAAGAGTGCGCAGACTGTGTCCAAGACTTAGATCTCACCCTGGGAGAACCACACATGGAAAGAGCACTTGGTGTACAGTGGTGTGTGACTTCTGATGAGTTTCAGTTCAGAATAACAGTGAAAGAGCATGCAATAACCAGAAGAGGAATCCTGTGCATAGTAGCCTCAGTCTATGACCCACTGGGGTTTGTAGCGCCATTCATTCTAAAGGGGAAGCAGATACTACAACAGCTATGTCAAGAGAAAGTTGGATGGGATGAACCACTGACAGAACAACTCAGGATACAGTGGGAAGCCTGGCTCCAAGATCTTCAAAACTTGTCAAAGGTGAGGATCCAAAGGTGTCTTTTTCCTGCAGATACAGACATTAAACAGTGTGAATTGCATCACTTTTCGGATGCTAGTGTCACAGGCTACGGACAGTGTAGTTATTTAAGAACAGTAACGTTCAAAGGGGAAGTCCATTGTGCCCTAGTAATGGGTAAGGCACGTGTTGCCCCACTAAAGTCACTACTATTCCTAGACTTGAGTTAACCGCTGCAGTGGTTGCAGCAAAGACAAGTGTAATGCTAAGAAATGAACTGGAAATAAGTGACTTGCCAGAGTATTTTTGGACTGATTCTAAAGTGGTGTTAGGATACGTAAATAATGATGCAAAGAGATTCCACGTGTTCGTGGCAAATAGAATTCAGAGAATAAAATCTCTCACAGACACACAACGGTGGCATCATGTGCCATCTGAAAGTAATCCTGCTGACCACGCATCAAGAGGATTAAATGTTCAACAGCTCCTCGCATCAGACTGGCTCAACGGTCCAGATTTTTTGTGGAAAAGTGAACAACCTGTCAATAGTGTCGAAGTGACAGAACTTCAACCTAATGATCCAGAGTTAAAAACAGTTCATGTGCTCAGCACAAATACACAACAAGAAAACAATACACTACTAAACCGCCTCACAAAATTCTCAGACTGGGGAAGAGCTGTTAAAGCCATTGCTCGTCTCAGAAAGTTTGTACAGGTCTTTAAAGGTGACAAACAAACAAAGAGTAAAACTACAAGAATTCAAGACAGACAAGAAGCAGAGATGTTCATAATCAAGTTGGCATAGGACAACGCATTTAAAAAGGAAATCAAAGACTTAAGTCAAGGAAAAGATATTGCACTCAAGGACAAGACGCATAAGTTGTACAAACTGAGTCCATTTGTTGATGAGCAGGGAGTACTTAGGGTGGGAGGACGTTTAACGAGAGCTAACCTTCACCCACATATTAAACACCCCGCCATTATGCCCAAGTCAAGTCATGTGTCTTCTTTGCTTATTAAACACTACCACGAGAAAGTGCATCATCAAGGGAGAGGAATCACTGCAAACGAGCTGCGTTCCAGTGGAATATGGATCATGGGATGCAGCAGCGCAGTTGCCTCACACATCTACAAGTGCATGCCCTGCAGAAAGTACAGGAGAAACACACAAGATCAACGGATGTCAGACTTACCAGAGGACAGATTGGAAATGTCACCCCCATTCTCCTACTGCGGTATTGACTGTTTTGGACCTTTTTATATAAAAGAGGGCAGAAAAGAGTTGAAAAGGTATGGTCTTCTTTTTACTTGTATGTGCTCCAGGGCAATACATATTGAAATGTTAGATGACCTTACAACAGATGCCTTTATTAATGCATTACGTTCATTTATTGCCATACGTGGTCATGTAAGACAAATCAGATGTGACCAAGGCACAAATTTTGTAGGTGCTAAACGAGAGTTTGTAAATGCAATGAAGGACTTGAACCATGAACAGATAAAACAGTATGGATGTGAGTTTGTGTCACGGGGTGCCGGTTTGCACCTACTGTGTATTCTCCCTTTCCTACCCTGTGAGTGCGCGGCCCCTTTAAATTTTGGTGACGCACGGGGGAAACCTCGTGATAGGGAACGCCCACCACACCTGCGCCATCACCAGACCAATCGGATGTGGCGCGGGCTAGTTCAAAAGGCCCAATCCGGAAGACAACAGAAAACAGACAACAGACAGGCAGAGGAAAGTGACACAAGCGGCCGGACGGCACCGAGGAGGGGCGCGGGCGGACGCCGGGCAAAGGAGAGAGGAACGGAGAAGGAAAAGAGGCTGGTAGCAGAGGAAAAGAGAGAAGGGAACGGACGGAACGGACGGGAAGACCAGCACCGGGGATGCCGGTGAGAGGAGGAAGGAAGCCGGGAGGATTCCTACGGAGACCTGAGGCCAGGGTACCCGCGAGGCGTGCCTGGTAGGACGGGGAGCGAGGGGCCGACGAGGAGCCCTGGGGCGACCCGCGACCAGAGGGGAAGAGCCAGGGACCGGTGCAGGCAGAGGAACTACGGCGGGGAAGGAAGGAACGGAAAAGGAAAAGAGAGACGGAGAAGAGAAGAGGAGAGAGGAAAAGCGGAAGGGAGAGAACAGTAAGACGGAGAAAACGCAGAGACGGAGACGGACAGAGACGGAGAAGGACAGAGACGGAGGAACGGACAGAGAAAAGGAACATTGAGCGGCACGGAGAGCGGGACCGACTGAAGGCAGCGGGAAGCCAGAGGAGCCACATGAAACTACCGCATGCAACGCCCAGATACAGCTAAGTAAAGGGAAGTGTAAATAACTGGGTGGAAGTTACACTTACTTGAGCTGTGTTTTTACTGTGAACATAAGACCGCCTCTCCCTGTCCACAGCACCGTCTTCCCCCTTCGGGGAAAGAGACCGGACCAGGATTCGGAGGAGCGACCGGCCGGACCCACGCGGACCAAGAAGGAACCGGGGACCTGTACAACGCCATTATAATGCTAAGTGAAGGGACGTGTCCCGGGTTTTATTGCATGCTGTGTGGGTTTATTTATATTATATTAGTGTGGTCGCTAAGCCGACATTCCTTGTGTTTTATTGTAGTCCTGTGGCGGCGTACGGGGACCTTGAAGTCCACTGGGACCGCTGAGAGAGCGCCAGCACTCCTCCAAGCCGGCCCTGCGGCGTGGACGGGAGGCCGAGGCCTACAACCAATGACTCTGCCCTTTTAACCCGGATTGACTTTTTAAAGCCTATTTGCTGGGCTTTTTAACAATGTTTTATTTCTTTTATTTTAACAATACTTTTAATAAACTTTCGACATTTTAAAACTTGGAAAACTCAGTCCCCTCGCGTTTCTCTGTGGTACTCTCTTTTTGTGGTGATCAAACGAACCAGCAGCCGAGGGGCGCTGACATTTGTTCTAAACACCCCTTCATCAAGCCACATGGGAGGTGTTTGGGAGAGACAAATTAGGACTATTAGAAGTATTTTGACAGCTATTCTGGATCAAACCTCTAAGAGACTTGATAGTGCCTCCCTGAGAACGTTTCTTTATGAAGTTATGGCTATTGTGAATAGTAGACCATTGACAGTAGAAAACCTGAATGACCCAACTAGTTTGGAGCCACTTACACCTTATCATATACTGATGATGAAGTCCAGTATCATAATGCCCCCACCTGGTGAGTTTGTGAGCCAAGACCTGTACCTCAGAAAGAGATGGCGCCAGGTTCAGTTTTTAGCAAATGATTTCTGGACAAGGTGGAAAAAGGAATATCTTCTGAATCTTCAACAAAGACAAATATGGCAAAAGGATAAAAGGAACACAAGGGTTAATGACATTGTCCTTCTTCAAGAGGATAATGCTCCAAGAAACCAGTGGAAGCTGGCAAGAGTGACAGAAGTCTATCCCAGTGGAGATGGAAGAATCAGGAAGGTCAAACTATTACTCAGTGACTCCACCTTGGATAAGGATGGAAAACGAACTGGAAAACCAGTGTATCTTGATAGGCCAGTACATAAGACTGTTTTACTACTTGAAGTAGAGTAAATGTTATATTTTGTACAATTGTTGTTTATTGTTCACATGTTTAAAGGAAATCTCAAAGGGTTTGTGATTTGGTGGGAGTTTTACTGCCATACTTTGGGTTATAAATTATATTTTGTGTTATGTACATTTCCTGTTTTACACTTTTATTTTGAAACTAGGAAAAGTAGGAACTATTGTTCACTGTTGTTGGTTCCGCCCATGCTATTAATCAAGAGACACTCGTGCAAGCAGAAAAAAGCATGGCAAGTCAAGCCAAGATGATTGTTAGCAGTGAATAGTAAATAAGTCCTCATTCTACCTCCTAAATATGGGTCAGCCAGCGAGGTATGTTTATATTGGTTTTATGTCATGATTGTGTCTTTATTTTACCATATTATTACTCTTAGTAACTTGTGTTATTTGTGTACCTGTTATAGTTTGACGGTGGTAAATGGTGGTAAAAGATGGTAAAAGATGTGTAAGAAGAACAAAGTAACAATATGAAGATTGTACAAGAAAACCACAATAAAGTTTCATCGTGCCATCAGTAAAAAGAACTCTTAATTGACTAAAGAGACGGAGGAGAGTAATAGGAGGGTTATGTAATAGAGAGATGGTGTTTTCCTAAAGCTAATTGGGAAAAATTCAAAGAACTTTGTAGTGAGTATTCTGAAAGAATATCGATGGAGGGTGATGTAAATAGCTGCACAGTAGAAGTGACTTCCATGATTATTAATGCTGCAACAACCTGTATCCCTAAGAGTACAGTGAATGAGAAAAAGAAAATAGTTCCATGGTGGAACAATGAGTGTAAAAATGCTATAAAAGATAGAAATCATGCATTCAGATGGCTAAGAAAGAATATGAACCAAGATAATTTGATTGATTATCAAAGAAAGAGAGCTATAGTACGTAAAGTAATTAAGTCATCCAAGAAGAATGCATGGAGACAATTTTGCTCCACCATTGGCAGAGAAGTTAAATTGGGTGACATTTGGACAATGATCAAAAAGATGAGTGGGAAAAGGAAATCAGTTAAAATCCCAGTTCTGATAGAGGAGAACATCAGGCAATTACAAATAAGGAGAAAGCTGAGCTACTAGGTAAGAAGTTTGCAAGTGTACATAGTGGGAGTCATTTAGATGAAATACATAAACAACGGAAAAAGGATATTTTAAGAACAAATAGTGAGGTAATTATGAAAAAAGACAGTGAAGATTCGGCACTTGACATGGATTTAACATTACATGAGTTAAAAATGGCCTTAGAGGGAAGTGGAAATACGGCTCCAGGGCAAGATCAACTATGCTATGCAATGTTTAGACAATTACCAAAAGAAGTACTGGAAATTATTCTAAAACTGTTTAATAAGATATGGAGAGAAGGTGTAATGCCTGATAGCTTGAAAAGTGCATTGATACTTCCTTTTGGTAAGCCAGGTTAAGACTTAGCTAATGCAGGGAACTACAGACCTATAGCCTTAACATCACATCTATGTAAATGGATGGAAAAGATAATTGTTTGTAGATTGACATATTATTTAGAGCAAAGAGGAATGTTAAATAAATACCAAAGTGGATTTCGTAAAGGAAGATCAACGGTAGATGCTTTGGTTAAAGTTAGCAATGAGGCAGAAAAGGCGATTAGTATGAAAGAGATCATGGCTATAGTATATTTTGATATTGAAAAAGCTTATGATTCAATGTGGAGAGAAGGATTATTGATTAAAATGCATAAAATGGGTATTGGTGGAAGGCTATAGAACTGGGTGTTAGACTTCCTGTCTAACCGAACTTTTCGTGTAAAGGTTGGGGATGATTTGTCGGAGTACTTTAACATTGAAAATGGTATCCCTCAAGGGAGTGCTATAAGTCCTATTCTATTTAATATAATGATAAATGATATTTTTATAAATGTTGATAGAGATATTGGATCATTACTTTATGCAGATGATGGGGCTATATGGAAAAGAGGGAAAAACATTAGATATGTGACTAATAGTATTCAGAATGCGATATTAAAAGTTGAAAGATGGTCATATGATTGGGAATTTAAGATGTCAGTTACAAAATCTTGTTATATGATATTTACCAGAAAGAGAAGGATTAATAATATACAGTTAAAATTGTACGGTCAAAATATGGAAAGAGTGAAAGAGTTCAAGTATTTAGGATTGTGGTTTGATGAGAAATGTATATGGAAGAATCATATTAAACAGGTTGAAACAAAATGTAAAAAGGTACTAAATCTCATGAGGTCAGTCTCTGGATATCAATGGGGAGCTGATAAACAATCACTACTAGATATTTATAGGGCCTTAATACGATTGTGTATTGATTATGGGTGTATGGTATATGGAGCAGCAGCCAAGAGTATTTTAAGAACATTAGACAGAATACAGTTTAGAGCTTTAAGACTCAGTATAGGTGCAGTGAAAACAACCCCTACTAATGCACTACTGGTAGAAGCTGATGAATTACCTTTATATTTAAGACGATCTAAGCTGTCTTTAGCTTATTGGATAAAGTTACAACGATCTGGGGAGGAACAACCTGCAGCAAATGTTCTGTGTGAGTGTTGGGAATATACACAACAACTTAAAGGAAAAGGATTTGGATGGAATATTAATACTGTAGCAGAACAATATGGATTAAATAAAATTAAATATGGACCAAATAATGTATGGGGTAATGTTCCTCCATGGATATTTCCTGTACGCAATGTGAAGAAAAAAGAATGGAATGAAAGTAATATGAATAATATAGGATTTTTGGTTGAAGAGTATGTGAAGAGGAATTATTTTAATTATATGCTAATATTTACAGACGGATCTAAAGATCCAGGGACAGAACATGTAGGATCAGGAGTCTATATACCAGAGTTTGATGTAAGTATATGTAAAAGAATTAATGATAAATTATCTGTATATACAGCAGAAATGGTTGCTATTATTTTAGGGCTACAATGGATAGAAGAGGTGAGAGGTTGTTTTTTTTTTTTATCATCAATAGAATGTAACCTGAAGTACTAGAACATGAATTACACACTCCGGTACAGTAGGTGGCGGTATGCACTGAAAAAATTGGTTGCGACCCGCCAATAATACTAGAGAAGAAGAAGAAGAAGAAAAAGAAGAAGTAAATGCGTGTGGAGAGTTCATATCTGCACAAGTCAATTGAAATCATTTGCTCGTGGTCATAATACTTCCGCGTGTCGACTATTATCGTAATTCTGACTCTAAACCGGATCGTCCACAGTCTCTGTCTCTGTGTAAACACGAAGACTCGCTCACAGCAGAACTCTTTGTCCGCCTCCCGCTGCAGAGTCACAGTCTCGTCTGGGACAACGCCTGCAACAATCCAGGTTTGTGTCCGTGTCTTTGTCTGTTTGTGAGTGTGACCACATTTTAAAAGGGTCGTGTTTTAGAGGCTTTGCTGCAGAAAAGTGTAAATGTAGTCAACGAAGAAACTGGCGGAGCTAATCCCGTCTTCACTAGCGTTACACGCCTATGGAGTAATCCATGTTCAAAATGACTACATCTGCAGAGTTTGAGCTGCTTTGAAAAACAAGCCACAACCACGAGGGCGCTTTGTTTTAGCCTCTACGAAAACAGTCCGGCCACTTTTGTAAAAACGGCCAGGGTTTGTCTGAAACTGTCCGCTCGGACTTTGTCCACGTCTCCTAATGCATTCTGACTTTACTCAACAGGTCAGAGAAAAGTAGGCTATTTATGTTATTCAAAATGCACACACATAAATAAAATAGAAAAAGCGTTTTTCAAGCTGAAATACATGTTTGTGAACATTTGATCGAAGCCGTAAATCGTTAATTATGTGCTCATTTATACAAACTATGTGTTTGGTATGTTACAGTTAGCCTAGCCACATAGCCAGACTAATAAATCAAGCAACCCAATTGATTGCATAGTTAGTATGCTGGAGTTAGTTTGCAAATTAACCAGAAATAAAGCAGTGTATAACCATAGATTGTATAATAATTATGGATGATATCCGCCCATTGTATTAATATTGTCATTACGAATGGGCAATAAAATGGCCATTACATCCGGGCTTTTCGGGTTTTACTCCATAGTAAAACAATAGTTTTTAGATAGCATAAACCAACGTAATTTTCAAAAATTCACCCCCCCAGAGTTGTCATGTAGTAAAAACTTAGCTCTAGAGACCGGAGCCATCTTTTGTACCAGGCTGTAAACATGAGTTTTACTCTTGTAAAGTCGCCATTGGGTTTCTCCTTATATTTCCGCTTTTGGAGCCTGCCCTCTGGTGGACGGAGGTATGTCGCTGTATTTCGCTGTAAAATCACCGTATGGCGGCGCCCTTACCCGACGACCATTTAAGAGGTACCATAGGAGAGGCTTGTGTAAAACATGATTATGTTGTGGTCTCTGTTTAATGCCACCTCCTTTTGATGCATTTTTAATCACAGGTCACTTTCAAAAAGACAATATTCAAATACAATGAAATTAAAGTTTAAACATGCAGTTTTATAATATAAATCTTTCAGTGGCAGAGTATTTACACAAAATGTGCTCTACTTGATTCAAACACTACTCTGTATTCACCAGAAGAGGGCGACAAAGATATTATTTACAACTCCATGTATCACTGTTTATCTGGGCAAATGAACCAAGCAAAACCGGCTTTTTTTTTCTTGAACGTTTTTTGCAACAAACACAAAGTTATTATTATTATTTTTTTTTTTTTAACTAATATCTTTATAGGCCCTGAGAATAACCCTAGCATCCCCCCAGCTTTACGGCGCGGCTGCTTGTACATCTTGTCTCCCAGAGTACATTCTTTTCCCTCCAGAGGCCCGTTTCTTGCCAGTCTTTTATCTCTTAACATTATTTAAACCGTGTTAGAAAGTCTCCAAAAGGCTTCCAGAACCAATGACCGAGCCTCTGTCAGCTCATCTTAATGTGGAGGAGCAGCTGTTTTTCTCTGGGCTTGCCCTACTGTACTGACTCTAAAGTAGTGCTTATTAGGCCCGAGCCGGTGATGACCGGGAGGGCCTATTGTTTTTGCTCGGATATTTTTTTTTATTTTTTTTTTTTCTTTCTTTTTCTGATAAATTATCCTAAATTTGACCCAGTGAACATGCACGAAAAGTCATTTTTATTGGTCCCGGACTTCAAGCTCGGCGAAAATTTTATGTATTTGAAGTAAAAATTACAAAAATGACTCAGTGGCGACCCCTAGAAAAGTCAAAATACATTGGGCCTATGGAAAGTGAAAGTAACTTTTTTCCAACGTAGAAAAATGAAACTTGGTTCATCCATAGGACACCTCAGGGCAAACAGAAAAGTCTAAGACAGCCACACCCTAAACTCAACAGGAAGTCCGCCATGTGGGGTGAAATGCCCGGCCACTAAAATCGCACCCCTTGCGCAGAAAGATGCAAATCATTGTGTTTTAATCTAAATGGCCCCAAATTTTGTGAGTATCATCTAGACACATTTGCCAACCAAAGTTGTGACTTTGTTTATGATATCTTATCGGGTATGGGTGTGGCAAGCCTGTAACGAGGTGGCCATTTTTGTGAAAATAAAATGTCTCTTAACTCTCAAACGCCTTCTCGGATCGAGTCGGACCCAAAAGGCGTTTGTGCACATTCATGACCTGAACACAAAGATATGTAAATAAAAGAGTTATCTTTAGAAATGGCTCTCCAGCGCCCCCTACAAACTTATAATGGGACCCAAGAATTTAGTTTGTCATAGAGACATAAAATTTGGTACACACATCTCTTATGTCATGACGAGCATAAAAGCCAATGACAACCACCCCCTATCTATAAATGTGTTGCCATAGCAACGTCCCAAATATGTGGAAAAGGTCAATGGGAAGTGAAATTTTTAGTTTGTCGTAGGCAAATGAAACTTGGAACACACATCCAGCATGGGCTTATGAACAAAAAAGCCAATGGGGACCACACCTTATCACACACGGAAGGCGGCCATTTTGAATTGAAAATGTGAACCGACTTAAAATACACCTCTTTTAAAAGAACACAGACAATAGCTGCTTCATTCCACAGACACCAAACTTGGGCAAAATGAGCTAAACACATGTATGTAAAATAGACAAGTGTTTTTCTAGACTTTTTTGCTCAAGTTATATATATATATATTTTTTTTTTATAATTTGGTATATATTTAGGCCCGAGCCGGTGATGGCCGGGAGGGCCTATTGTTTTGCTCGGATTTTTTTTTTTTTTTTTTTTTTTTTTTATTGTGACCAAATGATCCTAAATTTGACCCAGTGAACATGCACGAAAAGTCATTTTTATTGGTCCCAGACTTCAAGCTCGGCGAAAATGGTATGTTTTGAAGTCAAAAAAATACGAGAAATGACTCAGTGGCGCAAAATACATTGGGCCTATGGAAAGTGAAAGTAACTTTTTCCAACGTAGAAAAATGAAACTTGGTACATCCATAGGATACCTCAGGCAAACAGAAAAGTCAATGACAGTCACACCTAAACTCAACAGGAAGTCCGCCAGGGTGAAACGCGCCACTAAAATCGCAGAAAGATGCAAATCATTGTGTTTTAATCTAAATGGCCCCAAATTTGGTGAGTATCATCTAGACACATGTGCCAACCAAAGTTGTGACTTTGTTGTTGATATCTTATCGGGTATGGGTGTGGCAAGCCTGTAACGAGGTGGCCATTTTGTGAAAATAAAATGTCTCTTAACTCTCAAACGCCTTCTCGGATCGAGTTGGACCCAAATAGGCGTTTGTGCACATTCATGACCTGAACACAAAAATATGTAAATAAAAGGGTTATCTTTAGAAATGGCTCTCCAGCGCCCCCTACAAACTTATAATGGGACCCAAGAATTTAGTTTGTCATAGAGACATAAAATTTGGTACACACATCTCTTATGTCATGACGAGCATAAAAGCCAATGACAACCACCCTCTATCTATAAATGTGTTGCCATAGCAACATCCCAAATATGTGGAAAAAGTCAATGGGAAGTGAAAATATTAGTTTGTCGTAGGCAAATGAAACTTGGTACATACATCCAGTATGGGCTTATGAACAAAAAGCCAATGGGGACCACACTATCACACACGGGAAGGCGGCCATTTTGAATTGAAAATGTGAACCGACTTAAAATACACCTCTTTTTAAAAGTACACAGACAATAGCTGCTTCATTCCACAGACACCAAACTTGGGCAAAATGAGCTAAACACGTGTATGTAAAATAGACAAGCGTTTTCTAGACTTTTTGCTCGAGTTATATTTTTTTATTATAATTCGTATATATTTTTTATCATATTTTTCTGCAAAATGATCCTCAATTTAACCCAGTAAACGTACAACTAAAAGTCATTTTTATTGGTCCCAGATTTCAAGCCCAGCGAAAAATTTATGTATTTGAAGTCCCGAAAAAAATACGAAAAATGACTCAGTGGCGACCCTAGAAAAGTCAAAATACATCGGGCCTATGGAAAGTGAAAGTAACTTTATTCCAATGTAGAAAAATGAAAATACATCCATAGGACACCTCAGGGCAAACAGAAAAGTCAATGACAGCCACACTCTAAACTCAACAGGAAGTCCGCCATGTGGGGTGAAACTTATGGCCACTAAAATCGCACTTGCGCAAAAGATGCAAATCATTGTGTTTTAATCTAAATGGCCCCAAATTTGGTGAGTATCATCTAGACATGTGTGCCAACCAAAGTTGTGACTTTGTTTATGATATCTTATCGGGTATGGGTGTGGCAAGCCTGTAACGAGGTGGCCATTTTTATGAAAATAAAACGTCTCTTAACTCTCAAACGCCTTCTCGGATCGAGTTGGACCCAAAAGGCGTTTGTGCACATTCATGACCTGAACACAAAGATATGTAAAAAAGGGTTATCTTTAGAAATGGCTCTCCAGCGCCCCTACAAACTTATAATGGGACCCAAGAATTTAGTTTGTCATAGAGACATAAAATTTGGTACACACATCTCTTATGTCATGACGAGCATAAAAGCCAATGACAACCACCCCCTATCTATAAATGTGTTGCCATAGCAACATCCCAAATATGTGGAAAAGTCAATGGGAAGTGAAAATATTAGTTTGTCGTAGGCAAATGAAACTTGGTACACACATCCAGTATGGGCTTATGAACAAAAAGCCAATGGGGACCACACCCTATCACACACGGAAGGCGGCCATTTTGAATTGAAAATGTGAACCGACTTAAAAAACACCAAATTTTTCCAATGTAGAAATACAAAACTTGGTACATCCATAGGACACCTCAGGGCAAACAGAAAAGTTTATTACAGCCATACCGTAAACTCAACTATAACTATGTTGGGTGGAATGCATGACCACCTAAATCGCATTGTAAACAGCTCCAAATTTGGTGAGTATCATCTAGACACGTGTGCAAAAAAAAGTTATCAATTTGTTTTTTGATACATTTGTGGCTGTGGTCGTAATGAGTCTGTGAAGAGGCAACTATTGGGAAATAAATGACATTTCCCAATTGCCAGGATCCTTCCTTTAGAGGAGGCCCCTCCAGAGCCACGGCTAGAGTCTTAGAAAACTCCTCAGAATCCTTTTACCCTGAAGTTTACGCTTTAAAGCACTAAATGCACTCCTCCGAGTGCATGTGTCCTTCTCAAGAGAGGCGAGGGCCTTTATCGCCGCTTGCGGCTTTAATTTTTTATTATAATTTTTCTGCAAAATGATCCTCAATTTGACCCAGTAAACGTGCAACTTAAAGTTATTTTTAATGGTCCCAGACTTCAAGCCCGGCGAAAAATTTATGTATTTGAAGTTCCCGAAAAAAATATACGAAAAATGACTCAGTGGCGGCCCCTAGAAAAGTCAAAAAACATTGGGCCTATGGAAAATGAAAGTAAATTTTTCCATTGTAGAAATACAAAACTTGGTACATCCATAGGACACCTCAGGGCAAACAGAAAAGTTTATTACAGCCATACCGTAAACTCAACAGAAAATGTACTATGTTGGGTGGAATGCGTGACCACCTCAATTGCACCCCTTGTGTCTAAAGGCTTTTCATCTAAACGGCTCCAAATTTGGTGAGTATCATCTAGACACGTGTGCCAAAAAAGTTATCAATTTGTTTTTTGATACATTTGTGGCTGTGGTCGTAATGAGTCTGTGAAGAGGCAGCCATTTCTTTGGAAAATAAATGCCATTTCCCAATTGCCAGGATCCTTCCTTTAGAGGAGGCCCCTCCAGAGCCACGGCTAGAGTCTTAGAAAACTCCTCAGAATCCTTTGGAACTTGTAACCTTGTACTTTTAGACAAGTTATATTTACATTTTGCCTTTTTAAACAGGGGGGTGCAGCGATTCCTGAGTCATCTCAAATCTCCAGCCAGTACTTTGTTTTTCTCACCTTAGCCCAAGCATAATTATTTTCAAAGGTTCAGACAGCTCCCAGGAAAACAAGGGATTGGGGAGACCTTTAACTCTAAATTACAAGGTGGTGTAGCAGGCCCAAGCAGTAGCACAGGCCCGGTTATTTGACATTACCGTGAAGTTTACGCTTTAAAGCACGAAATGCAATCCTCTGAGTGCATGTGCGGCTTTAATTGTTTTTGTCTTTTGTATTTAAGATGTCGCTTTTGGTCGTAGACCATAAGAGATTGGGAACAAAGACCAGTAAATTAAGAACCTTACCGTGGGACTCGTCTACGTCTTCACCATAACAAACCCAAATAAAAAAATAAAAATTTTTTATTGATGAAGGTTGTGTTTTTTTAATTTATTTTTTTCATTCAAGATACGGCATGCAGACGGAGGAGGGTGGGGGTATATTATTCCTATTACATTTTAGTAACTATTATACATTATACTGTTGCTAAATAATGTATTCTTTTTTAACATGTCTGTGAAGGTTCTGCAAGGTTAAAGCAAAGGAATCTGGGCGAGGTTTTAAAGGTGAAGCTGTTTCTTTTCTTGTCCCAGGGGCCTTTTTTTATGCTGCGTTCAACTGGTTGAACCCAAGTTGGTAAGATGTTGAGAACTTGTATTAAAGTGATCTTTTTCTCACTTTTACATTTCTGTCTCTTACAGAGAAACAAGGGATCCTTGGTCAGAAGCAAACTCATTAAATAAAGAAGCTGACTACAGCAACTGCTTCTATAATGCACACGTGCAACCAGTGTGGGAACAAGTTTACCACTGTGCAGAGTCTCAAAAGACACCAGCTCATCCACACTGGAGAGAAGCCTTACAGCTGTGACCTGTGTGGGAAGACATTTTCACAGGCAGGTCATTTAAAACAACACCAGCTCATCCACACTGGAGAGAAGCCTTACAGCTGTGACCTGTGTGGGAAGACATTTTCACAGGCAGGCAGTTTAAAAGAACACCAGCTCATCCACACTGGAGAGAAGCCTAACAGCTGTGACCTGTGTGGGAAGACATTTTCACATGCAGGTAGTTTAAAAGAACACCAGCGCATCCACACTGGAGAGAAGCCTTACCGCTGTGACCTGTGTGGGAAGACATTTTCACGGGCAGGTAGTTTAAAACAACACCAGCTCATCCACACTGGAGAGAAGCCATACAGCTGTGACCTGTGTGGGAAGACATTTTCACAGGCAGGTAATTTAAAACAACACCAGCTCATCCACACTGGAGAGAAGCCTTACAACTGTGACCTGTGTGGGAAGACATTTTCACATGCATGTAATTTAAAAAGACACCAGCGCATCCACACTGGAGAGAAGCCTTACACCTGTGACCTGTGTGGGAATACATTTTCACAGGCAGGTACTTTAGAGCGACACCAGCTCATCCACACTGGAGAGAAGCCTTACCGCTGTGACCTGTGTGGGAAGACATTTTCACAGGTAGGTAGTTTAGAACAACACCAGCTCATCCACACAGGACACAGACCGTACTATTGTGACCATTGTGGAAAGACATTTAGATATTCAAGTTCTTTTAGGAGACATTACCTTGAACACACTCGAGAGTTGGTGATACCATGTGAGCTGTGTGGAGAGATATTTTACTCTAAACAGACTTCTTCTCGACACCTAAAGCAACACGCTGAAGTGGAAATGGGAAGGTGTGGACCACAATGAGACTCTGCATCCTGAAGTTTTTATAGGTGTACATTATGCCCGCCTCTCAGCTCCAGGGTCTTGGATGGACGTGTAATGAGCTGACGTGTCAGTCATAGATTCGTATAGGTTTACATGTATATGGCACTAAGTGTACAGGACAGTGTGTCCCTGAACAATGATTAGATGTAGTGCAAAGTGATGTCTTTGTCTAGTTTGGATTAGCATGGTGCCAATAGGAGGTACAGCTAAAGACATTAAGTCATAAGTGTATGTGGATAAGCATATGAACTGGAGCAGGAGTGAGAGCATATAATATACAATTAATATGAAACAAACTCTATAAAAAATTGTTCACTAGCCAAAACATAATGGACTTGTTTTACCCGCTCCTGAAGAACTGGGATGAACAGCCGATCTGTGTGAGAAGACTGCAGGATCTGTGTGAGAACAGCTCTCAGCATTTCAAATCTGCTCGTACAGAGTAATGAACAACAAAAGGCTGTAGGGATACAACAATACAGTCGGTCCACGGTTCAATACGTACCTTGGTTTTTGCTCACGGTTTTCAGTTTGGTACAGTACAATCTATGGTGCCAATATTATTTCATTTAATTTTAAACTAGGTGTAGTCATTGTGGGGGGATTTTAAAGATAAGCTGTATTTTCAAAACTGTCTTTATTTTACTAATAAAGCATTAAACACAATGTGCATTTAACATTTGAAGTAAACATGAATTGAATGCTGTGTGCAGTAGGGGGAGGTTGGTGGTTCGATTACCTTTCTCCCCAAAGTTCATACTGTCGTTGTGTCCTTGGGTAAGACACTTAACCCCCCCTTGCCTCCAGTGGTGTTCCAGCTGTAACACTGGTGAATAGATGCTAAATGTAAGCCAAATAAATGTGGAGTCTAATGATTTATATAATCATATACTGTATATAACTATTTAATTGTTGTGCACAAAAAACAAACAAAAAAAAACCCAGGCACAACATTTCCAAACCAACATTTATATGAGGACCTGATATAATTCTCAAAAGACTGGATTTAAAACAGACTCACGTTTGATTAAACCTCAGTGTCTGAGCTGATGTCCAGCCTCAGAGGCAGCTCTCGTTCTGAACAGACCAGACTCTAGTTTACAGCGGGACATTACAGCACAAGTGGTTTCAATAGCTTCAAGATAAAAGTAAGTCTGTGCATGTGTAATTTCTGCCAGGGTATGTTAACTTCTGAGCTGTATATATAGTTTGATATGTGCTGCATCTGAAGGTAGAGCTTATTTTTAGTCTCTATACGGGTCAACACTGTCACTAAACTAACCTGTTCAGGGCTTTGAGTCCAGATGCAGTTATCACTTAAAACATATAAAGTTAATGTCTGTTCTGCTGCTTGTGTGGACATGTTTTTCACTCTCCACTCAGCTGTTTTATTTTTTATTTGTATTTTTTAAGCCCTTCAGACTGTTTGGTCAGTGGGTTGTTTTTATTCTCTATAGCGAGGTGTTTTCAGAGAAGAACCTTGTTTTCTACTGATTTTGTTTGGTTTTAGGCACTGCTTGCTTTGTTTTCTTTCACACCAACACAATGCATGTGTCTGTTTATTTACAAGATTCTTAAGCCTTATATAATGTTTTATAATTACATTTGATTGTACCCAATTGTTTAAGTCGCACATTTAACATTGAAATAAAAGTTGCCAGGTCACAGTCGGCAGCTGAGGATAAGAGCTGATGAAATGTGGAAACAGGAAGTGGAATGTGTGAATATTTATTTCTGTCAAGTTTTAGTTCTACACAGATGTATAATAGCTTCAGGTTTAAATGTAAAGAGATTTTTGAGTTTACAGTTCCTGTCTACAATAAATATGTCCATATGTTCTATTCTTCACTAAAGAGAACGAGCAGCCACATATTTTTCACAAAAAAAGGAATGTAGGAATTTTTTGAGTAAAATTACAATCAAATGTGTTTCTTTAAAAAAAGTCAGTCCTATTATTAAATGTTTTTACTTGGTTTCGTTTTGAAGAAGCTGTTGCTTCGGAAATCTGAGCTCCTTTAGCTGAAAAAGATCCTGCTAAATATCAGGTCAGAAAACAAGATGAGTAATACATTTACATTTAGTCATTTAGCAGACACTTTTATCCAAAGTGACTTACAAGTGAGGAAAACGATGGAAGCAATTTTAACAACACAAGGTAGAAAAAAGCATAAGTGCACCAAAAACTAGTAGGTTACAACCCAGCACAGTGTTCACAACTAAAGATAGGAAAGATTTTTTTTTTTTTAAGAGAAGGAATCGATAGACAGGAAGTAGAATTCAGTGTTTGTCAGTCAGGTGTTGATGGAAGAGATGTGTTTTCAGGTGTTTTTTAAAGATGGCTACAGAATCTGCTGATCTTGTAGCAGCAGTAGATCATTGCACCAATGTGAAAGACTTGTAAACGATGTAACATTTGGATGCATTTTAATAACAAACATAAAGGCAGAATGTAGAATTTATAAAGTAAAAATAACTAGCTTAATTTTTTTTATTTTTTTATTTTTTGGTATATATTTGAAGTGTGGTTTGCTTAGTATGGTTTTATTTTGGATAGTTTATATAAAATGTTCAATACACATGTTTAGGCTTAGTAGTGTCTGGTAGTTTTACTTTTTTTATTCATGTAAATTTTAAGGTGTAAATAAACATTGATATTAATGCACATATTTCACGTAAATTATTCAATCACATTAATATTTGTCTGAATTAAAAAAGCCAGAAGTGGTTCTAAATGAAGAGCCGTTTGGAGCCGAAAGAGAACAATCTGGTTCCATAAAAAAAGACCAGAATTTCCATCTCTCAATCTTCGACCATTTTCATTCTGTGTCTGAATATGAGCCTGCTGACACAATATATTAGTTATTTTGTTGAATGTTCAATGACAGACTGCAATGAATGTTTGCTTTTATCTACTTTCATGTTATTTAAAAGTTTATTTAAAAATAAAAACACTTTCTACAAGTTATTAACTCGGTGCACTTAAATATGTAGTGTATAAATCATGTCAGATTTAAAAGCTTGAAATACAGTTTAAATATGCCTTCAGACCTAGAAGCACATTAATAAAGAGAGATTTGATTGAGTTTAAGTTTGTTTAAAAGAAGCTGAAGTTGTAGATGGACCAGGATGTGAAGTCAGATGAAGCTGAGGAAGACGAGGCTGGGCTGTGTCAGCTGTGCAGGAGCAGAGAGGACCGACAGAGCAGCAGACCGATAACTGGACTGGACTGGACTGACAGAGAAGCAGCAGCAGACATGTAACTGTAGAGGGGCTCTGCAAAGACAGAACAAAGTAAAAACTTAAGTTTAAAAAAAGTCTTGTTACTGTTAATCACAGAAACAAATGTTTTATTCTCCAGCTCACTGTGTGTTACTGTGTGTGTAAGGACTGTTTTTATAAAATAGTGGACTTTGATTTGAACTTACATTTGCCTAAATACTTTAGTAAATGTGAACTGTACTGGGTTAGAGGTAATGCATGCTCCTGCTGCTCCTGACACTTCTGTTTGCTCATGCCAGCTTTACTTTTCTTTTTAGTCATTTTCACCTTTAGCCAATGATTTTATGATCAACTTTTTACTTTCTTTTAACTGGATTTTTATGTTTTACTTCTTTTAACTTTTTCAACAACACGTTGGACCTGCTGAGCGACTGGAGCCTTGGAATCTATTTCAACATGTCTGGGGTAAAAACAACTACTACAAACTCTTTTGACAAAATTGTTTGAACATGATGCCACCTGCATAAACTTGGTGCCCAGCCAAAGCAGCACTGGATCAGAAAAAGAATGCTGGCATCACAGAAGCATATGTAACATCAGCAAACATCCAGCTAAAAACAGATTCCAACCACTGACTGAGCTAAAGGTGAATGAACCAGAAAACTCTGCTGTGACTGAAAAACATGGAGTAAATGTTACCTATTCTCTGGAAAACAGGAGACATGAATCTGTGAAAAAGCACCAGGCAAACAGAGACAGAGAATCTATGTCAAAAGTGAAGGACAGAGATATCCTGCTGCTTGGAGACGGTGCTGTCAGAGACAAACAGTAGATTTGTTACATGCATCTGTCCAAGTGCTACAGTCACTGATATAACAGCACTCCTCCCCCAGGTAATATCCAAACACACAGGGATTAACTCCAGGACATATGCAATATCCATCCATCCATCCATCTCTCCTGCTGCCATAGACCACTGGACTACTATATTCATTCATCACATTGTGTTTTTGTTTTGAATAAACAGAAACCCACCAAACATACTTCTCAGTCTGGACATTGGTTCTGTTTAGCGTGTTATACCATAATCTTCTGCCTTTTTCTGAGTGGAATTAAACAGACAAACTTTACATTGGTTTTATAGTTTTTATTCTCTTAGTCTTAGCTCCAGCACTCGTCCCAAAAGAACCGGAGATATTGTTTTTAGCTCTCATGAAATCCAAAATAAGGCAATATTTGACATTACATTTCAAAATGTTTGAGAGATAACATTTTATTAAGAGATTTGTAAATTATTTTATTCCTTCTTTATTCACAATTTGTACAGTGTCTAAAATCTTTGGGAATTGGGTTTTTAGATTTTAAACACAAAGAAATTACAGTAAAGAAAAAAGTGTGAAATAACTCCAAACATGTTTTATATTTTAGATTCCTCAAAGTAACAGTCTTTGCTTTGTCGACAGAGCTGCAAACCCTTGGGCCTCTCTCAGTGAGCTTCAGGATGGAGTCACTTAAAATGGTGTTTCCAGGTTAAAAGTGGAAACACAATGTTGTGTTTGTGTCTTATTTAAAAGTAAAAACATGGAGGATTAGGGAACATAGATTTAAACCTAAAATAAATGCTAGCCTTTATAAAAACACATCATTAGACTTTATAAGAAATGCACGTTGGGCGAGAGACAAAAAGTGTTGGAAGAAGAGAGTGGGACGAGCACGTCAGGACCAGAGTTTAAATTGTTGTTTGGTGATTTTACTCATAAATATGTCCTGGATTGGAACGGTTTAACATCAAAAAGGCTTTTGAACCAACTTAATGACATTGTTGTGGGTGGTTTTGTCTTGTATAAATATTTAAATGAGGATGAATGTGCAGCACTGATAAAGCTCCTGGATTGTAAAGACTCTGATGAAAGTCTTGGAGATATAAGAGGCTTATATCAGTGACCAGACTCCGCTCAGAGCCACTGTTTCATGGAGTTGTTATGTAA
The DNA here is from genome assembly GCA_024416835.2 of Perccottus glenii. Lineage (NCBI taxonomy): Eukaryota > Metazoa > Chordata > Actinopteri > Gobiiformes > Odontobutidae > Perccottus > Perccottus glenii. The sequence goes on along the minus strand of JALDQB020000176.1, from coordinate 4,135 downwards.
GCACCAAAACTGTTCTGAGGACAGACCCACACACATTTGTTTTTAGACTGCTGTCACTCAAAAGAAATGTGGACCAAACTAAACGGACTTGGACTCACTTTTAATGTAAACTTCTGCTCTGTTCTGTTTGGACTCATGGAGGAAAGGTTCACACCGAAACAGTTCAAACTCATTCAACTCATCATCGCAGTCTCCACAGTTAAAATATGGAAAACAAGGACAAAAGTCACCATTAAACAAACATTCATCAACAGCTGCTATTTTTTTCACAAAAGACAAACAAACAATAAAACTACTTTCACCATGTCCTACATTGAACTCAGTAACTGTAACCATTTTCTTGCATTTCTTATTCTGTTGTATTTTCAGAAAATAGACGCAGAGTCCATCTGAAAAGCTCCAGTGACACCATCCCAGAACAGAGCAGTGTGACTCTGAGCTGTGAAGTCGAGGCTTTAAAGGAACTTATGAATGGTTCAGACTAAAGTCAGCCTCGGACTCTCAGAGGGAAACAATGAAAGAAAACTCAGCTGGTGTCAGTGTCTCAAATAGAGGTGTCTACTCCTGCAGAGGATGGACCAACACATCGTCACAGAATCAACTAATACTGTCACTGTTTTACAAACATGATGAGTACACTTGTGTTTTTAAAGCTAGATCTGAAAGAATAATAAAAGTCAAAGCAACAGAAAGAGAACAGTTAAGAAAAAGTTATTTATTATATTCTTTTTTTAACCTGGTGATATCCTCATTGAGATCAAAAATCTCTTTTCCAAGAGTGACCTGGCCAAGACGACAGCATTACACACAGTTTGTGACAAATACAAGAATTATAAAACACACAAAGAACAATATTTACTCTCAATAGTTACAAAAGAGTTTCAAAACAGTTACATTTACCAAGCTCCTTGAGTTCACGCTTCTTTAGGATAGATTTAAATTCTCCTAAAGTAACAAGTTCAGATGGATTGAAGTCCTTTGCAGGTCAGTCCATGCACAGGGGCAGCCACTGAAATACTGCCTTACCCAACTCCGTTTATTAAATCTGAAATCAAGCACTTGTAATCAGTCGGTGTGTAGAACAGTTTATTTTACTGCTGTTATTTAGACTGTTTTGTTTCTCAAACTAAAGAAAAGAAATAGACACAACACTGTGGAGCAGAGAGACCACACTGGAAGAACTGAGTGAGTCTGGACAACTATTCATTTTCATATTTATGACTTAGATTTCTTTTTCTTTAATACACTCAAATAAAATGTCTTGATTTAGTTCTTTTTGTAACAACATGTGTTTGATTAAAGTGAGAAGAAAGTGGACACAGCTGCTTCTCTAAAAGTGATTTATTTAAACTGATCTGTTTCTTTCGTTTCATAATGTGATGCAGAGAAAAGCAAAGGCCACAGTGACTGGTGACACAGAGGTTCAGTCTGGAGGCACACTGACTCTGAGCTGCTCTCTTATATTAGTGTTTTGCAGATGTTGAGTCCCCAGTGTCTCTCACAGTGAGTCCTGACACATCACAGCACCTCACGTCTGACAAAGTCTCACTGAGCTGTCAATCCAACTCCACTAATGGAGAGTGGACACTCAAAGGCTTTTCTCAGAACGGCCTTTTCTTACCACAATGTACTTCCTACTGGACAGATCCATCTAAATGTGACTTTTCCCAAAAGAGAAAACTAATGCAGTGTTTTGGTGTGAGTCTGGATCAGGAGAACTGAGCAATGCCCTCAACATGACTTTTTCATTTCATTTTTCATAGAATAGATGAATACAGCCATCCTCTTCTTTTATTGCTGTGATAATGTAATAGTCCAAGTGTGACTTTTCACAGGTGATGTTGTCCTTGTGAGTCCTGTTCATCCTGTGACTGAGGGACCACCTGTTTCTCTCGCTCTAAACTCAACACATCTACTGCTCTTTCTTCTGTCCTTTTCTATAAAAATGGAAAACTAATCCAAAATGGAACCCAAAGTGAGTTCAAAATCTCTGCAGTGTCCAAGTCTGACGAGGGTTTTTATAAATGTGAGGACAAGAACAAGGCCCAAGATCTCCACACATTTGGACTTCTCCAGAGAGTTGGATCTCACTCAAATGTGAGAATTATCTTTTAATTCAAAATAGAAACACAAAGTTGGAGGTTTGAAGGTGTATTTATAAAGCACTGCTACAATGTGAGTTGTAAATATTAACATGAGATAAATTCTTGCAGCAAAGGAACATAGCTCTTCATTTCCTGTCATGTTGATCATTGGACTTATCTGTGCAATAGTTGGATTAATTCTGCTGCTGCTTCTGTGACGCTGCACAAAGTCAAAAGATAAGACTATATCAGACACAAACACTGTATTTGTTTCTGATACAAATGCCTTTAATATTATAATTCACTATTGATTTGTCTTTGTTTGTTACAGTTTTGTACTTAAGGTCTGTGAGAACCAATCAGAGCTCTGCTGAAGATCACATGACCAGCAACAATTACACCTCTCGTCCTATTGGTCAGTCTCAGCTTCTTCTTGACGACTTCCTCTAAGGCAAGAAGAAGGAGTTTTATTTTGAAGAAAACCAAACTGTCTGTAATCAAAAGTCCAAATCCAGAAAAAGGACAAGAGTTCACACAAAGTCTGTTCACAATGAAAGTGTCACTATGGCTTCTTTTTCTTTTGCACTAAAGCAGTAAAAAACACTGTCCACTGTGAATGAAATGAAATGTTTCTTTTACAGATGCCACAGATTCTGTGCTGGAGCTCAAAAACATCAAAAGGTGAGTCTCTTGTTTCTTTCATTTGATACATTGACAGGTGACTTCTTTTTTGACTCCAACTCAGAGAGAAGGACGTGTGAACAGGAACAGAGCTGTGTTTACTCCAGTGTGAGGCCACATTCAGCAGCAGCTACAGTCCAGTCACTTTAAACTAGAACCATCAGGTCCAACACAACAACACTGACTTTGACTTTCACTTTTTCTTTTAGATGAAAGTTATATTGGAGGTTTGTGTCCAGCAGAGGCACTGTGTCCATGAGTTAGACATGTTTCTACCAATCTCATGTCGAAGAAGCTTTAAAAGGATTTTGAGAAGATATATTTTTGGGCCTTTGTACCTGTCTCTCACACACACACTTAAATATTATACATTCATATTTACTCCACAAATATTATTAACTCTATGTATTTATGTTTATCTTCTAATGTCTTTTGTGCTTTAGTATTTGTTTGGACTCAGGTCTATAACTTGAGTCTAACTGTTGGTCTTGAAGCTAATCCATTGTGTATAAAAGTCTGTACATTGCAGTGTGTTATTTTCTTTGTGATTTTTGCTGATCATGTCAAATTAGTGTCAGACAATGACTTAAATCCACAAACTAAAGCCTCTGTTTGTGTCAAATCTAATGTTTGTGCTTGTTCTGCTGCGTTGGTCTGAAAGATTGAACAGTTGGACATGTGCATTCAAAAGTTTAGAGATTGTCAAATGATGTTCACATGTAAAAGTTAAAGTGCATTTTAGGTGCATTCAGACATTTTATCCCAAAATTCAATATCCCTAAATTTTGCCAGAATTGTAGAAACACAAGTACTATTTAATTTGGTCTCTACATTCCATTTCTACTTACTACTAAATCTACTTACTTAACCGTGATAGAAAAAGGTTTTCGGGCACTAAATAATGAATTAAGATTCAATATTCAAGTTTTCAAAACTACTAAAGATTATTTTGATGATGTGACTGTTGCACATTTGAAACACAGACAGTATCTGAAAACAAATACAAACATGCTTGTCTGCTAACTGCCTGTAACTGTTGACAAACCTGGTTCTGTTTGCTCTTGCAGACGCGCTCACTTTATGGTATCTCCCTCTTGTGGTATAAGTAGGAACTACACTTACACTTGTACTGCAAATCTGAGACTGGCAGACAACATTTGTGGTTTTAAAAGCAAAAGAACAAAATGAAATGACAGACAGATTAAACAATTAACAAAAAAATCATTTGTAACTGTTGTACCATTGGTAGAGACGGAACAGGAAAGATACAAAATAACAGTAAACTTTGACCATGACTGCGACTCACGAAATGGACAACACACACTCTGTTTTCCAATCGTCAGTGCATGTGCTACTGCCATTACATTACC
>JALDQB020000175.1:0-103792 GCA_024416835.2 Perccottus glenii | reverse complement strand
CAGCTTCAAGTTCCTGGGGACCCACATCTCGGCTGACATGACCTGGACAACCAACACCTCCAGCCTGGTCAAGAAGGCTCACCAGCGCCTCTTCTTCCTGAGGACACTGAGGAAGAACCAGCTCTCCTCGGCCATCCTGGTGAACTTCTACCGCTGCGCGATAGAAAGCATCCTGACGAACTGTGTCACAGTGTGGTATGGGTGCTGCTCTGTCGCGGAGCGCAAGGCATTGCAGCGGAAAACTGCCCAACGCATCACAGGGACTCCACTTCCTGCCATCGAAAACATCCAGAGGAAACGCTGTCTGCGCCGAGCTCGCAGCATCCTTAAGGACTCCTCTCACCCAGCCCACAGACTGTTCTCCCTCCTCCTCCGGCAGGCGTTTCAGGAGCCTCCGGACTAGAACCTGCAGACTAAAGAACAGTTTCTTCCCCAGAGCTGTGTCTTTACTGAACTCTAACCCTTGCTGACCCCACACCTCTCACAGACTCCTCTCTCACCCCCACCATGCCACTCCCTCACAGACTCTCCTCTCACCCCCACCATCCCACTACCCTCATAGACTCTTCTACCCCCCACCACCATCCCACTCCCTCACAGACTCTCCTCTCATCCCCCACCATCCCACCATCCCTTGCACTACTGCACCTTTGCTACCAACTGTTCTACAGTACCAACTGTTTACATTTCACTGTTTGCACTACCTTAAGTCTACTGCTTACCTTAAGCTAACATACAATTGTATACACCTACCTGTAAAATTCTGTTCATAGTTAGAGACATCTGTATATCACGTGTGTGTGTGTGTGCCTGTATGTGAGTGTGTGTGAGTGTATGTATGTGTACGTGTGCATGTGAGTGAGTGTGTGTGTGTGTATGTGTGCATGTGAGTGTGTATGTGAGTGTGTGTGTGTGTGTGTGTGTGTGTATGTGAGTGAGTGAGTGTGTGTGTGTGTGTGTGTGTGTGTGTGTGTGTGTGTGTGTGTGCGTGTGTGTGTATGTGAGTGAGTGTGCGTGTGTATGTGTGTATGTGAGTGTCTGTGTGTATAGCTCTCCCGGTTTAATTCCCCTGTGTGTATGTGTGTATGTGTGTATGGTGGTGTGTGTTCGTGTGTGTGTGTATGTGAGTGAGTGTGTGTATAGCTCTCCCGGTCTAATTCCCCTGGGTGTATGTGTGTATGGTTGTGTGTGTGTGTGTGTGTATGTGTGAGTATGTGTGCATGTGTGTATGGTTGTGTGTGTATGTGTGTGTGTATGTGAGTGAGTGTGTATATGTGTGTGCGGCGCGACGCTTGCATTACATTTAGAGTACATATTCACCTGTAAATGCTGTTTATAGAAAAGAGACACCTGTAATTATATTTATGGCACACACTCACCTTTTATAGTAATAACCATCTGTATATTTATATTCATTGTACATATTACCTGTAAATCCTGTACATCTCCATATCCTGCACGTACGCAACCATTGTATATATCCTGCACTTTACTGCTATTGCACTTCGGGGGCCTGTTGCACAAAAGTAGGATAAGGGATTAAGCCAGGATATCTTGGTTATCCTGGCTCAATTGATCCCTAATCCGGTTGCACTAAAGCTGGATAGGGGGCAGGAGGATATGTTATGGTATAAATTACCATGGAGATTTATTCTGTGGAGCTAGCCTGCTCCAGACCAGGCTAAATTCCAGGATCTATTTAATCTCATCCCTAATGTCAGTCAGCATTCACCACAAATGGAAACCAATAGTTATTTCACTGCTCACTATACATTGTTATCACATATAACTAGACCCACTGTCATTATTTAAACGTTTGTGATCATTAATTTCAATCATTTTGGATAAATAATGATTTTTAGATGATGTTGCTATCATTAGATAATTTACAGTTTCCCATAGACTATAAGGCTATATATAAAATGATAGAATATTAGGGCCACAGAGGGAAAAAAAAGACAAGTCATAATATTGTAACCAGTTGTTTTAAAGGAGGACAGTTGTTAAAATGACAGATGTGGGGCATTTCGTGAAATTGTACTTCAGTATGGTTTCATAAACGAAGACATGCTGATGTGCCAGAATATGAAGTATCACATTGACAGAACTATCAAAACTGTAAAAAGAATATGTTGCTTTTCTGCAGAAAGAACCAGCCTCATAAATTTATGACTTTATCCTTTTTCCTCAGTGGGGCCCTAGTACTCTGTCATATAAACAAATAGGCCTACATTCCATATGAATATAAAAACGCAATGTGTAACATTATGTTCCTTTATTGAATAAGGACAAAACAAAGCAGGTAAACTATCAGCTCCTTTCAAACTGAAGTCACAGTGACTCTACAAGATGGAAAGCACAGAATCAAAGCATATTATACAAAATGATACATACACATTCAAAGGTCTGTATATAACACACCCTGCATGTCTGCACACTAAAATAAATGCAGGACAAATCCATACACATCAACTGAACAGACAAATGAATGGATGCAGTAGCCTCCTGCAGCCTTGTATTACACACAGTATACCGCACAATCACCACAAGAGGCCAAATTCTTAAAAAAACCAACCCAAAAAACCCTATTTCCTCTGCCACAGCAGGACATTTTTTGCCTAAATTGAAAGCACACATACTAACTAAAATAATTCAACACATATTGGTCCCTCAGCAGCCGACCACTGTCGTCATCAGGGAAGATTGCCGGATTGTCCCAGTCCATGGCTGGTGGCACTCTGGGGGCCCTCTCCTTCCTCAGGCAGGCCACATTGTGGAGGACAGCACAAGCCACAGTAATATCACATGCCCTAACAGGGTTGACCCTTAATTTGTGAAGGCAGTGAAAGCGTGCCTTCAGGAGGCCAAAGGTCATTTGCAGACCATCTGAAATCATAAGATGAGGAATATTACACCAATCAATGCACATCATTGGCAATGCAGAGTGTTCGTCAATGGACAATATTAAAAAGTTATGTTCACCTGAACATTAATGCTGTGAAAGGATTTCCTATTCACAAAATCGGCCTCATGGGCACCTGAGGGGGCTTTTATCCTTATGTGTGTGCAGTCCACTGCACCAATGACATTGGGGAAACCTGTCACACAAAGTAATGAGTATCCTACTATGTGTTAACAGTTGTCCTGTAATTTGTAGATCCTCTTACCTGCAATCCTATAGAACTCCTCTTTCATGTCACAGAGTCTTCTGTGGCCAGGAAGGAGATGAAGACATCTGCTAATGCTTTGATAGCCAGACACACACTCCTTTATTGTGCGGCAAATTGTGGCCTTGTTCAGCTGTTCTGCATCCCCCACTGAGTACAGGAAGGCTCCACTAGCAAAAAAGCGCAAGGCCACACAAACCATTTGCTCCACACTCAGTGCATGGCTCAGTGCATGGCTCCGTGCAGTGCGGTGCTTAATCCTGGGACCCAGTAGTCTGCATAGATACCTGATGCCATCTGCAGAAAACCTGTATCTTTCATATAGATGGTCATCAGGGAAGGCCAGTGGGTCCAACCGGTCCCTGAAGACCCTTTCTCGCCTGAAGGCTCTCCTCAGCACAAGTGCTTCTTCATCCACCACATCTTGCAAGAATGGGCATGCCATTGTCAGAGCAGAAAGGAACACACAATTGGGCCTTCATATAGGCTAGTGGCCACACCTGGTGCTGGGGGGGTGGGCAAAAGAGGCCGGTGCCTTATAACGATGACTTGGTTGTACCGATTGCTGTGAAAATAAAAAATACCTTAGAAAGATGCCACCGTCCTGTGTGCTCACAATAAGAGCTCATATGTCATGGCTCACTTGACTTTACGAGAATATACCTAATTTTTATTTTCAGCTGTGTCATCTTCTTGGAGCTGGGGGAGGAAAGCAAAATAATGATTAATACATTTGTGTTACAGTTAGCATACAGTGTACATTGAAGGCATATCTCACCTCCCTCTCAAGTTTTTTTATTTCAAGGTCCAGTTTCCTAATTGTCCTCTTTTTATTTCGGACTCCAGTGCAAGATTTTCTATCTTTTCTTCTTGTACTGAATGTCTATGTCTGCCAGTTCTATTTGGCGCGGAGGTGGTTGCCATACAACTGTCTGATAGCTTGTGAGCTCTGTGAACACAATACAATTAGCGCAGCTGGAATTTGGCAGGATGTGGTGTCCTTTTATTAATACGCACTATGTTGTCAGGCTGGTTTTCCCACTGTATAGCATCTGGGTCCTGTAAAAGAAATTAGATTTTTGATTTTGATGAGGACTCCTCACCATTGTAGAGTAAATAGTACTTTCACAGTCTTAACATGATACCTCATGCCTTCTGGAATCCAGAGATGGTCTCCTCCTCATCATCGTCTCCATCATGTGCTGTTGCTGCTGCACTGGGGCATTCACCCTATCACATTTAATCGGATTCATATTGAAGCTAGTAGACAAGACATGCCAGGCCTACAGTATGCCTTTGATGGAGTACTCACTGGATCAGCATCGTCTGGTGCTTGTGCTGGTGGCTCTAACAGGAACACAGTGCTGCCAGACACTGCAAGGCAATAGGTAAACCAAAGTCAGACAGTCCAAATTGATTCAATATGAATGTGGTTGTATTCCATGTAGAGATGGAAGGACATACCTTGAATGAAGCGGGTGGCATCTTGGGAGGAACCTATGCTCGTCTCTTTCCCCCAGGGATCCTCTAAGACGGGCCTGCCTTTATTTAGCTCCAAGGCCATGTCCTCTGCTGGGAGTAAGGTCAGCCTTTGGTGACCCACCACCCGTGCCTTGTCTGTGGGTATTCTTTTTCACTGCAAAACAGTACAGACAATGTGTGAGCAGGCACCTTCTGGGTACAATATATGCTTGTGCTTTGTTAAATATTAGTCAGGGACCATACCATTCTGCAGAATGTTCTTGTATTTGATTTTGACCTGCTGCCATGTCCGTTTTGGCCCGTTCATGTTTAATCTCACACACACACACACACACACACACACACACACACACACACACACACACACACACACACACACTTTATCACAAGAACATTTAATGGAGTCACACTGACAAAAATGACTTGGTATTTTTGTATTGTTTTCAGTAAAAATATAAAAAAAAAATGATAAAGATGTATTTTCTTGATTTTCTAAATGACCTAGCAAAATAAGTATAGGTTTAGACCAAAAATATAAACTTAAAGTAAATGTGTGCTTAAAACAAGCAAAAAATTTAAATATCTGTCAATATAATAAGAAAAATTGTTTTGAAATAAGTTTACTTTTTCCATAAACACTTACTTTTAGAAAAGTTCTCTTGTTTCACTGGCAGAGTTTTTTGCTTATTTTCCTAGGTTATTTTGCTGAAGAAAATATTTAAGATTTTTTTTAGATATTTTTTTTTTACTGAAAACAAGACAAAAATACTAAGTAAGAAAGACATTTTTGCAGTGCAGTGAGCAACCGACCTTGGGTCCTTTGAAAGGCGCTATATAAATTAAAGTGATTATTATTATAGCTCATCTATGTATTTAAGAAAATTTTATTTATATAGCACTTTTCACAATTGTTTCATTCTGTCAAAGCTACTTTACATTAATAAAAGCAGGGGAAACACAAAAAAAAACCGGTGGACAACATAATAAGCAGAGTACAACGGCTAAGATTAAACCGTACTGAGCGTAGTAACGTAAAATAATAGTGTACGGTTTTAATAATAATATATCATAGCTTTATACAGTGTGATGGAGTTACGTTACACAATTTCACTCATATGCAGTGCATTTCAATAAAAAATGTAACCGTTTCATAATTACAGTACAACTGCGTTTTTGGAGATGTGAATTAAATATTTGATTTGTAATTGTGATGTTTCAGCGGAGCGGTGAGTGTGTAATTGTGCACTACTTACGCATTCAGGCGGTCTGCAATACTTTGCCACGCTTTTTCTCTTTGCTTTATCACTGTGGCGGTGTTGCCTTTCTTCTTAATTATATATTTTACCTCCTCGTATGCCTCCATGAGGATTTGTGCTTCCGACGGGGAAAAGTACGCGGCTCTAGTTGCCATGGTAAATCAGTTAATCTGTGATCTGTGGCGGGGTCTATTTGAGTGAGCCGTGAGCGCGCACCTATCCAGGATTGGTTTCACCTGGCTTAATGAATCCGTGTCTGCTCATCCTGGCTTGGTCTTTGTGCAACCAATTAAGCCTGGACGCACATGTTTTGGCTTTATTGAGCTCAGCTGAGTCATTTTATCCCGGATGTCTTAATTCTACTTTTGTGCAACAGGCCCCTGGTTAGACCTAAACTGCATTTCGTTGCCTTGTACCTGTACTTGTGTAATGACAATAAAGTTGAATCTAATCTAAACTAAAAAAAAAAATTATTGATGAAGGTTGTGTTTTTATTTATTTATTTTTTTCATTCAAGATATGGCACGCAGACGGAGGGGGGTGGGGGTATATTATTCCTATTACATTTTAGTAACTATTATGTACATTATACTGTTGCTAAATAATGTATTTTTTTTTAACATGTCTGTGAAGGTTCTGCAAGGTTAAAGCAAAGAAATCTGGGCGAGGTTTTAAAGGTGAAGCTGTTTCTTTTCTTGTCCCAGGGGCCTTTTTTTTTAATGCTGCGTTCAACTGGTTGAACCCAAGTTGGTAAGATGTTGAGAACTTGTATTAAAGTGATCTTTTTCTCACTTTTACATTTCTGTCTCTTACAGAGAAACAAGGGATTCTTGGTCAGAAGCAAACTCATTAAATAAAGAAGCTGACTACAGCAACGGCTTCTATAATGCACACGTGCAACCAGTGTGGGAACAAGTTTACCACTGTGCAGAGTCTCAAAAGACACCAGCGCATCCACACTGGAGAGAAGCCTTACCGCTGTGACCTGTGTGGGAAGACATTTTCAGATGCAGGTAATTTAAAACAACACCAGCGCATCCACACTGGAGAGAAGCCTTACAACTGTGACCTGTGTGGGAAGACATTTTCACAGGCATGTAGTTTAAAACTACACCAGCGCATCCACACTGGAGAGAAGCCATACAGCTGTGACCTGTGTGGGAAGACATTTTCAGATGCGGGTTATTTAAAACAACACCAGCTCATCCACACTGGAGAGAAGCCATACAGCTGTGACCTGTGTGGGAAGACATTTTCACATGCAGGTAGTTTAAAAAACACCAGCTCATCCACACTGGAGAGAAGCCTTACCACTGTGACCTGTGTGGGAAGACATTTTCACAGGCAGGTAATTTAAAACAACACCAGCGCATCCACACTGGAGAGAAGCCTTACAACTGTGACCTGTGTGGGAAGACATTTTCAACGGCAGGTAATTTAAAACAACACCAGCGCATCCACACTGGAGAGAAGCCTTACAACTGTGACCTGTGTGGGAAGACATTTTCAACAGCAGGTAGTTTAAAACTACACCAGCGCATCCACACTGGAGAGAAGCCATACACCTGTGACCTGTGTGGGAAGACATTTTCAGATGCAAGTAGTTTAAAACTACACCAGCGCATCCACACTGGAGAGAAGCCATACACCTGTGACCTGTGTGGGAAGACATTTTCACAGGCGGGTAGTTTAGAACAACATCAGCTCATCCACACTGGACACAGACCGTACTATTGTGACCATTGTGGAAAGACATTTAGAAGTTCAGGTTCTTTTAGGACACATTACCTTCAACACACTCGAGAGTTGGTGATACCATGTGAGCTGTGTGGAGAGATATTTTACTCTAAACAGACTTCTTCTCGACACCTAAAGCAACACGCTGAGGTGGAAATGGGGAGGTATGGACCACAATGAGACTCTGCATCCTGAAGTTTTTATAGGTGTACATTAGTGTTGTCAAAAATATCGATATTTCGATAAATATCGATACTGAAATATCACAAACGATACGATACTCATTTCCCGAAGTTTCGATACCGAGTATCGATACCGAGTATCGATATTGAGTTTTATTTTATTTTTTTACTTGCACTATTGGTTTCTGAATGTATGACAATCTGAGAGTCCTTTGAACAAGTGCACTACCTCAGGGGTTTTCAAAAGGCGGACCGCGATCTGGACCACAAGACAGTATTCATAATTACAAGCGCATTGTGTAAAACATATTTTTGAATCTACACTTCTAGGGCGTCACGTCAACACGCTGGTCCTCAGGTTACTATGGTTACGGACAGAGCAGCGGAAATTTCAACATGTTTAGCGTAGCCTGATAATGAGTTAGAAACAACTAAAATTTAAAAGCCTTGGCAAAACATAATAAAGATTCACTGACGTTATGGACGGGAGGGAACGTTTATTTTAATCAGAAAATAATTTGGCTTGAATTGATGATTTTGTATTTAAAATGTTCTCACACATGAAGGCATAATATGCAGGATTCCAGGCTGTTGTCAATAAACCACCAGGTCCTGAGCTTTAGCTTTAGCTTCTTTTTATTTTGTAGTATTTTCCTTTTGTCTGTGAGCTGTGTTTTGCGAAAGCTAAACACTCAAACATCCTCCTCATGTAACCAAAGAATAAAATACAGAAAACAGTGGATTATCAACATTCATCTCCATATTGTTTAAGAGGCTGTAGGTGTGGAATAAATGAGACTTTACTTTAAAGAATTATATTCAAACACATATCCTTTTATTAAAAATTTCCGGACCCCTCACAATGAGGAAAGTTAACTAAGGTCTAAGCGGACCTTGGCTGATTTTATATTTATCTTTAAATAAATAAAAAAAAAAATAATATTGTTTTCCCTTTGGTATCGAAAATGGTATCGAATATCGATATTTTTGAAGGTATCGTATCGAAGTTAGAAATTCGAGTATCGTGACAACACTAGTGTACATTATGCCCGCCTCTCAGCTCCAAGGTCTTGGATGGACGTGTAATGAGCTGACGTGTCAGTCATAGATTTGTACACAGGAAAAATGGCTGAGTAGTTTTTCCAGAGTTACATTTTTTTTCCTTTTAAATAGTTGTTTTTGCTCTATTTTGAGTGTATAGAGTCAAATTTATCAGTAGAGAGGGAGCAAAATCACAGAGTAACTGTAGTGACTCCTCCCATAACTGTTCTCTTCCCAAAGTTTTGTTTATCCGCCATCTTATTAGTCACGGCCGTCGACCGCTGCTGCTTTGCTTTCTGCTGGATGGTAAGTAAATATAGTTTCAAAGTCTTGGTAACGTTATTCATATATTTTTCATAATATTCACCCATTATTAGCTCAAGACATTTCGCCAATTATTATTTTTTTGCATATTACATCGCTTTCTCATGTTAGCTTGAGCACTAAGTTGTGCTATGTCAGAACTAAATTAGACTAAGTAATCTTAAATGCAAACAGCTAAGTTAATATAAAAATAACTAACATTAATTGACATCAGTCAGTACGCTATAGCCTATTAACGTTAAATGTTTGTCCACATAAGTATTGTGACAAGCGATCGAAATGTGCGCCACATGCCACCACATGTACTTGACTTGACTCGATATAGAGTAAAAGTTAACGTTAGCCGTAATTAACTTGCATTGCTGGGAGGCTGTTTGGATATGCATTATTATCCCGATTCGGAGGGTGACTGTGGGGATGTAGGTATTTTCAGCATTTACAGATTTTTTAAATATATTTTGTCATCTTTGACCTTATGAATCCAGAATTTTGGAGTGTGACAATTCAGAATTCGCAGTTGACTCCTTTTTGTCCACTGCCGAAACACAGTATAATAATTTGTTTCTGCTCTAACGTTAACTGTTCTCTTCCCAAAGTTTCGTTTCGTTCCGCCATTAGACTCACTGCCATTGACCACTGCTGCTTCGATTTGAGAAGATAAGGTGTGTTTCTGCTGGATGGTAAAGTAAGTAAAGTTTCAAAGTCGTATCGTATTCATTTTTATAATATTCGCCTCTGTTTTTAACTTAACGCCTTGTTTAACTTTGTCTTTTTGGTTCTTTCAGGATGCAGACCAACAATGTTGTCAGAGTGAAGTTCAAAGACGGCAAGAGATATATTTTTTCTTCAAAACTTTTTACATTTCAATCATTTTTGGAATGTGGTAAGAGATAAACTTTAACATTGTTAATATCGTAAATACCTTTCAGTCTAAATTTATTATTATTTTTTAGGTAATATATTAAGTGTATGAATGTATATTATGGGGTTAAAAAATAACTGTTGTAGTTCCTTTGGCATTGCTGGCTTCTGTGTCAATTTTCCATTGGTGTGTCTTCCTTTAGTTGCCAATTAGTGTTGCTTTCGTCAACGAAAATTATGACTAAATATCTTCGTCAACGAACCTTTTATCACGTGACGAAAACGAGCGGAGACGCAACGTAAATGCTGATCATGTGACGATAACTATAATTAAATGTATAATGCATTATCGTTGACGTTGTGAATAAAAACGAGACTTAATGTGGTTTACAAAATAAAAACTATGCTAAAATGTCTCTTCATTTCGTTGACCAAAGCAGGAGACGAGGCGAAATGTTATAACCTTATTTCGTCTCGTTTAGTCGTAGTATTTTTGCAGTAATTTCTGTTTCCTGCTGTGTCTCCCTTTCGGGAGGCTGCATCAGGTTGCACTGCGCAGACGCAGGCGACGTCACTTCCTCAAGCCTTACTCGCGGCATTATTTAGATATTTAGACTGTGTGTGACTAGCGTGTGTGTGTGTGTTTTTATGTGAGAGAGTGTAAAGTGGGTTCTTTGTTCCTACCTGACTGACTAAAAAGGCTAAAATACAATTTTCATTGACTAAAAATGTCATCAGTTTTCGTCGACTAAAACTAGACGAAAATAGTCATGGATAATTCTGACTAAAATAAGACTAAAATGCTCAGACTTTTAGTCGACTAAAACTAGACTAGACTAAAAAGAGTATGAACGTGACTAAAACTAATAAAAATAAAATGACAGCTTGACACAAAGACTAGACTAAAACTAAAATTAAAACAGGCCGCCAAAAACAACACTATTGCCAATAAATTTGATCTTCCTACAATTTATGTGAAAGTCTTTGATGACTCGAAGACAGAAATTGATGAGGAAGCATTCGTATATCTGCTGACACGACCAGATCTTGGTGTCTTAGAAATGGTCATCCCAGGCACAGCAAACATTGATGGTAAATTGTTTGACATTCAGTAATATTCACCAATTCACTGATTTGCATTAGCTAATATGGCTATTGGATTAATTCTTAATAGCTGTGTAGTATGTTGCCACAGTAGCATGAACAGATAATCAGACCATTGATATGGTTTATATTGAAGATTCTTTAAGCTCAAGCTCATTAGGAGATGAAGGTACATCAGAGTCTGATGACACTGCAATGTTGATTACAAGCCCTCCTGAAAGAAATCAAGCTGAGGAACGTCGTCTTGCCAAGGTAAGGATCACCAATCTTGCCTCTGAATTACATCTATATAGAATGACTTTAAAAAATAAAAATATTTGGAGCTATGTACACTTGTCAGTTGTTAATTTATAATCCCTGAACAATATCGCATCATTCCCCCTCCAGATGATTGAAGAGATTCTAAAGACCAGCCCTGGAGGTGAAAAGATTATAAAAGAATATGCCCGCACCAAAGGTCTGTCCGATACCCGAAGACGTGACATGGTGAAAATTTTGGTAGCACATTTAACAAATGAACATGGGTAAGTTGTTTATACAGTAGTTGGTAAATTGTTGTTTATGATGTTATGTGTTATAATTATAATTGCTTTGGTGTGTGTGTGTGTGTGTGTGTGTGTGTGTGTGTAGAACAAGCCCTTCCCGACGTTTGAAGGAAGAATATGCGAAAGGAATCATTTCCCTCTTCCCATGCTTGGCTGACCCCAGGAGCAAGCTTGGATATGTAAGTAGCAGTAGCCTCTCAATATTTCTGTTGTACCGGAGGAGGAGACATTCTGTATATTGCAGAATAAAGAATATCTGCATTATAATTTATATGGCATTTATTGCCTTAATCTGGTAATGTAGACTTGGTCTACTTGGTCTGTTTATTGTTCTGGTAATAGGAGCATTATTACAATGCAGAAGATGGAAGTGGATATTTGGCGTGGAGAATTAAAACTCTGCAGAAAGAAGCATCAGAGGGACGGATGAAGCGTCCACGGCAACCACAAACAGGTGTGAGATTTTATGTTAAGTCAATGCTTTTATGCATCTGTAATTAAGCAATATTGTGAATGAGGTCTCATGTTACATAGCATCTCTGTTCTTTTTTTAATGCAAACATTTTTTGCATAATCAGCAACGTTGGGCAAATTCAGATAGCACTCTGGGATGTATGCATGTTTCACATGTTATTTTGTGTCATTTATCTAGTTTTGGCATAAATGTGTTGTGCTTTGGAAAGATAAGGAACTAAACAAATTTGGTTTTCATATTGTTTTAAACACTTTCAGGTGGGCCAACTGCTGACAGACAATCCTACAAAGAAGACTGCTATTTGACTGAAGACCGTCATTGTCAGGAAGCAATAGCCCTGATGAAGCATACAGCTGATGAGGCAGTGGTAAAGGAAAAGATGAAGTTAACGCTTGCCTATCGCCAGAAGCTGCTGCATGACCCTAAAAAGTCTGCTGATAATCTATCAGTTTTCTCACGATTCCTGGATATACCAAGCTTGGTATGTGAGACTTAAATTCTTAAAATATGAAAACAGACAAATATGAAATCAAGTGCTCTTGTTGTTCTGCAGTAACAGAGACTTGTTAGGTAAACAAAGTCAGTTCCTTCTATGGTACCTACTTTAATTATCTTTGGCAGATTGATCAAGATTTTGGACTTTTGTTTGGTGATGCGAGCTCTGCAAAGTTGTTGGAGAAGTGGTCTACCAACATAAAACCAAAGGTTATTGCACAGAGCCGTGGCCTCACACAGACTAGTGAGCTCCAAGACCTCATCCAAAATGCTGAAGCCACTGAAGTTGAAGAAGGTACCGTATCTACATTGTGGCACACTTTAAATTATTTAAGAGGAAGTTACACATTTATGACAAGCATAGCTTTACTCAGATCTACACTTTAAATTGCAGAGACAACTATAATACATAGGATTTGCAGATGCATATTTATAGTTTTAAATGGTTTTAATATGGAAGTCTGAATAACAAAAGCATCTTTAATATTTTGCAGGTAAAGTTTAGCTGTATTTTCAATATATTTGGAGGTTTAACCTAAATTCATCCACACATCTGTATTCATCGAGACTAGTCCATGAATGTGCTCTTAATACTGAATCTGTGTGCAGTATTAACTAAAATACTGAAGTGGTTAATGTATTTATACCAGCACCCTTTACCAAGTTGAGCTAAGTCAATTGAAAGTGATTTGGGGTTATGCTCAACCCCTTCTGCCTAAACTACTAAAAATATATTTAATTTGTTTTCTGTGTTTCTAGGGTGGGACAGCGACATGTCTTCCATTCTGATGCTGGTTCACTTTTTGCCACCCTCAAGTCAAGGCCGCAAGAGACCGGGAAAGATCTCAGCCAAACAAGCATTTGATCGTCTTGTGAAATTCATCAAGGTGAAGCTACTGATTTAACAGATCAAATTACACCGTTTTACAATGTTTTGTCACTGTGTGAACTTGAACTTGCTTATTTCTCTGACTTGCTTACTTCTCTAAAAGATCACTTGTCCTCCAAATTAGTTTTCTTGTGGTATTCTTTTCTACTTGGCACATATTTAGTAAAGATCTCCCGAAAGGGTGTAATACAGAAACTTTGGTGGAAGGCATCACTGTGTCTTTATGAATGCTGTATATTTACTTTAAGGACCCTAATTTTAAAAATCTAAACGTAAAGTGTAAAGGGGGGCCCTTACTGTTAAGTCACATTGGCACTAATGTGTTTTCATTCTTTCACAGACCGGTAACAGTATCCAAGGGCACTTGGACAGTATTGGAGAGAGACTCCAGCCGTATCTACTCGCTGTTTGGCCGAACAAAAGTAGGATCCATTCTTGGTTTATTGTGATTGACCAACATGCTCTACCCTGTAAGGCTTCTAATTCATTGGCCTGTGTTGATGAGCTTTTCAAATCTCACTTTGTCTTTGGGACTTCATACTGTCAGGAATTGACCAATGTGTTTAGCTTTCTGCAAACCACAGTCTATAATATAGATGTTGAAACCACCAAGGTAAATCCCAGAGTAGCCGAGTTGAGACCTAGAATCCTCCAGTGAGCAGATGATTTGTTTCATTTGTAAAAAGGGGCATGCTAATGCCAATGCCCTTATAAGGCACTTCAAGTTAGTTCATGGCCTTTGTCCAGGAAAACGTCTCAAGTTAAAATTTGCTCAAAGAGGTTGTTCACATGTTTACCATAGTTTTTCTGGATTACGAAAGCATCTCAGCAAGTGTTGTGCAATTGACCGTTCACGCATTGATTCTGGTGAAAGCTCAGCCACATAACGCCATTTCATTAGAGGATGTAGGTGTTTTATCAAACCAAAATCCGCCTTGTGAGTCTGCACTCTTAAAAACAAATATAGTAAACAGTTGTGCAACAGTGGTGGCTGAACTTAAAGTTGCTGGTGTCGCAGAGAAAACTATTAACTATGTTGTTGGTGCTCTAGAAGAAGTGATTGGAGATATTCATAGAGAAACTCAAGAATCAGTGAAAAAACATCCTTAGAGGAGCCCATAAAAAGTGTTGTCGAGTCTCAAATTGATCAGTGTTTTGAAAAATACAAAATCCTTTGCGGCATTAAACACTGAGAGCAAGAGAATGCAGCACTTTTCAGACAAATGGGGGAAAATAGATCCTGTTGAATCTGTTCTTGGAACAAGATTTGCAACGCGGCGTAACAGAACAACTGGAACTTTTGCCCAAACCATTGTTAAGGATAAATTTGTATATATACCAATTCTTGAGACTTTACAGTCCATTTATAGACACCCTAGCATTACAGATATGATGGCAGAGATTCACAACAAAGACCAAATTGTCTTTATGACATACACGATGGAGAATTCTTTAAGAGGCATGCACTCTTCTCAAAACAAAGACATGCAGTTCAGATCGAGCTTTTTTTTGATAAATTTGAATGCTCAAACCCCCTTGGATCAAAACGAGGAATACATAAGTTAGGAGCTATCTATTTTACCCGTAGAAATATTTCCCCTAAATACAATTCGAGTTTACTAAATATACATTTAGTCACTTTATTTCATGCACAAGATATCAAAACCTATGGGTTTGATAAAATACTAGAGCCACTTGTCCAGGATATCTCAACACTGGAAACCATTGGAATTCAGATTCCTTTATTTGATCAGACAGTTTATGGAACCATTGTCCAGGTTACTGGTGACAACCTTGGTGTCCATTCCTTATTTGGTTTTGTGGAATCATTTAGTGCTAGGTACTATTGCCGCTTTTGCCTACTAGAGAAAGAGGACTTTCAGACAGTGTTCAGTGAAGATAGTTCAAAGGTGACAGTGCGAACTAAAGAACTTCATGCTTAACACTGCCAGACGATGCAGAGCAATCCCAGTCTGCCTTATGTAATGGGAGTAAAAAAGTCTTGCCTTTTAAATTCGTTGCAATATTTCCACACAACTTCAAATTTTTCAGTCGATATTATGCACGACATATTAGAGGGGGTTGCTCAATTTGAGATGAAATTACTAATTCAGCACCTGATAGAAAATTACACCACATCAGCAGAAGTAGACAGAAGAATTCAGAGTTTCAACTATGGCTTCATGGAACAAAACCACTGGTATCACCATTTATTTGAAACATCTGATTACAGAACACCACAATTTGTTTAAGCATTTGTTTCCTGATAAGAACTTATTGCCAAAGCATCGTTTTATGGTGCATTACCTCAGTTGTATGCAGAAAATTGGACCACTGATACATAGTTGGTGTATGCGTTATGAAGCGAAACATACTGTTTTTAAAAAGCAGCTGAAAAGCTTGAAAAACATAACGAACATTAGCAAAGAAACACCAGTGCCAAATGGCTTACATTTGGCAAACATTTGATCCTAATGCCATGAAATTTGGTCCCGGGAAAATGGTCCCATTGAATGAAATGGAATTTGGTGCTGAGATGGCTGGAACACTTAATGTGCCTGTGTGGACTAAGGTCCTAAATGTGAAGTGGGTCAAGCGCTGTGGAAACACTTATCGATCAGGGTTGGCAGTTTGTGTTCAAGTTCAAAATGACATGCCTGTATTTTATGTAATCCAGAATATTGTTATTAAAGATGAGCACATCATTTTAATAACAACTGCACTGAAAACAATGTGTTTAGATAAACATATCCATGCTTACAAAGTTGCACATACCACAGAAGCATCTTATGTTTTGGAGATTAAGGATATTTTGCACCACAAGTTGTTTGACATTCTGATGTCTTATGGTTGTGATTCTGATTTGTTTATTGTACCATATAGTTTCATGTAATTCTTTTTCATCTCATCCATTGTTATCATTACTTTTTATTTTAGTATTTTACTTTTTTTTTTTTTTTTTTTTTTTCACAATTACAACATGATGACACATTCACGATGACAAGTGAATTATGTTTAAGTGTAATGTTGTTTCAAGAGGAGGAGCTTGAAAAAATAAAATTGAGACATGAGTATATTGTTTGTTGTTTTTTGTTTTATTTTAATACTGAAAAGCAAGTTCTTAATTTTGAGGCTTTTGAGGGTAAAATATGAATGGTGTAATTCAGAGTAATAACTCTGGACAGAGTTAGATATTCTTTGTAGTTCACACATAACTGATGATAAACAACTCCGGAGGGGAAGTAAATTGTGGTAGAGTAAATTTGTAGTTCCTCTGAACAGAGTTAAAAAGTAGCAAGAGTCAATTTCATGTAGCACTGAACTGAGTAAAATAGTACAAGAGTTAATTTAAAATAACACTAAATAGAGTCAAATATAACATGGAAGAGTAAAATATGAACACTAAATTGAGCAAAATTAACTCTGGAAAAACAACTCTATCAAAAGAGTAACTTTTACTCTTTTAGAGAGGGACCAAATGTTATCTGGCATAGAGTAAAATTTTCTTCAATTTGAGTAATTTTTACTCGGTCAAATTTACTGTGTATAGGTTTACATGTATATGCCATGGACAGTGTCCCTGAACAATGATTAGATGTAGTGCATGTGATGTCTTTGTCTAGTTTGGATGAGTCTGGAGCCAGTAGGAGACACAGCTAAAGACATTAAGTCATAAGTGTATGTGGATAAGCATATGAACTGGAGCAGGAGTGAGCATATAATATACAATTAATATGAAACAAACTCTATAAAAAATTGTTCACTAGCCAAACCATAATGGACATGTGTTATAAGAATTCTATATCCTTATATTATCCAGAGAGACACGGAGACAGATTATATTATAAAAAGTGAAAGGCCAGGTTCTATTCTTGCAAGAACGAAGCAAAGACACACAGATATATCAAAGGTACAGAGTGTTTTGCTTCAAGAAGTAAACAAAACATGAGATTTTATATCACTGCAGTGAGGGCTGTCAGTGGGAGGTGTATCTCTCATACACACTCCCCCAAGGCCCCAGCTCCAGGTGCAGAAGTCCCATGACAAACCATGTCTCCAGTTATGTCTACTCCATGCTTGGACTAACATGGAGGACATGACATGATTTGACATGACCTGTAGAGAACTATGAGCACCCAGTAACTATAAACAATATAAACAAATATAATAATAAAAATTATTATAACAACACGTTTTACCCGCTCCTGATGAACTGGGATGAACAGTGCTGTATAAACTGCAGGATCTGTGTGAGAACAGCTCTCAGCATTTCAAATCTGCTCGTACAGAGTAATGAACAACAAAAGGCTGTAGGGATACAACAATACAGTCGGTCCACGGTTTAATACGTACAGTACAATCAAGTGCCAATAATGTTTCATTTAATTTTAAACTAGGTGTAGTCATTGTGGGGGGATTTTAAAGATAAGTTGTATTTTCAAAACTGTCTTTATTTTACTAATAAAGCATAAAACACAAAATTGTATTTAACATTTGAAGTAAACATGAATTGAATGCTGTGTGCAGTAGGGGAGGTTGGTGGTTCGATTCCCTTTCTCCCCCAGTTCATACTGTCGTTGTGTCCTTGAGTAAGACACTTAACCCCCCCCCCTTGCCTCCAGTGGTGTTCCAGCTGTAACACTGGTGAATAGATGCTTAAATGTAAGCCAAATAAATGTGGGGTCTAATGATTTATATAATCATATACAGTACTGTATACAAGTATTTTTTTGTTGCGCACAAAAAACAAACAAAAGACACCCAGGCACAACATTTCCAAACCAACCTTTATATGAGGACCTGATATAATTCTCAAAAGACTGGATTTAAAACAGACTCACGTTTGATTAAACCTCAGTGTCTGAGCTGATGTCCAGCCTCAGAGGCAGCTCGTTCTGAACAGACCAGACTCTAGTTTACAGCGGACATTACAGCACAAGTGGTTTCAATAGCTTCAAGATAAACAAATGTATTTTCCCAAACCACTTTAAAATAATGGATCTAATCTAGTGGCACCATGCACACCTTTTTTCCACTTATATTTTTATTTTATTTTATATTTTGTATGTAAAAACTAAAAATATGGATTTTTTTTTCAATAGCTTTCAGGTCATGTGACCTAGTCACTTCCACCCACCCTGTATTCATAGCACTAGCTTAGTACCATGCACTTGTATGAAAAAAAAAACTTGTTTTCTACTGATTTTGTTTGGTTTTAGGCACTGTTTGCTTTGTTTTCTATCACACCAACACAATGCATGTGTCTGTTTATTTACAAGATTCTTAAGCCATATATAATGTTTTATAATGACATTTGATTGTACCCAATTGTTTAAGTCGCACATTTAACATTGCAATAAAAGTTGCCAGGTCACAGTCGGCAGCTGAGGATAAGAGCTGATGAAATGTGGAAACAGGAAGTGGAATGTGTGAATATTTATTTCTGTCAAGTTTTAGTTCTACACAGATGTATAATAGCTTCAGGTTTAAATGTAAAGAGATTTTTAAGTTTACAGTTCCTGTCGTCTACAATAAATATGTCCAACACTTCACTTTGTCAATTTGACAAAAATGTCTGAAAAAACATTAATAAATGGTCTTTTTTATTTAACAACACAAGGTAGAAAAAACTAGTCAGTTACAACCCAGCACAGTATACACAGCTAAAGATAGGAAAGATTTATTTATTTTAAAAAGATAATGAATCAATAGACAGGAAGTAGAATTCAGAGTTTGTCAGTCAGGTGTTGATGGAAGAGATGTGTTTTCAGGTGTTTTTTAAATATGGCTACAGAATCTACTGATCTTGTAGCAGCAGTAGATCATTGCACCAATGTCAAAGACTTGTAAACAATGTAGCATTTGGATGCATTTTAATAACAAACATAAAGGCAGAATGTAGAAAGTCAAAAGAACTAGCTTTAATAATCTTATATTTTAAGTGTGGTTTGCTTAGTATGGTTTTATTTTGGATAGTTTATATAAAATGTTCAATACACATGTTTAGGCTTAGTAGTGTCTGGTAGTTTTACTTTTTTTTATTCATAATGTAAATTTTAAGGTGTAAATAAACATTGATATGAATGCACATATTTCACGTAAATTATTCAATCACATTAATATTTGTCTGAATTAAAAAAGCCAGAAGCGGTTCTAAATGAAGAGCCGTTTGGAGCCGAAAGAGAACAATCTGGTTCCATAAAAAAAGACCAGAATTTCCATCTCTCAATCTTCGACCATTTTCATTCTGTGTCTGAATATGAGCCTGCTGACACAATATATTAGTTATTTTGTTGAATGTTCAATGACAGACTGGAATGAGTCAGTGTGCACTTAAATATGAAGTGTATAAATCATGTCAGATTTAAGTGCTTGAAATACAGTTTAAATATGCCTTCAGAACTAGAAGCACATTAATCAATGGAGATTTGATTGAGTTTGAGTTTATTTAAAAGAAGCTGAAGTTGTAGATGGACCAGGAGGCTGGGCTGTGTCAGCTGTGCAGGAGCAGAGAGGACCGACAGAGCAGCAGACCGAAGACTGGACTGGACTGGACTAGACTGGACTGGGCCGACAGAGAAGCAGCAGCAGACTGGTAACTGTAGAGGGGCTCTGCAAAGACAGAACAAAGTAAAAACGTATGTTTCAAACAAGTCTTGCTGTTGGGACCGTTCACCTCTGTACATGAGATTTACTGTTAATCACAGAAACAAATGTTTTATTCTCCAGCTCACTGTGTGTTACTGTGTGTGTAAGGACTGTTTTTATAAAATAGTGGACTTTGATTTGAACTTACATTTGCCTAAATACTTTAGTAAATGTGAACTGTACTGGGTTAGAGGTAATGCATGCTCCTGCTG
The DNA here is from genome assembly GCA_024416835.2 of Perccottus glenii. Classification (NCBI taxonomy): domain Eukaryota; kingdom Metazoa; phylum Chordata; class Actinopteri; order Gobiiformes; family Odontobutidae; genus Perccottus; species Perccottus glenii. The sequence continues at coordinate 83,374 of JALDQB020000175.1, read as the reverse complement.
CTCCTGACACTTCTGTTTGCTCATGCCAGCTTTACTTTTCTTTTTAGTCATTTCCACCTTTAGCCAATGATTTTATGATCAACTTGTTTTCTTTTAACTGGTGTTTTATGTTTTTACTTCTTTTAACTTTTTCAACAACACGTTGGACCTGCTGAGCGACTGGAGTCTTGGAATCTATTTCAACATGTCTGGGGTAAAAACAACTACTACAAACTATTTTTGACAAAATTGTTTGAACATGATGCCACCTGCATAAACTTGGTGCCCAGCCGAAGCAGCACTGGATCAGAAAAAAAGAATGCTGGATCACAGAAGCATATGTAACATCAGCAAACATCCAGCTAAAAAACTGACTGAGCTAAAGGTGAATGAACCAGAAAACTCTGCTGTGACTGAAAAACATGGAGTAAATGTTACCTATTCTACCTAAATGATACCTATAGATTAGGACACTAAATACGTCATCTGTTGAAACCAGTTAGAACCAGTTGGTCACCCCTGGCTGGACACTTAGTGGAAAAGTACTGATACTGGGACAGGAAGTGCCCCCTCCTGTGTGAGGTGTGGCCAAAGGTTATGACCTTTAGGGTATTGAGTTGAGCAGACGCACAACATGTGGGCTGACCTCATGTTAGCTGCGGCTTGTCTAACAGCGCTGGACTTGTGCCTTTTTCTGAGTGGAATTAAACAGACAAACTTTACATTGGTTTTATAGTTTTTATTCTCTTAGTCTTAGCTCCAGCACTCGTCCCAAAAGAACCGGGAGATATTGTTTTTAGCTCTCATGAAATCCAAAATAAGGCAATATTTGGCATTACATTTCAAAATGTTTGAGAGATAACATTTGATTTCTTATCTTTATTCTATTGTGAATAAATATAAGTTTATGAGATTTGTAAATTATTGCATTCCTTATTTATTCACATTTTGTACAGTGTCCAAAATCTTTGGGAATCGGGTTTTTAGATTTTAAACACAAAGAAATTGCAGCAAAGAAAAAAGTGTGAAATAACTCCAAACATGTTTTATATTTTAGATTCCTCAAAGTAACAGTCTTTGCTTTGTCGACAGAGCTGCAAACCCTTGGGCCTCTCTCAGTGAGCTTCAGGATGGAGTCACTTAAAATGGTGTTTCCAGGTTAAAAGTGGAAACACAATGTTGTGTTTGTGTCTTATTTAAAAGTAAAAACATGGAGGATTAGGGAACATAGATTTAAGCCTAAAATGAATGCTAGCCTTTATAAAAACACATCATTAGACTTTATAAGAAATGCACGTTGGGCGAGAGACAAAAAGTGTTGGAGGAAGAGAGTGGGACGAGCACGTCAGGACCAGAGTTTCAATTGTTGTTTGGTGATTTTACTCATAAATATGTCCTGGATTGGAACGGTTTCACATAAAAAAGGCTTTTGAACAAACTTAATGACTTGTTGTGGGTGGTTTTGTCTTGTATAAATATTTAAATGAGGATGAATGTGCAGCACTGATAAAGCTCCTGGATTGTAAAGACTCTGATGAAAGTCTTGGAGATATAAGAGGCTTATATCAGTGACCAGACTCCTCAGAGCCACTGTTTCATGGAGTTGTTATGTAAGCACCAAAACTGTTCTGAGGACGAGACCCACACACATTTGTTTTTAGACTGCTGTCACTCAAAAGAAATGTGGACCAAACTAAACGGACTTGGACTCACTTTTAATGTAAACTTCTGCTCTGTTCTGTTTGGACTCATGGAGGAAAGGTTCACACGAAACAGTTCAAACTCATTCAACTCATCATCGCAGTCTCCACAGTTAAAATATGGAAAACAAGGACAAAAGTCACCATTAAACAAACATTCATCAACAACTGCTATTTTTTTTCACAAAAGACAAACAAAACAATAAAACTACTTTCACCATGTCCTACATTGAACTCAGTAACTGTAACCATTTTCTTGCATTTCTTATTCTGTTGTATTTTCAGAAAATAGACAGAGTCCATCTGAAAAGCTCCAGTGACACCATCCCAGAACAGAGCAGTGTGACTCTGAGCTGTGAAGTCGAGGCTTTAAAGGAACTTATGAATGGTTCAGACTAAAGTCAGCCTCGGACTCTCAGAGGGAAACAATGAAAGAAAACTCAGCTGGTGTCAGTGTCTCAAATAGAGGTGTCTTCTCCTGCAGAGGATGGACCAACACATCGTCACAGAATCAACTAATACTGTCACTGTTTTACAAACTGATGAGTACACTTGTGTTTTTAAAGATAGATCTGAAAGAAAAATAAAAGTCAAAGCAACAGAAAGTGAACAGTTAAGAAAAAAAATTATAACACATTACATTTTTTTTTATTATATCTTTATTTATTAAATTATTTTCTTTAACCTGGTGATATCCTCATTGAGATCAAAAATCTCTTTTCCAAGAGTGACCTGGCCAAGACGACAGCATTACACACAGTTTGTGACAAATACAAGAATTATCAAACACACAAAGAACAATATTTACTCTCAATAGTTACAAAAGAGTTTAAAAACAGTTACATTTACCAAGCTCCTTGAGTTCACGCTTCTTTAGGATCGATTTAAATTCTCCTAAAGTTTAGTTCTTTTTTTGTAACAACATGTGTTTGATTAAAGTGAGAAGAAAGTGGACACAGCTGCTTCTCTAAAAGTGATTTATTTAAACTGATCTGTTTCTTTTCGTTTCATAATGTGATGCAGAGAAAAAGCAAAGGCCACAGTGACTGGTGACACAGAGGTTCAGTCTGGAGGCACACTGACTCTGAGCTGCTCTCTTATATTAGTGTTTTGCAGATGTTGAGTCCCCAGTGTCTCTCACAGTGAGTCCTGACACATCACAGCACCTCACGTCTGACAAAGTCTCACTGAGCTGTCAATCCAACTCCACTAATGGAGAGTGGACACTCAAAGGCTTTTCTCAGAACGGCCTTTTCTTACCACAATGTACTTCCTACTGGACAGATCCATCTAAATGTGACTTTTCCCAAAAGAGAAAACTAATGCAGTGTTTTGGTGTGAGTCTGGATCAGGAGAACTGAGCAATGCCCTCAACATGACTTTTTCATTTCATTTTTCATAGAATAGATGAATACAGCCATCCTCTTCTTTTTATTGCTGTGATAATGTAATAGTCCAAGTGTGACTTTTCACAGGTGATGTTGTCCTTGTGAGTCCTGTTCATCCTGTGACTGAGGGACCACCTGTTTCTCTCGGCTGTAAACTCAACACATCTACTGCTCTTTCTTCTGTCCTTTTCTATAAAAATGGAAAACTAATCCAAAATGGAACCCAAAGTGAGTTCAACATCTCTGCAGTGTCCAAGTCTGACGAGGTTTTTTATAAATGTGAGGGACAAGAACAAGGCCCAAGATCTCCACACATTTGGACTTCTCCAGAGAGTTGGATCTCACTCAAATGTGAGAATTATCTTTTAATTCAAAATAGAAACACAAAGTTGGAGGTTTGAAGGTGTATTTATAAAGCACTGCTACAATGTGAGTTGTAAATATTAACATGAGATAAATTCTTGCAGCAAAGGAACAAAGCTCTTCATTTCCTGTCATGTTGATCCTTGGACTTATCTGTGCAATAGTTGGATTAATTCTGCTGCTGCTTCTGTGACGCTGCACAAAGTCAAAAGATAAGACTATATCAGACACAAACACTGTATTTGTTTCTGATACAAATGCCTTTAATATTATAATTCACTATTGATTTGTCTTTGTTTGTTACAGTTTTGTACTTAAGGTCTGTGAGAACCAATCAGAGCTCTGCTGAAGATCACATGACCAGCAACAATTACACCTCTCGTCCTATTGGTCAGTCTCAGCTTCTTATAACTGGATGACTTCCTCTAAGGCAAGAAGAAGGAGTTTTATTTTGAAGAAAACCAAACTGTCTGTAATCAAATGTCCAAATCCAGAAAAAGGACAAGAGTTCACACAAAGTCTGTTCACAATGAAAGTGTCACTATGGCTTCTTTTTCTTTTGCACTAAAGCAGTAAAAAACACTGTCCACTGTGAATGAAATGAAATGTTTCTTTTACAGATGCCACAGATTCTGTGCTGGAGCTCAAAAACATCAAAAGGTGAGTCTCTTGTTTCTTTCATTTGATACATTGACAGGTGACTTCTTTTTTGACTCCAACTCAGAGAGAAGGACGTGTGAACAGGAACAGAGCTGTGTTTACTCCAGTGTGAGGCCACATTCAGCAGCAGCTACAGTCCAGTCACTTTAAACTAGAACCATCAGGTCCAACACAACAACACTGACTTTGACTTTCACTTTTTCTTTTAGATGAAAGTTAGATTGGAGGTTTGTGTCCAGCAGAGGGCACTGTGTCCATGAGTTAGACATGTTTCTACCAATCTCATGTCGAAGAAGCTTTAAAAGGATTTTGAGAAGATATATTTTTGGGCCTTTGTACCTGTCTCTCACACACACACTTAAATATTATACATTCATATTTACTCCACAAATATTATTAACTCTATGTATGTATGTTTATCTTCTAATGTCTTTTGTGCTTTAGTATTTGTTTGGACTCAGGTCTATAACTTGAGTCTAACTGTTAGTCTTGAAGCTAATCCATTGTGTATAAAAGTCTGTACATTGCAGTGTGTTATTTTCTTTGTGATTTTTGCTGATCATGTCAAATTAGTGTCAGACAATGACTTAAATCCACAAACTAAAGCCTCTGTTTGTGTCAAATCTAATGTTTGTGCTTGTTCTGCTGCGTTGGTCTGAAAGATTGAACAGTTGGACATGTGCATTCAAAAGTTTAGAGATTGTCAAATAATGTTCACGTGTAAAAGTTAAAGTGCATTTTAGGTGCATTCAGACATTTTATCCCAAAATTCAATATCCCTAACTTTTTGCCAGAATTTTAGATCCACAAGTACTATTTAATTTGTATCATCCGATCATTCAATTATTCAATTTAATCTGGCTAAACAAAAACGAAATAACGAACCAATTATGAAAAACTGACGTTTGTTTCATCGATTTCAGCTCGAAACGGGAAATATAATAAACAAGGAAACCAAAACGAAATAATGGATCAAATTAACGTTGTCTCAATTTTTCTTTATTTGTTGTAGTAGGTCTAACTATTTCCCACAGTGCCGTCCTGCTTGCTTTGCGCATGTGCAGTGGATAGTTTCAAAGGAGTAGGTCACTGAGACCGCGGTGAAGTTAGATTGACGTTGGACGTTGGATATTCGGCTCCACGCTTTCAACGGGAGGCTTAGATGTCTGTGTCCGACTAGTGGGTCATTATTGCGGGGAACTCACTCTCATAGCACCGCCCTTAGCACGGAGCAATGAGACTTAGGGACCACCAATAAATGACGATCATTACATTACATAAGTAAATACTGGAATCTTACTGGAATAAGTGAATCTGTGCGTGTCCTTGTTTCCATAGTATTCTCTGGGTGAAATTCCCAGAGTGGCGTTGTTGGCTTTTATCATCATTATACGAACTCTTAAGTATCTAAAACATCTCTGCTCTGTTCAGGCTGCCACAGTAGCAAAATAAAACTCGTCACACGTCAAACAGATCAGGAGCAGAATACTTTATGGAGAGATCACACCCAGGATGCAACAGCTTCTTCAAAACAAAACCAAGGAAAACATTCAACAATAGCATTGACTTTTTTTGGAAGAAACATTCATTTTTTAGTGAAAAATATGCAGCTGCTGGTTCTCTTTAGTGAAGAATAGAACACTGCACTTACACTTGACAGAACAGAACATGTCACACCTCAGTTCTTCAGACACTCTTTTTTTAAACCTCAGTATTTCTAAAATTCTTCAAAGGCTCTGAGTTAGTGCTGTGTGCATTATGTTCATATTTTCACAGAATCCTACAGACATTTTCACCTCCAAGGTTGTTGTGTGTAAATGTAATGGCGACTCCTTAGTTCCTTTTGTCGCTGGAGAGGCCGAGGACGGGCCCTGTGCGGCCTGAACAGATTCACACGAGTCCTAGAATGAATGCTTGTGACGTTTATTCACGTAACTGCTCAGTTGAGACATGAACACAGTTATTAAATGCATCGGATGGTAATGTTAGACAACGCTAGTGTCAACAAATACTACGACTACCCCGCTCCCCTCTCTCCTCCTACACCTGAGTGACAGTGAGTGAAAACTACTGACTGTCACCGCCTACACCCACGTGACCCACACATCACCATGGCAACCAAACAAAAGCTATCCATAGACAAATAGTATATCATTCTGGCTCCTACAGTCAATGCTGTTCTATTGAAATAAAAAAGACATTTTTATTTGTTAATAACTGTTGGTGGGAAAACGAGGACATTATACAAATCAATCACATTGTTAAGGACGGCCATTTTATACATTTTTCAGAGTTTAAAACCCAATTGAATCTAAAGGAATCCAAGCTCTTTCAGTTTCTCCATCTTAAATCTAGATTAAAAAAACTACAGTCAAAACTAAAAGAAGCTGTCTAAGTGATAAATAAGTTCCTAATGCAGTCACTTGTGTGACAGTCAGGTGTGTTTCCTCGTTCACCTGCTTTGGTCGTGTCCTGTTGTGGACAATTTCTGGAATCTAGTTATTGACTTTGTACAAGATCTGTTTAATGTGAATAAACCTAAACATCCTGATGTGTGCGTCCTTGAGAATACCACACAAAATACCAGGTCAAAGGTTAAACAAAGGATTGCATCATTAGGTTTTATGTCAGTAAAAAGAATTAAACTAATGATGTGGAAAACATCCGCCTCAGGCCCAAAGCTGCTGGGATAGGCTCCAGTCACCCGCGACCCCTAACGGGACAAAGCGGTAGAAAATGAATGAATGAATGAATGAATGAATGTGGAAAACACACAAACCAGTTTTAATATCTACAACTGGCCCAGAGACTTTATGGACTTGTTCTCGATGGAAAGTGTGAGGCCACTCCTCAGAGAACAGTGTAGCACACAGACTGATGAAATATCATGGTCCCACAGAAAACTGACACATTCACTGAATAATATACATCTAATATAAAAGATCTAAATGTTTAAATGTGATTACATCCTTTGTGCCTGTTTTGTCAATAATATATGAAATTAAATATACACTTTTGATTATTGAAATAAATAATGATATGAATAATAAATTGAAGATTGGAAACTGGAGTTTCTAAAAATAAATGATATTAGTGCATCACTTACAGTCGACTCTGTGGAGCTCCAGGTTCATTACTGAAGTTTATAATGAGGTCCTTGGACCAGTCGCTCTTCAGAGACACACAGCTGGACACTGGAGACACTGCTCTCTGTTTGTGACACTCATCTCTAAAACAACAGGATTTATTGTACAGTGAGTGTTAATAAGCAGCAGTGAGCACTTCCTCTGACTCTGTTCTGTTCAGAAAACACACACTTTACAGTTTCCTTCAGACACTATATTCTTATTTTTGGGCCTGAGCCTCAGTTAAAGCAGTGGCTCCATGAATGTGTCCTGTGCTGTTTCAGGTGAACCACAGTGTTCTTAAATCAAACACAAACAGCTGATGATGCTACTCACTGTGTTGGAGCAGGCCCTGGCTCGCTGCTGCCATCTGGAGGTTCCTTCATGAACACACCTCTCTCTTTATAATGGCTCTGTGAAGACTGGGCCTCCTCTTCGTCCACACTCACATTATTCATGTTCTGTCTCAGTCTGAAAGGTGAACGAGTCAAACACAGTGAGCTCTGATCATTTTAATAAAGCACCTTATGAATAATTATCACATGGAGCTGGAGCCAGATGTTTCTAATGTGATTGATTATTGGCTTTATTTCATGTTAATGTTTAGATTTTGGTCTTAAACCTCTCCTGTGGTAAAGTCTCCACAGTCCTCCATAATCTGTTCTGATCTGAAGCTTTCTCACCTCATTTTAGCCTTTTCTGCCCAAAACAAACAATCAAACAAACAAAGTTTATCAATTCTGAACTTTGTTGCATTTACTCAATGTTCTCTATTATTTTAGACTATTTTTGTATTTATTATTTAATGTTTGACAAATACAGATCAGATTGTGTTTATACCTGGGACAGGGCCTGTGTTCAGATCAGTTCTAGTGGAAATGAGACCCCATAGTTGTTCTTCTTAAGTGTTCTGACGATGACTTACTGTGGACCACCTTTTGTTTTAAACTGAAACAGTAGATCCATGGACTGATCACTTTTAAAGGAGACTTGTCTGGGCCCAGGAGCAGGTCTGTGGATAAAGATGGTGCAGTGGTTTTAGTGCTGAGCTAAAGAAAATAAAGAGGTATATTAAATGTCCAACTCCAGATAGAATAAAACACTCTTGCTCACTGCTCACGCTGTCTATTATTTATTTCATTTAGACATAGTCCAGTCTTATACTGGACTGGTACGTTTTTAAAGCCTACATCACAAAAGAACACTAAATGGTAAACACTGAGTTCTTAAGATGGATGTTATGTATAGTTTTGTTGAAGCCAGTAATAAGTTTCCTCTGATGTCACAGGTCCTCTCTCCCTCTGCTCCTCTGCTCTCTCACTCTTTCTGCACAAAGTCTCAGGCTTTTGCTGGAAATGACTCAAAAAGCCTGGCTTCATTCTGACTCAAGCAGAACACATGTTTTATTCATGTAGGCACTAGATTTGATATTAAATATGATATACATGATTGTCTGATTCTAAGGATGTGGAGGTCACAGAGCTGTTATTTGAAATATTCTACAAATAGTTCTGATGATGACTTACAGTGGACCATGTTCTGTTTTACACTCAAACAGTTGATCCATGGAGCGATCACTTTTAAAGGAGACTTGGCTGGGCCCAGGAGCAGGTCTGTGGATAAAGATGGTGCAGTGGTTTTAGTGCTGACCTCTGACCTGGAGAACAGTGGTGGACCATTAGAGATCCTCATCTCACCTCTGAGCTTTGGGGGGGTCAGTGGTTTTAGAGGGAGGGGCTCCGTCCTCTCTGTGCTCACTCTGATCCATGCTCAGTCCAGAGTCCTACAAAATGACACAAAGTGAACAAACTGTAAAGGACACTCATTAATCCTTTCCTCTGTCCTACACTGCCCCCTACAGCCACAGACCAGTCACTGCAGCTCAACACACTAAACTAAAGCAGCTCTGAATCCTCAGGGACTAAACTGAGATTAAAACTAAGACTTATTCAGGACTCAACCAGAAATGAACCTGCACCAATATTTATTAAACCTTTATGAAACATAGATTAAATCCAGTCCAAACCTGATTAAAACAGGACTAAAGCAGTTTTGAACAAGGCCTAGAACCAGGAAGAAACCAAGGACTAACTCAGGCCTGAACTAAATGTGGACTAAAGCCAGACTAAAGCAGGTCTAAAGTCAGAACTAAAGCCAGGACTAAAGCCAGAGCAGAGTGCTGTTGAAAAGAATCAAAGTGGTCAAACCTGAGTGGATCCAAAGTGTCCAAAGTGTCCCAGAGAAAAGTGTGCGACTAAAGGAAAAGACTTGTTTGTGTGTTTCTTCCTGGAGTGACTCAGAGACACACCTGTGTTGGCTGCAGGCCAGGTGGAAGGGGCTTCACACTGACTTCACAGGTGGGAGGGGCTGCAGTGGGCGGGGCTTCACACTGACTCCACAGATGACAGGAGGCTTTTGCCTGAGTTCTGTGCTTGTGTACGGCTGATTTCCTGTGACCTTTGACCTGCAGCAGAAGGAAGAAGGAATATTAAATACATACATATGACTAATGCAGCTGAGACTAAACTCTGAAGGACCCTGACAATAAACCAAATCCTCAACATTTTAGAGTTTCCTGTTTCAGAAACAGGTTCAGAGTGAGTTCAGTCGACTCTGAGTCTGTTCACTCTGAGTTTAGCTGAAGGAGGAAAATCATTCTCGATGGAGCTCTGTTTAACTGTTTAACAGCAGGAAGAGCCTAAAGTTAGACATTTAATAAGTCAAGTCCTTTTAATATCACTTATATTCACTCAATTATATTTAGGCCCAAAATAAGGAAAGAAAAGCTTTACGAAGAAACCCCATCTAATTAGACACATGAAAACCCACAGTGAGTCCAGAACGTGCTGAAAGATCTGAGTCAGATGTTCATATGAGAGCTCAGACTTGAACTCCTGAACAGAGCAGGAATCCTCATGACACTGTGCAGCACTTTGAGCAGCACACGTTTGAAATGTGAAAAGAGCCTTGTATTTTTTTTAACTGTAACAGTTCAAAGAATGAAGTTCCAGTTTATGATGAGGCCCTGATAAGTTCCATTGTGATCTCAAAGTGTCATGTGGAGGTTAATATCAGTGAAGTAAATAAATGTTAATAAAATGTGAATTTGGTTGAACTTATTGTGTTTGAGTGAATTTTGAACGTCTGTACACTTTTTGGGGAAAAAGAGATGCTTTTCTTGGCACAATAAGAGCCTGCCCCTTAGAGGCCGGCTGTGTTTTTAAACAGGCAGCATAGTCCAGCCTTATACTGGACTGGTACGTTTTTAAAGCCTACATCACAAAAGAACACTAAATGGTAAACACTGAGTTCTTAAGATGGATGTTATGTATAGTTTTGTTGAAGCCAGTAATAAGTTTCCTCTGATGTCACAGATCCTCTCTCCCTCTGCTCCTCTGCTCTCTCACTCAGTCTTTCGGCACAAAGTCTCAGGCTTTTGCTGGAAATGGCTCAAAAAGCCTGGCTTCATTCTGACTCAAGCAGAACACATGTTTTATTCATGTAGACACTAGATTTGATATTAAATATGATAAATGTGTCTGTCTTATTAAACTCATGCTTATGTCTGACTGTAGGCCTCAGTCTGAAGAACAAGATGACACATAATGTATTGGACTAGAATCAGAAAATGAGTGACAACACCATCATGTGACGCATGATGTGGAAATATACACTTTACAAAATCTACATAATTAAAACATTTTTATACTTTTTATTTGTTTTCTTCCAACTTTGTTCTTTGCTTCAACTTTTGTGTCATTTCTGTAAAAGAGTTTTTTTTTCTTCTTCAGTCATAAACCATAAACACTGCCCCCTACAGCCACAGAGCACTCACTACAGCTAAAAATAAAAACATCAAAACCAGAAAAAAAGGTTGAAATAAAAGCATCGGGTTTTTAAGGTGAAGACGTTTTGTCTCTAATTCCAAGAGACTTACAACATATGAATCAAAATTGATAAAGTCTCTTGGAATTAGAGACAAAACGTCTTCACCTTGAAAACCTGATGCTTTTACTTCAACCTTTTTTTCCAAGATGTCCTGGATGACTGAGAACCTTCACAGACAATCACATCCATGTAACTTAAGACAGAATAATACCTTTATTTACAGGTCCTAAAGAGCCACGCCCACAAAAACACCAGCACATCTTCAGTTAACCTGATTCCCTGTTGATCCATCACAATTGGACCTGACCTGGTCTGTAACAGGTTTTACCTGGTCTTTAACAGGTTTAACCTGGACCTGACCTGGTCAGTAACAGGTTTTACCTGGTCTTTAACAGGTTTAACCTGGACCTGACCTGGTCAGTAACAGGTTTTACCTGGTCTTTAACAGGTTTAACCTGGACCTGACCTGGTCAGTAACAGGTTTTACCTGGTCTTTAACAGGTTTTACCTGGACCTGAGCCGGTCTGTAACAGGTTTAACCTGGACCTGAGCCGGTCTGTAACAGGTTTAACCTGGACCTGAGCAGGTCTGTAATAGGTTTAACCTGGACCTGACCCGGTCTGTAACAGGTTTTACCTGGTCTTTAACAGGTTTAACCTGGACCTGACCTGGTCAGTAACAAGATTTACCTGGACCTGAGCCGGTCTGTAATAGGTTTAACCTGGACCTGACCCGGTCTGTAACAGGTTTTACCTGGTCTTTAACAGGTTTAACCTGGACCTGACCCGGTCTGTAACAGGTTTTACCTGGTCTTTAACAGGTTTAACCTGGACCTGACCTGGTCAGTAACAAGTTTTACCTGGACCTGAGCCGGTCTGTAACAGGTTTTACCTGGTCTTTAACAGGTTTAACCTGGACCTGACCCGGTCTGTAACAGGTTTTACCTGGTCTTTAACAGGTTTAACCTGGACCTGACCTGGTCAGTAACAAGTTTTACCTGGACCTGAGCCGGTCTGTAACAGGTTTTACCTGGTCTTTAACAGGTTTAACCTGGACCTGACCCGGTCAGTAACAGAAGGATTCTTGGTAAATGTTGATACGTTTGATCCTGGTCTTGTTCCAGCTTCAGTCTGAACAGACCAAGGCTCTTTAGTCTTTTTATTTTCACACAAGCCTCAAGGTTTTCAAAGTCACCAAAAGTGTCAGAAAACTCCAGCCTTTTCTAAAAGGCCACAGTATTTGGAACCATACAGACCGGTGTCCCTCCTTCCCTTCATTGCCAAAGCTCTGGAGCGAGTTGTGTTCACTCAGCTCTCATCCTTTCTCACACGGAACAACCTCCTGGACCAGAACCAGTCTGGGTTCAAGAGCGGTCATTCCACCGAAACTGCCCTGCTCTAAGTCATCGAAGCTCTGAGACTGGCAAAAGCAACATCCAAGTCATCTGTACTCATCTTACTGGATCTGTCTGCTGCTTTTGACACTGTCAATCATCACATCCTCCTGTCTTCTCTCAGGGCGATGGATGTCTCTGGAATGGCGTTGCAATGGTTCAAGTCTTACCTCTCGGATAGGCAGTGGCGGTTCTACATTGAAATACACCCTGGGCTTTGGGTTTCAGGATATTAATTTGTATATTAATCTAACTTTCATGAAAGAACTATTAGCTCTTTAGTTTAGCCTCAAATTCTAAGCATGACACACTTTTAGTTGTGACTTGTAAAACTATACTTAGGAAACTATACTTAGCACACTGTGTAGCAAATAGCTACATAGCAAATGTTCGTCTTTAACCTGAAGATTTGAAAATGCCGTTGGTTATTTACAGAGCCTAACGTTAAACCAACAGATGGAAATGATAACTGAACTTTTAACAGTTTTATTGCAAAGCACAATATTATAAATTAGATCTCGTGATTGAGTTGAAACCAAATTATTGTTGTATAAGCATAGCAAGCATCATTAGCAAAAAGGCTAACAAAGAATTATACCCACCACCAATTAACATTAGCCCTTCTTCATTCATGAAATGGATACTGTAATCATACAGAGAGAGAGAACATAGTTGCATACCTTAATCTTTTGCTTGTTTCTCCTCCTCTTCTTTTCTTTTTTTTCGAAATTGTCAACCTGATGGCTTTGACCTTTTCTTCTCCATCTCTGTTTATTTGGCACTCGACAATCAACAGATTTCCCATCCCCCCAACTGTCACTCACGACCAGAAGTCAAGACTAAACCAATTCACCTTGATGACCGCATAATTGTTTTGTATTACCTAGTTTCATTTGCAGGAACTATAGGCTGTCCATTCCATTTGAGAGAGACCCAGAGGTGAAATGTCACCCGCGCCTCTCGCCCCACCCCCTTTTACACTTCTCTCACAACACACAGCTTCTGTGCATGGTACATTTTCAGCAAGCAGGGGCGCCCGCAGCTGCAGGGAGTGCCAATTAGCCAAATCCACACACAGTGAAATGATATAAATGATGAAAAACCGCTTCGCGACGCAGAGGATTTTTTTTTTTTTTTTTTCTTTTAATCTGCTCGTGCTGCCGCCCCCAATGTGTCACGAAAAAATGCCGCCCCGGGCGGCTGCCCGGTTCGCCCGTGCCTAAAACCGCTACTGCGGATAGGTCATTCAGTGTATCAGAAAGAAACTGTGGGAATGGTTCACTGCGTCTGTGAGAGTCGCTCAGACACGTGGACTGCACTAATGGAGGCCTGACAGACTCCTGACACGACCTGCGACCTACGACCTACGAGAGAAGAGGCTGAGGCTAAACTGAGTGAAAACCCTAAATGTGTCTCTTACACAGGGGCCCAGAGATTATACTTTGAACAGTAAGACTGTTTTCATTTGAACTGTGATCAATAAAACTCACAAAACTAAATATAAACAAGCAAACAGAGACACTATTGATAAATAAATAATATTGCACCAGCAATAATAAAACAGAGGCATTATTTTTACAGACACTGAATCATAGGTCGAGGCTAGACCACTTTTAGGGCTGCACCCCTAAAATAAAATTAAGAACTTTAAAAATACATTTTACTCCACAGTACTTTATTTAGGAAATGTCAGATTTTTAAATGAGATATATTTAAAACAAAACATTTTAAATATTTTAAGAAAAAAGAACTACCCCTTTTTGTAAATAAACATGGATGTCTTCTGCCCATTGCTAGAACTTTAAAACTTCATAGTAGGCGATGAAATATGTCAAAGGTATTTTTAAATCAATCTATTTTTATCAAATGAATGAGATGGAATATTAATAACAATCTACAAAGTTTAATTAACTTGTGTGTTTGTAGGCAACAAGCCAGATGGATATTACAGCATTTAATAAATAAAATAAATATATTCGTTATTGTTAAAATAAGTAATGGGGGTCCATGCATATTAAAGTGGCATATCTCAAAAAGTAAATCTTATATCTTCTTGGTTGTTGGTGTCATTTGTATTTTGAAACATTTGCTTAAATGAATCTTTAATTTCCTGTTGGTGAGAGCTCAGAGAGGGAAAGAGGAAGTGAGAGAAAGAAGAGAGCAGAGTGAGCAGGTGATCTAAGAGACAGAGACAGAACCAGGTGAGACTGAGGACAGATGTTAGCTTAGACCTGTGAGCAACAGAAGGATGTGATCTGATGAGAACACAAAGGCTGTGAACAATAAACAAGTGTCACCATATACTCTATGTTGGATGTTAAATGTTACTGCTGAAGTTAAATTTGATGCAGTAGTAGTTTAATAGATTGTTTGTGATATGGATAATGTGGTCAATAATAATAATAATGTATTAATAATAATGTAAACTTGGATTATCTACACTTGCAGAAGACTGTGCAGTCTCTTGATTTCTGAGACAAACACACTGATCCCAAAACAGTTAATGTTGTCAAAATACCTCTTTCATCAGTTTGGGACAAAAAAAAGAGCCTTTCAACAAAGCTGCTTTAAAACTGGTTTGAATATTCTAAAAGAAAAAATGTATCAATTTTTCAGTTTTTATTGGTCATAAAATAAACAAAAGAACAGAACACTTTCATTAAATATAAAACATTGACCAAAAGGGTTTTAGGCTGAAGTCAAGACTTAATGTGACTAACTCTTGTAACATTTAAATAAAAGTGCTAAACATCGAAACAAAAAATTAAAACAATTATAATAAGTTCCATTCACTAAACAGAAGAGAAAAAACTACATCTACAATCCTAATTGACATCCCAGAATACCTATGACTACTATAATACTCTTTTTATATAGTTTTAAATTGTTGTAAAGTTGCCACACTCTTCATATTACTGTCCAGTCCAGTCCATAGTATCAGAGTATTTCTGCTAACACACCGTTTCTTTAGTGTAGCACCAACACACTGTACCTTTAAATTATGTTCTCCTCTTAAATTCTACCTCCTTCTTTATTGATGAACATTTTTTAGATGTTTTTTGGGAGTTGGTTCTTTTAAGTTTTATAAATAACTCCTTCTTTAAGATGTTCTTGAGTTGAGCTGCTGTTTGTGCAGATGCATTCACCCCAGTGCACTGTAGTGTACACATTTAACACTACTGTGTTCAATCCATGTGTGACACAAGGTTAGAGGGAAACATGTTTGTCTGATGGAAACTCCAACATCATGAGGCT
The DNA here is from genome assembly GCA_024416835.2 of Perccottus glenii. Classification (NCBI taxonomy): domain Eukaryota; kingdom Metazoa; phylum Chordata; class Actinopteri; order Gobiiformes; family Odontobutidae; genus Perccottus; species Perccottus glenii. The sequence goes on along the minus strand of JALDQB020000175.1, from coordinate 67,623 downwards.
AATGAAGACAAACATGTTTTTAACTCTTGTTCCTTATTATGTCTAAAGAATGTTTGATTTGACACAGAGCCTGACAGAGGCTGAAGTCCTGTTTGTGAAATAAAACCTATGTGTGTGTTTAAAAGCTCAGCAGCTGCTGCAGTTTGAGGAAGAGACACTCACTGACCAATCAGAGCCTCAGTCTCATACATCACACATGCTCTTCTATCATTTCACACTCTTTCAACACTGGAATAGTCACAGACTGCTGCACTTGGACTTTTCATGTTTTTACAAGAACTGCACAATATCAGAGATAAACACAAGCATAATTATGTCAGAGTTCTTTTAAATCCTCCAATAACTAACACTAAATCTGAACTGTGATATTTCTAAATCACTTTTGGAAGAATAAAGTTTTGTTTTTGATGTTTTAAAGGAAAACTGCTGAAGGCACAGAAAGAACCTGGCCTTGGATCTGTGGAGTATTATCAGAGAACTGTGGACAAATAATGGCACAATATTATCAAAAAATATCCTTTAAATAAAAGAAAAGATGAGTTTAATGTCAGTATTTACTGCAGTATTTAAGTGTAATGTTCTCATGTTAATCAAAATAATAATGAATAATCAGCTCCACAAAAATTTAAATATGTTACAGACATAACTTAATAATACACATCTGTATTTAACAAAACTAAAGTCCATAAACGTGCATAGGTCGGAGATCGATGGTCGACTTTGTAGTTGTTTCATCTGACCTCCGGCCGTATGTCTTGGACACTCGGGTGAAGAGAGGGGCGGAGCTGTCAACTGATCACCACCTGGTGGTGAGTTGGATCCGATGGCGGGGGAGAAAGCTGGACAGACTCGGCAGGCCCAAAGCGCTGTGGGTCTGTTGGGAACGTTTGGCAGAGCCCCCTGTCAGAAAGACCTTTAACTCCCACCTCCGGCAGAGCTTCGACCAGATCCCGAGGGAGGTTGGAGACATTGAGTCCGAGTGGACCATGTTCTCCACCTCCATTGTCGATGCGGCCACTCACACAAAACGTCCTAAAAATATATGATATTCATATTATTCACTCACCGTAAATATTGCATATTAATGATGTTGGAAATTCATTAGAAACATGAGCAAATATCTACTTTGTTGAATATACAGCTAAAAAAAAATATACAGCTTTCAAAATGCAAGGCGGGTTTTAATCCCCAAATAGCATGCGTTACTCGTCGTGGGCGCTTTGACGCAGCCATTCTGAGTAATAATTAAAATAATCAAATGGCATCATTTAAGTTTTTCTAGAGAAGGGCCGTACGGCCATTATGGGTATTAAAGGGTTAACATTAGAATAGTCAGCCAAAGTTGCAATTGAATAAGTTAACTCTGCTAACCTATCTACAAAAACAATGCAAAATAGCTTATGCTGTGTTATTTGACTTTAGCTGACTGAGTGGCTAGTGCAGTGGGTGACAATCTGACAGACTATATAATGGCAACAACGATTAAGTTGTCTTATTATAATATTCATTAATTTAGGTAAATCATCATCTTCGTCGTGGCCCAACCAGGCCCACACACACACACACACACACACACACACTTTCCTCCTGCACCCGCCCTGATTAACACTCCCTCCCTGTTAATCATGTAGCTAACATGCTTACCGTTTCAATTACACTCTCCATGTTTCTGCAAAATGTCGTCAGGTACTGTAGGCTTGGAAACTGAAGCTACAGCACTAAACATGTCTGTTGTTTTTGCACATGTTGAGGCATCAACCTCTAGCATTTTTATTTTTGGCCATAATTTCTCCACACCCCCCTTGCACTTTTGTTTCTCCATCCTAAATCCACAGATTTCTGGCTCTGAGCCACTATCTGCATCTGACACAAGAAACAGAAGAGGAGGGGTGGAGCCTGTTAAGAGATGATTGGGCCAACCCAGTGTCAGTATAAAAAATGAACGAATGGGCCGCTGTCCCTGCTTTATGGGCCGGTCATTGGCCAATTAAAAAATAAAAATAAAAAATCATATTATATGGATCGGCCCACCGGGCATTTGCCCGGTATGCCAGATTACCAGTCCAGCCCTGGAAGATAAACATAAATACATAGATTTAATAATATTTGTGGATTAAATATGAATGTATAATATTTAAGTGTGTGTGTGTGAGACAGGTACAAAGGCCCTAAAATATATCTTCTCAAAATCCTTTTAAAGCTTCTTCGACATGAGATTGGTAGAAACATGTCTAACTCATGGACACAGTGCCCTCTGCTGGACACAAACCTCCAATATAACTTTCATCTAAAAGAAAAAGTCAAAGTCAAAGTCACTGTTGTTGTGTTGGACCTGATGGTTCTAGTTTAAAGTGACTGGACTGTAGCTGCTGCTGAATGTGGCCTCACACTGGAGTAAACACAGCTCTGTTCCTGTTCACACACAACTCTCTGAGTTGGAGTCAAAAAAGAAGTGACCTGTCAATGTATCAAATGAAAGAAACAAGAGACTCACCTTTTGATGTTTTTGAGCTCCAGCACAGAATCTGTGGCATCTGTAAAAGAAACATTTCATTTCATTCACAGTGGACAGTGTTTTTTACTGCTTTAGTGCAAAAGAAAAAGAAGCCATAGTGACACTTTCATTGTGAACAGACTTTGTGTGAAATCTTGTCCTTTTTCTGGATTTGGACTTTTGATTACAGACAGTTTGGTTTTCTTCAAAATAAAACTCCTTCTTCTTGCCTTAGAGGAAGTCGTCAAGTTATAAGAAGCTGAGACTGACCAATAGGACGAGAGGTATAATTGTTGCTGGTCATGTGATCTTCAGCAGAGCTCTGATTGGTTCTCACAGACCTTAAGTACAAAACTGAAACAAACAAAGCCAAATCAATAGTGAATTATAATATTAAAGGCATTTGTATCAGAAACAAATACTAAAAGTTTGTATTCTAATTGTTCTGGTTTGGAAAGATCAAAACACTGTTGTGGATCCGATTAGAATTCCAAATAAACAGTCAATTATAGTTTAGTGTTGGCTATAATGAAGATGATTTGAATCCCTTTACATTGGTCTCTTTCTTTGCTATTTGAAGTCAGTGTGGTTCTGAAATACAATTTAAAGACATAAATGAATAACTAAATAACTTGAACACTGATTAATTTAACTAATAACAATGTCAAAGTAATGCTACGACGTAAACACATTCCCCACGGAAAATACACGTGCTCTGAGCCATGCTACATTATACATCAATTAACGCCAACAAGTCTACCAGCCATATATACTAGCACATGTCTAATAATATAACTTACTTGCTTTTCACGCACAGCTTCAATGTGGGGAATCAAACAACCTGTGAACTTTTGGATAAACTTTACTTAAACTAAACTTTAGACTGTATACTCTTGCCAATCTCTCCGCATCGTCTCTCCTTTCCTCTTGCTTCAAGCTCACCCAGCACACCGGCAGCCTCAAGCTCCGCCCCTTAAAGGGCTAGCGTGGTTATCAGAAAGCAGCCTTTTCAACAGCCGCCCCCGGATTCACCTGTGAATACGTACATCAAAAATAAATAAAAGGCGGTTAATCATCCTTTGGTAGGGCAGGTAGACTGACGAGCCTCGCCACTGGTTGAGTGTAAGTTCTATCTTTTACCATCACTTCTACTGATCTGACCCGATTGTCTGGACCAGGGAACACCTGCGAAACCTTGCTCACAGGCCACAAAGCCCGTGGTAGCTGGTGGTCCACGATCATGACCACGTCTCCCACTTGAACGTTGGCAGATTCGGTCTGCCACTTCTGTCGAGATTGGAGTCCAGGCAGGTAGTACCTTAAGAAGTGGCTCCAGAAATGGTCAGCCATGATCTGGCTGTGTCTCCATCTTTTTCGTCCTAGAGTCTCTGGGCCTTCATAGACAACCTGTGGCAACGAAGGCCCCACGCCCCATGAGGAAACAGTTGGGGGTAACTGGGTCAGGGTCCGCCACTTCAGATGAGGTGTAGCCCAAAGGTTTTGAATTAAGTATCCCCTCAATTTCAATCATAACTGTGCGTAGCACCTCCTAGGTCACTGTTTGAGCTCCTAGAGTGACTTGAAGAGCAGTCTTAATAGAACGAATTTCTCGCTCCCAGCACCCTCCAAAATGAGAGCCAGGGGGATTAAAGACAAACTTGATCTGCTGACTGGCGAGTTGCTCTTGGAGGCCAGGTTGAAGAGTTTTAAATACTTCCCGCAACTCACGTTCTCCTCCACGAAAGTTTGTCCCCTGGTCACAAAGAATCTCCTTAGGCTTTCCTCGTCTAGCCACAAAGCGCCTCAAGGCCATAAGGATTGCATCTGTGTCCATGCTGGGAATCAAATCAATATAAACTGCTCTGGTAGTTAGGCATTTAAACAGTATCCCCCACCTCTTCTCATTTCTGCGTCCAATCTTAATAACGTATGGCCCAAACAATCCACGCCTGTAGAGTAGAATGCAGGCTTGAAAAGACGCAATCTAGCTGGGGGAAGATCAGCCATCCTGGGTGGAATTGGGTGGCCCTTCCACTTCTTACATTCTGTGCAAGTTCCCTGGTGGCGACGTACAGCTTCACGTCCACGTAGCACCCAATATCTCCTCCTGATCTCAGCAAACACCCTTTTTGGTCCTGGATGCTGGAGCTTAGCATCATAATCTTGTATGATGAGCCTGGTCAGAGGATGTCGGGGGTCAAGAACAATAGGGTGAACTTCATCCAATTCCAAGTCAGGATTGCGTCATAGACGGCCTCCAACTCTGATCAGCCCTGTTGCCTCATCAAACTCGGGTGCAAGCAAAAGTAGACGACTAGATTTACCAATTGATTTACTGGCCTTTAACTGTGTTACCTCATCTGGGAACAACTCTCTTTGGGCTTGTTGCAGAGCCTCAAGTTTGGCATTAGCATAGGAATCAGCTGTCAGCGGATTATTGGAATCAGCCGCCCCATGTAGCTGGTGTGAAGAAGCCTCTAAGTAGTGGTCCAAGGTCTGGTATTGCTGTGCATCTGGAACATTAGAAACAGATGTGGTTAGAACTACTTGTCTTTTTAGCTCACCTTCGGGGTCACTCTGGGATGAAGGTCACTCAGTGGACCAGGCCATTCACTTGGAGCTAGCTTAAGGAATGCAGGGCCGTGTGTCCATCTGTTCCCTTTGCTGATATCCTGGAGAGTGAGACCACGGGTGATGTCGTCAGCCGGGTTGTCTCGTGAGGGCACGTACCTCCATGTGGCTGCTTCTGTCAGATCTTGTATCTCCGCCACTCTTGTGCCTACAAATACCTTGTAACGACATGAATCTGAGCCCAACCAGGTTAGGACAGTGGCTGAGTCAGACCATAAAGTACAGCTGCGGATGGAGAGGGTTAACTCTGTACTAATAACTTTGTAGAGTTGTGCACCTGTTAAAGCAGCGCACAACTCCAAACGGGGTACAGATTGCTGCTTCTTTGGTGAAACCCGAGAGCGAGCTGCCAAGAAAGCGACCTCAACTTCTCCTTTTGAGTTCTCAGTCAAAAGGTAAGCCACTGATCCGTATGCTTGTTCTGAGGCATCACAGAATACATGAATCTCTCTCATACTATTGAGCTGGTCCATGTAGGGGGTGGTGTAGCATCTGGGCAGTGTTATCTCAGACAGTTGAGCTAGCTCTGCTTCCCATGCATACCATCTATCCAGTAGCTCTTTTGGAAGATGTGGATCATCCCATTCCCTCTTCTTGTCCCACAGGTGGCACACAATAACTTTGGCTCTGGTGGTAAAGGGCACTATGTAGCCCAGAGGATTATACTGGCTAGCTAAAACTCTATATATGTTTCTCATAGTAGCCACTGAGCAATCAACCTGTCGATGTTGGTAAGTGAGAGTGTCAGCCTTACAATTCCAGTGTAGTCCTAATGCTGGCTCATGGATGTCAAGCTGCCCTTGACTAAGCCATAACTCAAAGCTGCTTGACCTCAGGTCTGGTGGAAGGTGGTTGATTACACTGGGATCATTACTCGCCCACTGCCTCAGCTCGAAACCCCCTTCAGCCAGGAGATGGCGCAATTTGTCCACAAGAGTCTTAGCAGCTTCTGGATTGGTGAGACTCTGTAAACAATTATCCACATAGAAGGACTTGTTGACGGTGACACGGACATTTTCTTCTGACTGGCTGTGGTCAGTGACATGCTTTTGCAGGGCAAATATTGCGCAACAAGGACTGCAAGTAGTTCCAAAGGGGAGTACCTGCCACTCATACACATCAGGTGGACTGTCTCGCTTCATGTCTCTCCATAAAGAACCGCAGCAATGGTCTGTCTGCTGGCAGGAGCCACACTTGATGAAACATACCACGGATATCGCTACTGAATGCTATGGAATGCTCCCTAAAGCGTAGTAGTACAGCAAGCAAGGCAGGGCCAAGAGTTGGTACTGAGAGGAGAAGCTGATTGAGACTTTTTGCCTTGGTATTGAAATGAACAGTTGTAGACCACCCTGTTCTTCCCATTATGTTGGACCATATGATGGGGTATATACCAAGCTTCTGGGTTGCTTTCAACTTGATCATGTGTCAACTTAACTGCATATCCAGCCTCTACCAACTTCTCAATCTCCTTTTGATAGGCAGCCGCTTGTTCTGGTGCTTTGGCTAAGCGCTTCTCTGTGCCTCTTAGGTGTGGTAACACAGCCTCTGGGGTTGCTTGAAGGATTGGCATATTATTAACTCGTAGGAGGGGGGTAGCGTAACGCTCCGTGCCATTAACCTTGACTCGCACTGTCTGTTCTTGGAGGAGCTTGACAGCCTCTTGATCTTGTTGTGACCTCACTACTAACTTTTCACTACGATAAGAGAGAACATCCATCTGCCATAACTTCTCTACACAAGACAACAATACTGGGGTGGGTGAGGGTGCAGATGTAAAGAGACAATGACTTACATTAGCATTACACTTTGCATTTTGAGCTGGTCCCTGTAGTGTCCATCCGAGGAGTGTCTTCACAGCTGCTGGCCCACCCGGTGGTCCAAATCTGACTGGCTCTGTAGGTGTTATGAGATGTGTGTTGTCTGCACCTATCAGCAACGTGGGACAAACTCTGTTTAGAGGCGTGAGAGGCAAACTTGACAGATGTTTGTACTTGTGCTGGAGCATTGCAACTGGGTGGGAATGTTCTGCTAAACTCAGTTGCTCAGCTGTAAATGCATTCTGTATTTTGTAGGTCTTGTCTGGGTGTCGACAGGAGTAATAGTAAAAGATACAGCCGCCCGTGAAGCTTCTCCACTTCAGGTCTGACTGTACGAAGAGTCAACACCTCTGTACTGCCTTTGAGACCCAACAGCCTGGCTGCAGACTGGAGGAGTATTGTCCGTTCGGATCCGTCATCTAAGATAGCGTACGTCTCCAGAGACTTGTCGCCATTTCTCAGGAAGACTTTACTGATCTTCAGAAACACCTTGCAGATGTAGATTGGGCGGTCAACGTACAGTACTTTGTGGGCGGTGCTAACAAGACAACTCTCTCCGTAGGATGGCGTTGGCGCCTGTTGAGCCTCCTCACTTCTCTCATTCACTTCATGCAGAATAAGCAGATGTCTCTTGGTGCATATTTTACAGGGAGTTTTGAGTGTACACTTTGCCGCTTGGTGATTGCGACCACAACGCCAGCACTTGTTATTCACTTTGATCCATGCCACCTTTTGTTCTTTACTTAGGTCATTAAAGTTAGCGCAGTTGTTCAGGAAGTGTTTGTCATTCTCACAATAGGGACAGTAGGCCTTTCCTTCTCCCCTATTTTAGACTTGATGATTGAAAGCGGGGGTGCAGTGGGTGCTACTGTGGTACTGAATCCTGAGGATTTCTCTGTGCCCAGGAGGATAGTAGCAGACGATTTGTGTGTTTGGAAGTACGCTTGGTATCACCCTTTTGTACTGATATGACTCCTCTCTCTTGATGGTCATAGCACTGTCTTCCTGCACTTCAAGCTCATATTCAAGCCAATCAGCAAAGTCTATGAGTGTAGGAATGGTGACTCTGAGTGGGTGGATGAACCTCTTAAAGCTGGCATTGTGCTCATGTGGTAACTTACTTAACAGCCTCGAAACGTGAGAGCCGCAGGATAGCTCTACTTGGCCTCTTTGCCCCAGCTGATCTAACATTCCGACTAGTGAGCGCACATTGAGGGCAAACAGACGAAAGTTCCTGATATCACCACTGCGTATGTTTGGACCATCCATTAACTCTGCAATGCGTTGCACAGCGAGCTTGTGGGGCTGTCCATACATCTTAGTAAGAGCAAGCATTGTGTCTGTGTAGGGATAACTGGAGTTGCAATAGGAGTCAGCTACGAGTGAGGCTTCCCCACACTTAAGGTGGTCTGTAAGGATTTGGTACCTATATCGCTCTGTGGCATCTACAGGTAACAGATTCTCCAAAGCAATCTTCATGCGTGCAAACTCCCTTGGGTTTGGTGAGGTGAGGTAGGGCACTGTAGGCTTAGGTCCCCGATACGACAGCTCTCTCTGTGGTACGACTTGGCTTGAGTGTGCTTGACATCTCTGTCCGTACAGGTCTGCACGAGGAACACTCTGCTGGGGTGTAGCTGCATAGTATGTGGAATAAGGCATGTCCCTATAGGATGGATGGGAAACTCTAAGATGGGAGAACTCGTGAGCCAGGTTGTTCCCGGTGCTGGATGTCTGATTATATGGATCTCGTTGAGCCGGGGTAGCGACTGGAGCTCTGGCTGGGGTTGGATAACACCTACCAAATCCACTGCTGTATTCACTTGGAGGTAGAGGCTGAGGTAGAGACTGATGGGCTGCTGGTTGGGGTTGGACTGACGCTTGAAAGGCATCCATCAGACTCTGGAACTGTTTTCGGATCTCAACATTCTCTTGACGCATCTCTTTAAGGGCAGCAACAAGTTCTGGAACTTGGTTGGACTGTTGCACCCTGGGGACCTGCTCCAATTGATGGCTCGGCTCATATCTTTGTTCCTCTACCTCTTTAATGTCAGCTATGTCCTGTGGAGACTGGCTAATAGGTGATTCAGATCTGGATTGCTGCTCTGATCCTGGTGGCTCCACTGCTGCTCCAGTAACTGGTATCCGGAATTGTCTCTGAAACCCGGGTCCGCTGAGGTCATAATCAGACAGGTGGGATGGCACTGAAACACGTCGTTTTGGTCTAGTGTCTCTTGCCTCTGACTCTTGGTTATGCATCTTTAAACAGTGATTTGCAAATCCGGCTCGAAGGACCATTAAAAGTTTGTATTCTAATTGTTCTGGTTTGGAAAGATCAAAACACTGTTGTGGATCCGATTAGAATTCCAAATAAACAGTCAATTAAAGTTTAGTGTTGGCTTTAATGAAGATGATTTGAATCCCTTTACATTGGTCTCTTTCTTTGCTATTTGAAGTCAGTGTGGTTCTGAAATACAATTTAAAGACATAAATGAATAACTAAATAACTTGAACACTGATTAATTTAACTAATAACAATGTCAAAGTAATGCTACGACGTAAACACATTCCCCACGGAAAATACACGTGCTCTGAGCCATGCTACATTAAACATCAATTAATGCCAACAAGTCTACCAGCCATATATACTAGCACATGTCTCATAATATAACTTACTTGCTTTTCACGCACAGCTTCAATGTTCAGTCATGTTGAGGGCATTGCTCAGTTCTCCTGATCCAGACTCACACCAAAACACTGCATTAGTTTTCTCTTTTGGGGAAAAGTCACATTTAGATGTATCTGTCCAGTAGGAAGTACATTGTGGTAAGAAAAGGCCGTTATGAGAAAAGCCTTTGAGTGTCCACTCTCCATTAGTGGAGTTGGATTGACAGCTCAGTGAGACTTTGTCAGACGTGAGGTGCTGTGATGTGTCAGGACTCACTGTGAGAGACACTGGGGACTCAACATCTGCAAAACACTAATATAAGAGAGCAGCTCAGAGTCAGTGTGCCTCCAGACTAAACCTCTGTGTCACCAGTCACTGTGGCCTTTGCTTTTTCTCTGCATCACATTATGAAACGAAAAGAAACAGATCAGTTTAAATAAATCACTTTTAGAGAAGCAGCTGTGTCCACTTTCTTCTCACTTTAACACTAGAAGTCCCAGAGAGCAGCCATTTGGCTTTTCTACCTATAAAACCCGCAGGACAGCCGATGGGCTGGAAGGCTTTAGACTAACAGTTGCTTTTGTTATGTAAACAATGTGGGGCCATGCTGAGCCACTTCAAGGAAACTTGTGTTTCATTTTGCCATTTTAGGGAGAAATCAACACACATGTTTTTTTTTCCCTTTGTTGCTGAGATTTATTGATAAAAATAGTACAAAATAAAATAAAGAAACCAACCATTAGTACACATATTTACAAATAATAGTAAAAAGTGAGTGAGTACATTCCAGCAATCACTCACAATCCTGGCACTGCCATGGTATCTCCCGTCTGCATTTACCACATGTGTATCTGTAGCAGTGAACACATCGCACAGTGGCATGATTGTTCTTGCATTGGTGTTTGACCTGACACATGGCTCTTTTTCCAGGGCTAGGTGTGGAGGGTTGTGTCCAAAGCAATTGTTCTTTTCTTGCCTTCGTCGCACACATATGAGAGTTAGCCAACTCTCTTGTCTTTCCTACCTTCCGGTGCATGCTTGATACAGCACATGTGCATTCAGTGCTGCCATGTCAATCATGTTCTAGAACACGGGAACTGGCCAGCGCCATGTCCTTGTGTGGACAGTGTACTCCCGCACCATCTGGTCCATCACATCCACGCCGCACTTTGTGGTGTTGTAAAGGGTGACAGTGTTTGGCTTCCTTTTGGTGGTATTATCAGTCTGAATCACGCTGTGCATGCTGCTAAGAATGTAGACGGTCTTCTTCCGTTTGGTCGCATACGCCGTTAGCGTAGCATCAGTGGTTGAAAACACCTTTTATAAATAAGATAAATTGTTATTTTCATAGCACTTTTACACACAATGACACAATGACACACTTGGCGGTATTGATTCTAAAAATTAGAAACACATAAACATAGAACTACAAAAGACCTGCAACATACCTGAGTGGTGAATTCATTGCGATCTGTGTGTCTAGCGGATTGAGGGATTTCCCGGCAAATTTTGTTGACTGTGCCGAGGATGGTGGTTTTCCGGCTAAGAAGTTTATGCGCAAGTGACAGCGATGTGAAGAAATTGTCCGTGGTAACATTTCTGCCCTTGTCTAGGAATGGTTCCATCAGCCTCATCACTACATTTTCAGACAGTCTCTCTCCACTGGGACGACTAGGGTCCTTGCCAAGATATGGGAGGACATTACAAATGTACTTGGATTTTAGGTCACAAGCCACCCAAAACTTGTCAGGTTTAGTTTCAATATACTGCAGGAAACAGCTGTGAGTCTTCGACGGGAAAAGCTGTTCATCAACGGTGATATGTAGACCAGGGTTGTAGGACGTGATGCAATTGGTGACAAATGATCCCCCACAGACTGGAAATTGCAGCAAACTAAAGATAGAAGATCTAGATATAGATATAGATCTAGATAAGATATAGACAAAATAAAATAAAGAAACCAACCATTTGTACAAATATTTACAAATTATATTAAAAAGTGAGTGAGTACATTCCAGCAATCACTCACAATCCTGGCACTGCCATGGTATCTCCCCTCTGCATTTACCACATGTGTATCTGGAGCAGTGAACACATTGCACAGTGGCATGATTGTTCTTGCATTGGTGTTTGACCTGACACATGGCTCTTATTCCAGGACTAGGTGTGGAGGGTTGTGTCCGTAGCAATTGTTCTTTTCTTGCCTTCTTCTTCTTCTACAAAAAAGGCAGAGTAAATATTTATGTCACTCCACTCTGCTTTTTTGGTGTTTTCCACTTACTGGTTTAAAATGAAATAGGAAATAATATGAAATGAAACTTAACCTGAAGACAGACCAGACAGCTCTGAGTCCGGCTGAAGTTCTGTGTCTTCTCCAACTGAGTCACAAGGGTTTACTTCACTCAGGATCATTTCCAAGGCCTGCCGAGTTCTCTGCTTTTAGCAGCCCTCCCTCCCCCACACATACAAACAAGCCACCAGCAACCATTCACACACACAGCCCCAACCCCCCTGCAGATTGCTCAGGTAATGACCATATTTACACACAAATTGATGCTAATGATAGCCAAAAGACTAGCCAGTTAGCATCCACTTGGCTAAAGGAGGGTTACAAATCTCTGGGACTTCTAGTGTTAAGTGCAAAAAGACATTTTAAATAAATAGGTTTTAAGGTTGGCTTTAAACAGAGGCCGGTCAGTGATGGAACGTAACTCAATAGGCAACGAGTTCCAGAGTTTAGGACCAGCCACTGCAAAAGAACGATCGCCCCACTGTCTGAACCGGGACCGGGGCACCTTCAGCAGATGTTGTCCAGCAGAACGTAGAGCTCTGCTGGGTTTGTGAGGGGGTCAGAATCTCACACAAATAGGAAGGTGCAAGGCCCGTGAGTGCATTAAAAACAAACATTAAGATTTAAACTGGACTGGGAGCCAGTGCAGGGAGTACAGGACAGGTGTTATGTGCTCGTGTTTATGACTGTTAGTTAGCAGTCGGGCAGCAGGGTTTTGCACAAGCTGCAAACGGTGAAGTCCAGTTTGGTGAACTCCCACATAGAGCGCATTGCAGTAGTCTATGAGGGAGCTAATAAAAGCATGGATGGCTTTCTCCAGGTCAGCACGACTTAAAAAGGGTTTAACTTTTGAAAGGAGGCGAAGCTGAAAAAAGCTTGCCCTAACCACCAAATCTATTTGTTCGTCAAATTTTAGACTGCTGTCTAGTTTTACCCCCAGGTTTTTGACAACATGGTTGAGATGGGGGGTCAAAGCAAAAGGACCAGGAGCCGAGTCTTTGCTTGATCACTCCGAGTGGACCTGTCATCAAAGCGTAGGTGTCGCATGATGTCTTGGAAGCGGTTTCGCGGCATTGTTCCAATGATATGTGGGTTTCCCCAGGTTTGCTGACCAGCAGTCACAGTGATGGAACCTTGGCAAGCCCCCGCAAGATGACAATTGTAATAAATACCATTAGTTCAGGGAGGGCCATGAACCAATGAACATGCTCAGTTTCCTGTGCATGTTGAATAGTCCATTCTTGAATGCTATGAAGCATGTCAAGAGCAGTGGTGGACGAAGTACACAAATCAAGTACTTGAGTTAAAGTACAGATACACTAGGTAAAATATTACTTCAGTAAAATCCAAAGTACTCCCTTTTAACTTTCACTTGAGTAAAAGTACAAAAGTATTTGCCTTCAAATGTACTTAAGTTTCCAAGTACTATCATTTATTAAGGCTATAATGCCCTTATAATTTTTGTAATTCTTGTCCCCTTTAGGCGCCCCCTGTAAAAAATACGGATTTTTGAAATCCAAATTTCAAAAGGCTGTGGTTTGAAAATGATAAGAGATAGAGTCCTACTCTAAACTAGAAAAATGTCAGGTATGACCCAAAGTAAATAAATTGTAAGCATCTAATTTGCATATAATTTGCATACCATGACATTATATATTGGCGGTTATGTTATTTACAGTACATACACACTAATGAACATATTATAATAGTTTTTTTTTTCTTTTTCTGAAATAAATTTTTATAACAGTAATTTGTAAAAGCAACATTACCAAAATAAAGAATAACTACAACTTCTAATAAACCATAACTAGTAAAACATTTGCAAATAGTTATGAGAAATATACACATGTACTGTATGTGTGTGGTTGCAGTTGCTTTATCTTTTCTTATCCATCCATGTGGCATAGTTAGTAGTTTTTTAGAGTGTGGGACCTCTCATAAAGCACAGCACACAGCCATCACTTTTATTACGATCGCTGCTTTGATTAGTGCATTCTCACTGACTAAGTTTACCCCTGCCTCTCCCTCCTCGACTGGGTAAAGTGTCAGGATGACCAACACGTATTTGTCCCAAACAGCTGTCAATAGAAGCTGCATTATTCCCAAACTCCCTGTCACTACCGCAGCCACAGCAGTACACCGGCCCCGGCTTCTATCACCTGTGCTAAAGGTAAAGCTGCAGGTGCTAAAGTTAAAGCTGCAGGTGCTAAAGGTAAAGCTGCAGGTGCTAAAGGTAAAGCAGCAGGTGCTACGCGCTCACGGCTTCCCTTCCCAACATCCCCTTCACTACCGCGGCCAGAGCGACTAGTTTTCCTCCCGTTTCTTTCACTGATGTTTGGCAAAATGTGTGAAAAACAGCGTGTGCTTTATGAGAGACACTGAGAAAGGCAAGTTACACACGCACTCTCACTCTCGCTCATTCTCACTTTCACTCGGCTGAAAAGACTCTAAAGGTAGATGTTCTCCCTCAGAATCAGAGTCAGCCATTACTAATACCAAAGCTTCATGACAGGTGTATTTTTTATTTGTTATTTTCATGTTTATCAGCTCGCGTGTAGAGAATGAGGCTTCTATTGAGCCGGTCCTGACACTGCCACTGAGACGCGTCTTTGAGGTCTTCTTCTACAAAACATTTTAATGGCAACACAAGGAACGACTAATTTTGCAAAATGTAATTGAGTAAAAAGTAAGATATTTGACTTTGAAATGTAGTGAAGTTAAAGTAAAAAGTATCCCCGAATGGAAATACTTAGTAAAGTACAGATACTGGAAAAAACTACTTAAGTACAGTAACGAATTACATTTACTTCGTTACTGTCCACCACTGGTCAAGAGTGATGAAACACAGGAAGCTCTGAAGGCGACTCGAGATACTTTTCCTGGCCTTAGCCGTTGGCTCTCCATCTGCAGCGTACGCTTTGATTGGGGTGAAAGAGAGACGCGTCCCCACCTGTTCTTCACGCCACACTGTGCCATCTTTCGCTGTCTCTGTCAGGCGGGCTCTCTTTTTTGGTTGAGGAGCAGTCAAGTTCTCTGCTTTTAGCAGCCCTCCCTCCCCCACACATACAAACAAGACACCAGCAACCATTCACACACACACACCCAACCCCCCTGCAGATTGCTCAGGTAATGACCATATTTACACATGAATTGATGCTAATGATAGCCAAAAGACTAGCCAGTTAGCATCCACTTGGCTAAAGGAGGGTTACAAATCTCTGGTACTTCTAGTGTTAACACCTGAAAAGACAAGAGAGAACAGAGTGTTTACATTTCTTCTAAAGCTGAGACAAAATGATTATATTTATTGGAGACAGTTCTGGTCGAGATTCAATATTTGAGGCACAGGTTGTGCTTGTGTTTAATGCAGTGAAGACGATAAATACAAAGTTTAAATTCATGAA
This sequence comes from Perccottus glenii, assembly GCA_024416835.2. Lineage (NCBI taxonomy): Eukaryota > Metazoa > Chordata > Actinopteri > Gobiiformes > Odontobutidae > Perccottus > Perccottus glenii. The sequence continues at coordinate 52,319 of JALDQB020000175.1, read as the reverse complement.
GCCAGAGCCGAACGACACTGACTCTGTTTAAAACCACAAACAGCTGTTGAGAAGAAACACTTTGTCATGTTTTCTGTTTGAATATGACCTTTATCACAACTATAAGCCTTCACACTGATCCAAACCCTTGGAGTGGTTCAAGAGTTAGGATCAGTGTTACTGCTCCAGATGAACCTCGTGCCACTAAAGCTGCTCCGGGACGCCTGAACTCTGGGACAGTTTGATAAAAGTGAACCTTTGGTCTGGCCCTGGTCTGTTCTGTCTGCATCAGAGGAAAGGAAAGTTCTGTGCAGTTTCTGTGGATTCAGCAGAGGTTTGTCTCCAGAGACACTTTTATAGATTTTACAGAGAATCAGACGAGGCTTTGATTGGCCTCTGTTTACTACAGCATCTACTCACTCAGTCTCTCCAGTCGACACTGAGGACTCTGTTGGAGTTCAAGCAGCTCCTGAACATCTGACTGCTTCAGGTCGTCACCCCCCAGCTGCAGTTCTCTCAGATGTGAGGGGTTGGACTTCAGAGCTGAGACCAGAGAAGAACAGCACGACGTGGACAAACTGCAGCACAAGAAACTGAATAAAAAATAAATGTTGGAGGTTAATCCAATAATAATCAAGGCACTCAGTTATAATCACTCATTACTATCTTAAAATCTTATAATAAAACAGTAATATTTAAATTCAAATTCAAATTCAAAGTGTTTATTGTCATGTGTACAGACAGAAAGCATGTTTCCCTGTACAATGAAATTCTTACTTTGCTGTCCACAGTAAAATGTCACACAAGTAAGCAAAAATAAAAAATAAGACAAATATACAAGTAATAATAATGCAAGTATACAAAAAAATACAAATATACAAAAAAATACAAAAGGAGTAAAGTAGTAAAGTGAGGTAGTGCAGTTGTGGTGGTGTAAAGTGACGGTGTAAAGTAAAGTGACGGTGTAAAGTAAAGTGAGGTAGTGCAGTAGGCAAACAATTGTTCATGTAATGTTGTGATTGTGATTGTAGACTCCTATCTGCTGTTTAGGAGTCTTATGGCAGAGGGAAAGAATGAGTTCTTCATTCTGGAAGTCCTGCATTTCACACTTCTGTACCTCCGTCCTGAGGGTAGAAGTGTGAACAGACCATGTTGGGGGTGGGAGGGGTCTTTGAGGATGGAAGCAGCTCTTCTGTGGACTCTGCGGTGGTAGATGCTCTGCAGAGAGGGCAGTGGAGTCCTGGTGATCTTCTGCGCAGTCTTCACCACTCTCTGCAGGCGTTATGCGGTCCATGACAGAAGTGCTGCCGTACCACACAGTGATGCAGCTGGTCAGGACACTCTCAATGGTGCAGCTGTAGAAGTTGCTGAGGATCTTGGGCGACATCCCAAACTTCCTCAGCCTCCTCAGAAAATACAGCCGCTGTTGAGCCTTCTTGACCAGCTGCGTGATGTGAGGTGTCCAAGTGAGGTCCTCATTGATGTGGACACCCAAGTATTTGAAGTTGCTCACCCTCTCCACTTCAAGCTCCCGGATGAATAGTGGCTGAGGCGTTCTCCTCTCCGTCCTCATGTCCACTATCATCTCCTTTGTCTTGTCCATGTTGAGGGTGAGGTTGTTGTCTTCACACCATGACACCAGACTGGCCACCTCCCTCCTGTAAGCTGCCTCGTCACCGCCAGCGATGCGTCCTATCACTGCGGTGTCGTCAGCAAACTTCAGTATGATGTTGTCCTTGTGAGAGGCGTCACAGTCGTAGGTGTACAGGGTGTAGAGGATGGGGCTGAGTACACAGCCCTGTGGAGTACCAATGTTTGTGATGGTGCTGGCTGAAGTCCTATTACCAATCCTGACAGACTGAGGCCTGCCAGTCAGGAAATCTAGGAGCCAGTCACAGAGGGTGGGGTGCAAACCAAGTGTGGACAGTTTGTGGGTGAGTTTGTGTGGGATGACCGTGTTGAAGGCGGAGCTGTAATCTATAAAAAGTATCCGTAGGTACGAGTCCTTGTTCTCCAGGTGTGAGAGGGAGTAGTGGACGGCAGTAGCGATTGCATCTGAGGTGGACCTGTCGGGCCGGTAGGCATACTGCAGGGGGTCAATGGTGTCTGGTATGCTGCTCTGAATGTGGGCCAGCACCACTCTCTCGAAACACTTCATAATGATTGGAGTGAGTGCCACTGGCCTGTAGTCATTCAAGCAGGTGGGTGGGTTCTTCTTGGGCAGGGGGACGATGGTCGTGGTCTTGAAGCATGATGGTACAATGCGCTGGCTGAGGGAGAGGTTGAAGATGGGGGTGAAAACATCAACCAGCTCGTTGGCACATGCTCTGAGGGCCCGCCCAGGAAAGTTGTCTGGTCCTGCTGCTTTGCGGGGGTTGATCTTCCTCAGAGCTCTGTGTACCTGTGTTGTTGAGATGGTTGGTGGAGGAGGGGGTTGGGTGAACCAGGTGTGTGTGAGCTCCTCTCTGCAGTGTTGCTGGGAGCCTCAAAGCGGGCGTAGAAATTGTTAAGGTCATCCGGCAGTCTGTCTGTTGTGGCGATGTTGTTGGTGGTGGTCCTGTAGTCTGTGATGTGCTGCAGGCCTTGCCACATCCGCCTGAATCAGCAGTAGAGTAGAAGCTGTCCAGCTTCTCTCTATACTGCCTCTGGCCGCTGTGATTTTTCTCAGTCCATACTGCAGCTTTGTACTCGTTCTCATTGCCTGATCTAAATGCAAGAGAGCGAGCACGCAGCATGTGACGACCTGACTGTTTATCCAGGGCTTCTGGTTGGGAAACTTCCTGATTCGTATGGTGGGCACGATGTTATCAACACAAGTGCTGATGTACCCGGACACATACTCAGCATAATCCTGTACGCTGATGGAAGAGTCCTCCACAGTGGCTGCAGCTTTAAACACATCCCAGTCTGTCAGCGCGAAACAGTCCTGCAGGGTGATCTCGCCTCCGGGTCCAGAGTTTGATCTGTTTGGTGACAGGGTGTGCTCGTTTTAGTCTTTGTCTGTAAGCAGGGTACAGGAACAAAGAAATGTGGTCCGAAAGGTCCGTGAAGTGGGGCGGGTGCAGCCCTGTATGCACCACGTTTGTTGCTGTAGACGTGGTCAAGAGTGTTTTTATCACGGGTGGGAATGTCAACATGCTGGTGGTATTTGGGGAATACAGTCCGCAAACTACAATGGTTAAAGTCACCGGCAACAATAAAAACAGCGTCAGGATGAGCCGTTTCTAACGCGCTGATGACGTCATGGAGTTTGTTGAGTGCAAACGCGAGTTAGCACTCGGGGATGTAAACAGCGCCAAAAACACAGCAGTAAATTCCTCGTAGATAATACGGACGGCACTTCAGCAATAACTCCACATCTGGTGAACAGTGCTCGTCAACAGTTCGTATATCTTCGCACCATGAGTTGTTTACAAACACACACGCCTCCCCTTTAGACTTACCGGACGCAGCCGTTCGGTCGCCTCGGTGAAGCGAGTGAGTCTGTAGCTGGTGACTCTGTGAGCGAACAATGAGTTGTAGCTCCAGCGGAATAGAACCACTAAAATCGAAGTTTTGTGAGTTGGCGATGTCCAATAATGCCTGTCGGTTGTATGTTAGCAGTGCATGGCATTTGTGCACTGCAGAAAGAACGAAAAACGCACACAAAAAAAGAAAAGTAAAACATTTAAGCGTGGAGCGAGCAAACACGTCTGCCTCGGGGGGCGCCATGGGTCTTGTACACCGCAGATAAGCAGATAACACAAAGATATTCAAACAGTAGATTTATAAAGCTATACATGATCGTTTAGATCATACAGTGGTAAAGACAGAAGCCTACAGCAAACGTGCAGCGTTTAGAAAGAACTGTCATTTATCTTTACACATGAACTGGTTAATAAAACACACAGTGGACTCTGGACACAGATGAAGCTTCAGACGACTCTCAGATCCACTTTTAATGTCTGTTTCTTTTAGTGTCACCTGGATGACTGTTAGTGTTTAAATTAAGAAGCACCCAAGTATTTAGTCACATGTAGAGTCTCAAAGTCTGCTGACTTTCTGCAGAAACATGTCTTTCTCTGTTTTAATGGCTGAACATTAATGACTGTATTGTTTTTGTCCCTGTCTCTGTGTGGCCTGTGAGGAAGAGCAGGACGTCCTGTGAACCACTGTGGAGCAGTTCCATGAAGATTAGACCTGTGTCAAACCTGTGACTGTGACAAAGAAGAACCTGGAGCAGCTTCACCTGCAGCTCCTGAAAATAAAGCTCATGTCTGCCACACCTCAGGATCTGTGTTTTATACTTCATCTTCAGAACCAGACACTTAATAGAACCAGCCACACTATATCAGCTTCTACAAGTCCTAATATTTACTGTTCATAATGGCTCTGCACTCTTTAGAAACTACACATTGTCTACATCATTTAACATGAATCTGATTTTATAATTAACTGTTGAAGGTAGTATCAACCAGGTCTTGAACACATTCAATTAGTTTTATTAATCTTTATCTATTTCTGATGTTTGTACCATTTATTAACACAACCTAACTTATGTCTTTAACTTCTGCTGAGTGTTTTAAAATGGTCTTAAATAAGAACAAGAGGATGTCATGAGTGAAAAATAAGTGACCGAGGACATGCATTGTTCATTTTAATTGAGTGCAAACAGTGACATGTGAAAAGTATGGTGTAAAAATCTGTTTTGTAATGTATAGTTCATTAGAAAAGCATTAGAGTAATGCACATGAATAAGTGCTGGTTATTGTCTGGTGTGTAAAAAGTCCGATGACAGAAGTGGCAGGAGTCTGGTCTTCAGCAGCACTGGTCAGGTTTGTGTGGATCACCTCCTACAGGAACAACACACAGACAAGTCAAATACAATGGCCCCAAGAATACTGACAGCTTTATTATATTGTAACAATGTCAGCAATATTCAACCTTTATTTCAGACAAAGTTGGTCCAATACAAAAATAAAAAACATATTAAAGTTAAAATAGTGTGTAGTCCATTAAATGTAGTTAATATGAAGACTCTTGATAGAGTTTTCTGACTCCTCCAAATGCCTCATACATTTAGAAACGGTCAAAGTCAATACTATTAATTTAAATTTAAATCAGTCTTTTATTATAGGATCACTTTATTAAAATGTAAAACTTTTTTACCTTAAGACAGCAATAATAAGATTTAAATCTGACTAAAGCATCATAAACTTTTCTCTCAGTTTGGTCTAAACACAAAATAGTGATGTTCATAACAAATAAAGTACAAACATATTTAAGTCATCATTATAGAAGTGTCACTCGTCTAATCACAGTAATGTCCTGGTTTTACATCAACTACTTGTATTTTAGAAAATGATAACCACATTGTACTGTCTTCATGAACAGTTCAAATGATGCACCACATCTTTATATGAGACTTCCTCAGATCGAACATGAATCTAGAAATATTACTTAAAATACAAAATATATACTTTTCTGTCAAAGGTTTTAATTATTTAGTAAAAGCCTTAAGGTCCGTTAGCACAGCTCTTAAGATAATTCTTAATAAAGATACAAATAAACAATTTGAATTTTACTCACCAAATAAAGTAGAGCCATGTTTCTTGTCCGGTCTGTCAATGAAGGACACATAATACTACAGCAAAATATCCCACTGGTTTTTGTGCAAAAGACACAGCTACAACCATAGATTGTAAATAAACTTGGATGTCATGGCCATTGCTCCACATTCACTGATATTGGCCTCATCACAGAATAATAAAATGTTGGTTACATCTGGGCTTTTCTGCTGTTACTGCAGAGTACAACTATGGTTTTCAGTTTCATTCTTTTTTTTTTTTTTCATTCATTTTCTGCCGCTTGGTCCCGTTAGGGGTCACAGGTGAGACATGCAGGTGTTTGGGCGGTGGGAGGAAGCTGGAGTACCCGGAGAGAAACCACAGTAACACGTGGAGGACATAGAGACTCCTCACAGAAAGACCTGAACGTATTAATAAAAAATTCTATTATTGGGAGTTCTTGTTTCACAAAAAAGAGAAATAAACTGTGAAGGAGAGTATTTAAATGAGACACAGTTCGATTTAAGAAGGTTTGAGACAGTTTTATACTTTCATTTCCTCGTGTGTTGTTCTAATGCTTTCATAAAATCCTCAAAGCTCTGACGTGTCTCAGGACGAGACACAGCTCAGTTTTTCAGGAAAATACCACAGTTTGTAAAAGTTCAAAGTAGGGGTGTGACGGTTAGTATATAACCGTGTGATTGGCGGTTATAGTTGAACACCGTCATTAGAACTCTATAACCGCCAAAACCGTGTCATTAAAATATTTTTTAAAAACATTTTTTATCAAAAATGATTTTCATTTTTTAGATATATCGGGAGACATGGTTTTTACCACTTAATGAAGTTTTGTAAATCGTCAGACATGATATTTACCACTTCATTAAATTTTGCTTTGTAGAAAACCTTTCTTAAAAACGAATTCTGTTTTGTACAAATTTTATCTTAATTTTAATGAATGTTTCATCAACCAATTGCATGTATTTTAATGAATAAAAAGCAAATATAGCAGACAATGATAACCGTGACATGGAAGCGCCAGCGCGCGCTCACTTGCACTGCACTGTGAACTAGAGCGCATCTCATCATAAATGAAACTCAGCGTAGGCCTATGCCTCATACATTAGCACAAATACAGTGCCAGCCACTCAGGAGCTTTTGGCAAAGTCATCTTTCCTTGACCCACGATACAGAGGCAATAGGGGGAATGGATTGGGGGAGACAAAAGATGCACTACGGGGAGGAATTGTATCAGCTGACGAGGGAAACGGAGGCGGAGTTAGTGGTGCTCCAGAGGCTGCTGCTGCTGGAGATGATTCGGGAGAGGTCTGTGCACCACCCCCTCCCAAGAAGAGAAATCTTGGAGATCTCCTCAATAAACGGAGGTCTGAAATCTCTGCCCCTTAACCGATCAGAGCGCGCGCTGACACGGAGTTAACCCGCTATCTCCAAGAACAACCAATTGACACTACGGCAGATCCACTAGCATGGTGGCGAGACAATGAAACACGCTATCCGCTCTTAGCAAAATTGGCACGTAAATACATGTGTATTTGTGCTACAAGCACAGCATCAGAGTGAGTTTTTAGCACTGCGGGGAACATAGCTACCCCTGTCCGATCGTCACTAAAACCGAGTAAAGTGAACATGTTGGTGTTCCTGTCACGGAACTTGGTTTTGTTTACTGTGTGTGATTTATTTAAAACAAAGCACGTTCATTGCAATTTTTTTTTTTTTTTTAAGGATTTGTTCACTGTGTGTGATTCATTTAATAAGCACATTCACTGCTAGTTGCCTTGCTGTTAATTCTACATAAACGTAGAGCAAGTAGATAATCAGTGTCTGCTCGTTTATTCCAACTCATACCCCCCCCCCTCAAACCCAAGAGTCAGTGAAAAGAAGAGAAGGACCAGTGACTGACCCCAGAGTCTCCAGTCGACAGTTTGGACTCGCTAGTCCTTCACACAACTCCTTCATTCCTGAGGTTATTTGTACGTTATAACTCAGGTCTAGTTCTCTCAGGTGAGAGGGACTGGACTTCAGAGCCGACGACAGAACTTCACAGTGAATCTTTGAGAGTCCACAACCAGAAAGTCTGTAAACACAGTAACATTAAGTCAAACATTAGAGATGTAAAGGTTCTCAGTCGTCCAGGTCACAGAACTACATTTATTCACTTTAAATTTAAAGTTTAAAACTATCTCCAGCTGCAACAGATACAAACATATTTGACTGTTTTTCATTATTGTCCCAACCTTTTCTTCTTTGTCAAAGCTCCTTACACTAAACTAAATATTAAAAACACTAAATATCTCACATCTGTTGAAAAATCTGACAAAAACCTTCATAAAGTCTTGTAAAAAGGCAGGCAAGGTGGGTTAAGTGTCTTGCCCAAGGACACAACGACAGTATGAACTGTGGGGAGAGTGGGAATCGAACCGCCTACCTTCCGGTTGAAAGACGACCATTCTACCCACTGAGCTACAGCTTGTGACTGAAGGCCCACATTTACAGAGCTTTCAGTCTAAAACACTTCAGAGTTCAGCAGAAGGTCCTTTTGTAACATGCTGTAAACATGAAGGCATTTTTAAATGTGTTTGGATGAATGCTCCATGAGCAGGAGCCAAAGTGAGGCTTATTACTGTCCTCTCTTTTCACTCATTTCAGATTTATGCTTCATTCATTTCAGCAACATTGTGCATTTTACAAAGACACTGGGAAAAACAAAAGAAAAAAAAGAACAAAAGACAGAAAAAGTCATCCAATGGGAGAAAGTGTTAATTTTGTTGACAAAATCTATGCCAAAGATTTTTCATCAACAAAGGCTTTTGCCGCGAAAAAACAAAACAAAACTAAATAAAAATAACTTCATAATGACTAAAACAGTAACTAAATAGACTGACATTTTGTCAACGAATAAAAGACGTGACGAAAACAACTTGTGACAAAAACCAGTCAGGAGAAGGGAATGATGAAGTGGTACGGGCGGGATAAGTCAAGAAAGCCAATCAGAGCGCGCCTTGTTACGCAGTGGTGCCAAGAAATTAATTGGAGACGACAGAGCAACAACTGGTGCAAACTGTGAAAATGAAAGGTTTTGGCGGCTGGAAGTGAGAGAAAGAGACTGACCTGTGTTCTCATTTCAAGTTTGAGAACAAAGAAAACAAATTAAATGTAAATAAGTGTTTGCATTTGATGTTTTTGATGCCAGTGTTTATGTAGCATAAGGAATATCCTCCTGTTCAATGCACTTTATTTAAGTTCAAAGATAGTTTGGATAGTACATTTATTGTTTTAATTATTTGGTTTTCTTGGGCTGTAAAGGCCTTTTGACGTTTGCACATTTATTTATTTATTTATTTAATTTTATTAAAAATAAGCTGTTTTTGCATCTCTTTGATACACAATGATGTCTTTTTGTTTAGATTAAAATAAACAGCAAGATTTTTTTTACTATTGGTGTTGTTTTTCATTGATTGAAACTATTTTCAATAAAAGCAGTAGTGTTGAAATAAACAGTGTGAAATATGTTTGCACATTTAAATCTCAATTCTAAAACAAATATAGTTTTATGTCTGAAACAGAAGGTCAAATTAAAGCCGCAAGCGGCGATAAAGGCCCTCGCCTCTCTTGAGACCGCGGGGACACATGCACTCGGAGGATTGCATTTCGTGTTTTAAAGCGTAAACTTCACGGTAATGTCAAATAACCGGGCCTGTGCTACTGCTGGGGCCTGCTACACAACCTTGTAATTTAGAGTTAAAGGTCTCCACAATCCCTGGTTTTCCTGGAAGCTGTCTGAACCTTTGAAAATAATAGATTATGCTTGGGCTAAGGCGAGAAAAACAAAGTACTGGCTGGAGATTTGAGATGACTCAGGAATTGCTGCACCCCCCTGTTTAAAAAGGCAAAATGTAAATATTACTTGTCTAAAAGTACAAGGTTACAAGTTCCAAATGATTCTGAGGAGTTTTCTAAGACTCTAGCCGTGGCTCTGGAGGGGCCTCCTCTAAAGGAAGGATCCTGGCAATTGGGAAATGGCATTTATTTCCCAAAGAAATGGCTGCCTCTTCACAGACTCATTACGACCACAGCCACAAATGTATCAAAAAACAAATTGATAACTTTTTTGGCACACGTGTCTAGATGATACTCGCTAAATTTGGAGCTGTTTAGATGAAAAGCCTTTAGACACAAGGGGTGCAATTTAGGTGGTCACGCATTCCACCCAACATAGTAGATTTCTGTTGAGTTTACGGTATGGCTGTAATAAACTTTTCTGTTTTCCCTGAGGTGTCCTATGGATGTACCAAGTTTTGTATTTCTACATTGGAAAAATTTACTTTCATTTTCCATAGGCCCTAATGTATTTTAACTTTTCTAGTGGTCGCCACTGAGTCATTTTTCGTATATTCTTTTCGGGAACTTCAAATACATAATTTTTTCGCCGGGCTTGAAGTCTGGGACCAATAAAAATGACTTTAAGTTGCACGTTTACTGGGTCAAATTGAGGATCATTTTGCAGAAAAATTATAATAAAAAAAATATACCAAATTATAATAAAAAAATATATAACTCGAGCAAAAAAGTCTAGAAAAACGCTTGTCTCTTTTACATACATGTGTTTAGCTCATTTTGCCCAAGTTTGGTGTCTGTGGAATGAAGCAGCTATTTTCTGTGTTCTTTTAAAAAAGAGGTGTATTTTAAGTCGGTTCACATTTTCAATTCAAAATGGCCCCCTTCCCGTGTGTGATAGGGTATGGACCCCATTGGCTTTTTTTGTTCAAAAGCCCATGCCGGATGTGTGTACCAAGTTTCATTTGCCTACGACAAACTAATATTTTCACTTCCCATTAACTTTTTCCACATATTTGTGACGTTGCTATGGCAACACATTTATAGATAGGGGGTGGTTGTCATTGGCTTTTATGCTCGTCATGACATAAGAGATGTGTCTACCAAATTTCATGTCTCTATGACAAACTAAATTCGTGGGTCCCATTATAAGTTTGTAGGGGCGCTGGAGAGCCATTTCTAAAGATAACCCTTTTATTTACATATCTTTGGGTTCAGGTCATGAATGTGCACAAACACCTTTTTGGGTCCAACTCGATCCGAGAAGGCGTTTGAGAGTTAAGAGACGTTTTATTTTCACAAAAATGGCCACCTCGTTACAGGCTTGCCACACCCACACTGGCTAAGATATCAGAAAAAAGTCACAACTTTGGTTGGCACACGTGTCTAGATGATACTCACCAAATTTGGGGCCATTTAGATTAAAACACAATGATTTGCATCTTTCTGCGCAAGGGGTGCGATTTTAGTGGCCGCGTGTTTCACCCAACATGGCGGACCTCCTGTTGAGTTTAGGGTGTGGCTGTCATAGACTTTTCTGTTTGCCCTGAGGTGTCCTATGGATGTACCAAGTGTCATTTTTCTACGTTGGAAAAAAGTTACTTTCACTTTCCATAGGCCCAATGTATTTTGACTTTTCTAGGGGTCGCCACTGAGTCATTTTTTGTATTTTTTTCGGGGACTTCAAATACATAAATTTTTCGCTGGGCTTGAAATCTGGGACCAATAAAATGACTTTTAGTTGTACGTTTCTGGGTTAAATTGAGGATCATTTTGCAGAAAAATATGATAAAAAATATATACCGAATTATAATTTTAAAATATAACTCGAGCAAAAGTCTAGAAAACACTTGTCTATTTTACATACATGTGTTTAGCTCATTTTGCCCAAGTTTGGTGTCTGTGGAATGAAGGTTGTTTTTTCTGTGTACTTTTAAAAAAGAGGTGTATTTTAAGTCGGTTCACATTTTCAATTCAAAATGGCCGCCTTCCCGTGTGTGATAGGTGTGGTCCCCATTGGCTTTTTGTTCATAAGCCCATGGTGGATGTGTGTACCAAGTTTCATTTGCCTACAACAAACTAAAAATTTCACTTCCCATTGCCTTTTTCACATTTTTGGGACGTTGCTATGGCAACACATTTACAGATAGGGGTGGTTGTCATTGGCTTTTATGCTCGTCATGACATAAGAGATGTGTGTACCAAATTTCATGTCTCTATGACAAACTAAATTCTTGAGTCCCATTATAAGTTTGTAGGGGCGCTGGAGAGCCATTTCTAAAGATAACCCTTTTATTTACATATTTTTTTGTTCAGGTCATGAATGTGCACAAACGCCTTTTGGGTCCAACTCGATCCGAGAAGGCGTTTGAGAGTTAAGAGAGACGCGTTTATTTTCACAAAAATGGCCACCTCGTTACAGGCTTGCCACACCCATACCCGATAAGATATCAACAACAAAGTTACAACTTTGGTTGGCACATGTGTCTAGATGATACTCACCAAATTTGGGGCCATTTAGATTAAAACACAATGATTTGCATCTTTCTGCGCAAGTACGATTTTAGTGGCGCGCTTCACCCCACATGGCGGACTTCCTGTTGAGTTTAGGTGTGACTGTCATTGACTTTTCTGTTTGCCCTGAGGTGTCCTATGGATGTACCAAGTTTCATTTTTCTACGTTGGAAAAAAGTTACTTTCACTTTCCATAGGCCCAATGTATTTTGATTTTGTAGGGGTCGCCACTGAGTCATTTCTTGTATTTTTTTTTCGGCGACTTCAAAAACATACCATTTTCGCCGAGCTTGAAGTCTGGGACCAATAAAAATGACTTTTCGTGCATGTTCACTGGGTCAAATTTAGGATCATTTAGTCACGAAAAAAAAAAAATAAAAATCCGAGCAAAAACAATAGGCCCTCCCGGTCATCACCGGCTCGGGCCTAATTAATTACTTATTAAAAATTCTTTGATTTTAGTCGACTAAAACTAAAACAAATAAGATGACTAAAACAAGACTAAAACTAAACATTATTTCACTTAAAAGACTAAGACTAAAACTAAATTAAAATTCCTTGTCAAAATTAACACTGCTGTGAGGTTGGGGTGTAAACTTTCACACTTTAACCCTGGGACTGTCTCACTGACCATTATTTTTGGGAGTTCCTGTTTCACAAAAAAAAAGAGAAAAACTGTGGAGGAGAGTATTTAAATGAGACACAGCTCGATTTAAGAAGGTTTGAGACTCGGAACAAAACACTTGATGTGTACTTTGTAAAAGAAGCAGAAAAAAGAGAAATCTCACACATCCCCTGCACGATTATCTCTACATTTGTGGAGTTATCAGTTTTATACTTTCATTTCCTCGTGTGTTGTTCTAATGTTTTCATAAAATCCTCAAAGCTCTGACGTGTCTCAGGACGAGACACAGCTCAGTTTTTCAGGAAAATACCACAGTTTGTAAAAGTCCAAAGTCTGCCTCCATCAAACACTTTCTTCATTTACGTTTGTCCAAGACACAGTTTCTTTTACATTAAGATGTAAATGAAAATATGACTTTTTAAAGTGATCTGGTTCAAAGAGAAGCTCTGGACTTTTATGGATCAAAAAAAGAGGAGAAAGTACAACTGACACTGATTTGCTGAAGACTTTTCATTTGTTCTTTGGCCAAGCATCTGTAGCGTACTGTAGATGATTATAGAAATATTAATTTATTAATTTGGGTAAATTATCAAATAATATTTTTATTATCAAAATTGTCTCGTTGAGGGCACCACCCAGATAAGTTCTGGGAAACTGATTATATTTACTGAGTCTCAATTAATCTGAAGGAATAGAATTCGACCTATGTTCGAATATGTGCTTATATAAACATTAAAACACCAAATCAAGATCTTTAATGTTTTATGGGGTTTTATTAAAGATTATACAAGTTAACATATTAATGGGAAATGATGGGGATGAAACACAAAGGAACAGTTATCACACATAATGGGAATAATGATTAACACAGAACAATAAACAATAACCTTTACTGACTAGAACTTTGTGGAGGATAATGAATGTTTTGACTGATTAAAACTCGGCTGGGGAGTTTAATTACCGGATTATTAAGATGGGGTTTAGGGAAGGAGATGGGTGTATTGACTTGAGGCTTATGAAATACAGTTTAAAACGCCAAACTCCTGCTGTGTCACGTGCGGCTTACTTGGTTCGCTGGTACTGGTGGCCCAGTTCGATTTCCGTCACAGATCCAAAGTTTTGCTCCGGGTTCTGAAGCGGGGCGCCTGGGTTCTGAAGATACCGCTCTCACAAGGTGTCTGTGACGTGACTGGCCGCTGGCTGATTCAGCTGGGAGGCTGGGAAATGGAGTTGATGAAAGGCATCAACTGTATAAAGCCGTATTAGTCTATTACTTTGCCGTTGGCATTAGACAAGAACAGATTAGAGTCTTTGAAAAATATCGCTAGACCACTGGAAAAAGGGTCTCTCGGGAGTCGTTCCTCTGGCTTAAAGCGTCCGTTAGTTCAAGCGGAGTTCTTGGTCTTTCTCAAGAACTACCAAAATTTCTTCCTTCTCGTGTGAGTGACGTCACAAGAGTATCTTACAAAAATAGACAATGTGTGGCTGGTCAAAAAGAAAAATTTACGTTGCCTGCCGTTCAACGGGTCTAGAAAAATTTAGAGTAACCTAAGTTAAAGAGAAGAGGGTCCGAGGCGGACAAGGCGAAAGCTTAAGCTGCAGAAGAAGCAGCGTAAGACTAAGAGTGTCTAAGAGCGTAAAAGAAGAGTAGGCTAAAAGAGTCTAAGAGGGCTATTTCCGGCGCGCACAGGGTTTTTGTACGCGGCTTGAGGGGCGTGTTTGGGAAGTGTGGCCTGGTTTTGGTGGAAGCTTATCCCACCTAAATTTTAATTCAAACAATCCCTTTATCTTCCACAAAATAACATTGAATATTTAAACACATATAAATCCACATTGATTTGTGTACCGTAGGATCCATACCTAGAAAGTACATTTTTAAGCATATCATGGAAACATGTATTCATTTCAATTTATTAACAATGAGAAAGAAGAGAGGGATACTTCTTGTTCTGTCGGGGAGCAATACTGTAAGGGACACGTTAATCCAATCATTTAAACATTTTCCTTTTAATTACACAAGAATGTTCGTTTATGAGAAGTCCAAGTCCTTTGGAAACCTTTCCGTCTAAAAAGGGAAAAAGTCATTTGGTTTGATGAAAGACTTAGCGGCGTTCATCCATACTGTTGCTAGAGGGCAGTATGGTATCATCCCAGAAGTCTCAAGTCCTTTACACTTCAAAGCGCATTGCAGTGTTCAAATGAACGGTCATAAAATGTTCTCGGAGAGCTGGATAAACAGTTTTATCTAAAAGGATTTACGATTGTCCTGACAGGGTGCTGGGTACCACGCCACATAGGATCGTAAACCTGGTTCACTCCGACTTAATATAAACATTGGGCAATCTGGATTTGTTTAAAAAAAAACCCGTTCAATCTCCTTTTGGAGAAATCGGACAGGATTAGTACGTCTTTATGGCGTTGGAGTATTTGTAAAACAACGTTCATCCTGTGTAAATGGTTACCAGATCCTTAACAAAACAATGAGACCTCTGGATGGAATCCCAGAGGTGAGGTTCACCCCATGGTCATCTCCTGTGGGGGTTGCTCACTGTGGCAGGCCGATGATTTCACTACACATCCCTCTCATAAACATGATACAGTGTGACTTTATGAGCTGTTTGTTCAAACCCAAGAGTCAGTGAAAAGAAGAGAAGGACCAGTGACTGACCTCAGAGTCTCCAGTCGACAGTTTGGACTCGCTAGTCCTTCACACAACTCCTTCATTCCTGAGGTTATTTCATAGTTAAAACTCAGGTCTAGTTTTCTCAGGTGAGAGAGACTGGACTTCAGAGCCGACGACAGAACGTCACAGTCAATCTTTGAGAGTCTACAACCATAAAGTCTGTAAACACAGTAACATTAAGTCAAACATTAGAGATGTAAAGGTTCTCAGTCGTCCAGGTCACAGAACTACATTTATTCACTTTAAATTCAAAGTTTAAAACTATCTCCAGCTGCAACAGATACAAACATATTTGACTGTTTTTCATTATTGTCACCTTTTCTTCTTTGTCAAAGCTCTTTACACTAAACTAAATATTAAAAACACTACATATCTCACATCTGTTGAAAAATCAGACAAAAAGCTTCATAAATTCTTGTAAAAATATAATTGTGACTGAAGCTCCACATTTACAGAGCTCTCAGTCTAAAACACTTCAGAGTTCAGCAGAAGGTCCTTTTGTAACATGCTGTAAACATGAAGGGATTTTTAAATGTGTTTGGATGAATGCTCCATGAGCAGGAGCCAAAGTGAGGCTTATTACTGTCCTCTCTTTTCACTCATTTCAGATTTATGCTTCATTCATTTCAGCAACATTGTGCATTTTACAAAGACCCTGACAAAAACAAAAGAAAAAAAGAACAAAAGACAGAGAAAGTCATCCTCTGGGAGAAAGTGTTAATTTTGTTGACAAAATCAATGCCAAAGATTTTTCATCAACAAAGGCTTTTTGCCGACGAAAACAAAACAAAAACTAAATAAAAAAACTTCATAATGACTAAAACAGTAACTAAATAGACTGACATTTTGTCAACGAATAAAAGACGTGACAAAAACAACTTGTGACAAAAACCAGTCAGAAGAAGGGAATGATGAAGTAGTACGGGCGGGATAAGTCAAGAAAGCCAATCAGAGCGCGCCTTGTTACGCGGTGGTGCCAAGAAATTAATTAGAGACGACAGAGCAACAACTGGTGCAAACTGTGAAAATGAAAGGTTTTGGCGGCTGGAAGTGAGAGAAAGAGACTGACCTGTGTTCTCATTTCAAGTTTGAGAACAAAGAAAACAAATTAAATGTAAATAAATGTTTGCATTTGATGTTTTTGATGCCAGTGTTTATGTAGCATAAGGAATATCCTCCTGTTCAATGCACTTTATTTAAGTTAAAAGATGGTTTGGATAGTACGTTTATTATTTTAATTATTTGGTTTTCTTGGGCTGTAAAGGCCTTTTGACGTTTGCACATTTAGTTATTTATTTAATTTTATTAAATATAAGCTGTTTTTGCATCTCTTTGATACACTGATGTATTTTTGTTTATATTAAAATAAACAGCAAGATTTTTTTTACTATTGGTGTTGTTTTTCATTGATTGAAACTATTTTCAATAAAAGCAGTAGTGTGAAATAAACAGTGTGAAATATGTGTGCACATTTAAATCTCAATTCTAAAACAAATATAGTTTTATGTCTGAAACAGAAGGTCAAATTAATTACTCATTAAAAATGTTTTGATTTTAGTCGACTAAATCTAAAACAAATAAGATGACTAAAACAAGACTAAAACTAAACATTATTTCACTTAAAAGACTAAGACTAAATTAAAATTACTTGTCAAAATTAACACTGCTGTGAGGTTGGGGTGTAAACTTTCACAGTTTAACCCTGGGACTGTCTCACTGACCATTATTTTTGGGAGTTCCTGTTTCACAAAAAGAGAAATAAACTGTGGAGGAGAGTATTTAAATGAGACACAGCTCGATTTAAGAAGGTTGAGACTGAACAAAACACTTGATGTGAATTTTGTAAAAGAAGCAGAAAAAAGAAAACTCACACATCCCCTGCACGATTATCTCTACATTTGTGGAGTTATCAGTTTTATACTTTCATTTCCTCGTGTGTTGTTCTAATGCTTTCATAAAATCCTCAAAGCTCTGACGTGTCTCAGGACGAGACACAGCTCAGTTTTTCAGGAAAATACCACAGTTTGTAAAAGTCCAAAGTCTGCCTCCATCAAACACTTTCTTCATTTACGTTTGTCCAAGACACAGTTTCTTTTACATTCAGATGTAAATTAAAATATGACTTTTTAAAGTGATCTGGTTCAAAGAGAAGCTCTGGACTTTTATGGATCAAAAAAAGAGGAGAAAGTACAACACACTATTTCTGAGCTCGGTGGATTGTAAAAAGACTGAGGGGCTGTCCACACGGAGACACAAATCACTGTATCCATGTACATTTCGTATCGTATTGGCCTTTCGTCCACACGGATCCGGTGTTTTGGGAGACTGAATCCGCTATTTTTTGAAACAGGGTTCTAAAGTGGATATATCTTTCGCCAACACCTTTGCGACACCCTTGCGGTTTCGTGTGTACAGCCAATCCGTATATTTTGTGAAAACGAGTCAGTGAAAAGAAGAGAAGGACCAGTGACTGACCTCAGAGTCTCCAGTCGACAGTTTGGACTCGCTAGTCCTTCACACAACTCCTTCATTCCTGAGTTTAATTTTTTATTATAACTCAGGTTTAGTTCTCTCAGGTGAGAGGGATTGGACTTCAGAGCCGACGACAGAACTTCACAGTCAATCTTTGAGAGTCCACATTTACAAAGTCTGTAAACACAGTAACATTAAGTCAAACATTAGAGATGTAAAGGTTCTCAGTCGTCCAGGTCACAGAACTACATTTATTCACTTTAAATTCAAAGTTTAAAACTATCTCCAGCTGCAACAGATACAAACATATTTGACTGTTTTTCATTATTGTCCCAACCTTTTCTTCTTTGTCAAAGCTCCTTACACTAAACTAAATATTAAAAACACTAAATATCTTACATCTGTCGAAAAATCAGACAAAAAGCTTCATAAAGTCTTGTAAAAATGTAATTGTGACTGAAGCCCCACATTTACAGAGCTCTCAGTCTAAAACACTTCAGAGTTCAGCAGAAGGTCCTTTTGTAACATGCTGTAAACATGAAGGATTTTTAAATGTGTTTGGATGAATGCTCCATGAGCAGGAGCCAAAGTGAGGCTTATTACTGTCCTCTTTTCACTCATTTCAGATTTATGCTTCATTCATTTCAGCAACATTGTGCATTTTACAAAGACACTGACATAAACAAAAG
This sequence comes from Perccottus glenii, assembly GCA_024416835.2. Classification (NCBI taxonomy): domain Eukaryota; kingdom Metazoa; phylum Chordata; class Actinopteri; order Gobiiformes; family Odontobutidae; genus Perccottus; species Perccottus glenii. Next base: position 33,956 of record JALDQB020000175.1, on the reverse strand, counting down.
AAAAAAAGAACAAAAGACAGAGAAAGTCATCCTCTGGGAGAAAGTGTTAATTTTGTTGACAAAATCTATGCCAAAGATTTTTCATCAACAAAGGCTTTTTTTGCCGAAAAACAAAACAAAAACTAAATAAAAAAAACTTCATAATGACTAAAACAGTAACTAAATAGACTGACATTTTGTCAATGAATAAAAGACGAAACGAAAACCAGTCAGGAGAAGGGAATGATGAAGTGGTACGGGCGGGATAAGTCAAGAAAGCCAATCAGAGCGCTCCTTGTTACGCAGTGGTGCCAAGAAATTAATTGGAGACGACAGAGCAACAACTGGTGCAAATTGTGAAAGTGAAAGGTTTTGGCGGCTGGAAGTGAGCGAAAGACTGACCTGTGTTCTCATTTCAAGTTTGAGAACAAAGAAAACAAATTAAATGTAAATAAATGTTTGCATTTGATGTTTTTGATGCCAGTGTTTATGTAGCATAAGGAATATCCTCCTGTTCAATGCACTTTATTTAAGTTCAAAGATGGTTTGGATAGTACGTTAATTATTTTAATTATTTGGTTTTCTTGGGCTGTAAAGGCCTTTTGACGTTTGCACATTTATTTATTTATTTAATTTTATTAAAAATAAGCTGTTTTTGCATCTCTTTGATACACATTGATGTCTTTTTGTTTAGATTAAAATAGACAGCAAGATTTTTTTTACTATTGGTGTTGTTTTTCCATTGATTGAAACTATATTCAATAAAAGCAGTAGTGTTGAAATAAACAGTGTGAAATATGTTTGCACATTTAAATCTCAATTCTAAAACAAATATAGTTTTATGTCTGAAACAGAAGGTCAAATTAATTACTCATTAAAAATGTTTTGATTTTAGTCGACTAAAACTAAAACAAATAAGATGACTAAAACAAAACTAAAACTAAACATTATTTCACTTAAAAGACTAAGACTAAAACTAAATAAAAATTCCTTGTCAAAATAAACACTGCTGTGAGTTTGGGGTGTAAACTTTCACAGTTTAACTCTGGGACTTTCTCACTGACCATTATTTTTGGGAGTTCCTGTTTCACAAAAAAAGAGAAATAAACTGTGGAGGAGAGTATTTAAATGAGGATCAGCTCGATTTAAGAAGGGTTGAGACTCGGAACAAAACACTTGATGTGAATTTTGTAAAAGAAGCAGAAAAAAAAGAAAACTCACACATCCCCTGCACGATTATCTCTACATTTGTGGAGTTATCAGTTTTATACTTTCATTTCCTCGTGTGTTGTTCTAATGCTTTCATAAAATCCTCAAAGCTCTGACGTGTCTCAGGACGAGACACAGCTCAGTTTTTCAGGAAAATACCACAGTTTGTAAAAGTCCAAAGTCTGCCTCCATCAAACACTTTCTTCATTTACGTTTGTCCAAGACACATTTTCTTTTACATTCAGATGTAAATGAAAATATGACTTTTTAAAGTGATCTGGTTCAAAGAGAAGCTCTGGACTTTTATGGATCAAAAAAAGAGGAGAAAGTACAACACACTATTTCTGAGCTCGGTGGATTGTAAAAAGACTGACACTGATTTACTGAAGACTTTTCATTTGTTCTTTGGCCAAGCATCCCTCTCATAAACATGATACAGTGTGACTTTATGAGCTGTTTGTTCAAACCCAAGAGTCAGTGAAAAGAAGAGAAGGACCAGTGACTGACCTCAGAGTCTCCAGTCGACAGTTTGGACTCGCTAGTCCTTCACACAACTCCTTCATTCCTGAGTTTAATTGTTTGTTCCGACCCAGGTCTAGAACTCTCAGGTGAGAGGGACTGGACTTCAGAGCCGACGACAGAACTTCACATTCAATCTTTGAGAGTCCACAATTAAAAAGTCTGTAAACACAGTAACATTAAGTCAAACATTAGAGATGTAAAGGTTCTCAGTCGTCCAGGTCACACAACTACATTTATTCACTTTAAATTCAAAGTTTAAAACTATCTCCAGCTGCAACACATACAAACATATTTGACTGTTTTTCATTATTGTCTCAACCTTTTCTTCTTTGTCAAAGCTCCTTACACTAAACTAAAAATTAAAAACACTAAATATCTCACATCTGTTGAAAAATCAGACAAAAAGCTTCATAAAGTCTTGTAAAAATATAATTGTGACTGAAGGCCCACATTTACAGAGCTCTCAGTCTAAAACACTTCAGAGTTCAGCAGAAGGTCCTTTTGTAACATGCTGTAAACATGAAGGGATTTTTAAATGTGTTTGGATGAATGCTCCATGAGCAGGAGCCAAAGTGAGGCTTATTACTGTCCTCTCTTTTCACTCATTTCAGATTTATGCTTCATTCATTTCAGCAACATTGTGCATTTTACAAAGACACTGACAAAAACAAAAGAAAAAAGAACAAAAGACAGAGAAAGTCATCCTCTGGGAGAAAGTGTTAATTTTGTTGACAAAATCTATGCCACAGATTTTTCATCAACAAAGGCTTTTTGCCGACGAAAACCAAACAAAAACAAAAGAAAAAAAACTTCATAATGACTAAAACAGTAACTAAATAGACTGACATTTTGTCAACAAATAAAAGATGAGACAAAAACAACTTGTAACAAAAACCAGTCAGGAGAAGGGAATGATGAAGTGGTACGGGCGGGATAAGTCAAGAAAGCCAATCAGGGCGCTCCTTGTTACGCGGTGGTGCCGAGAAATTAATTGGAGACGACAGAGCAACAACTGGTGCAAACTGTGAAAATGAAAGGTTTTAAGCGGCTGGAAGTGAGAGAAAGAGACTGACCTGTGTTCTCATTTCAAGTTTGAGAACAAAGAAAACAAATTAAATGTAAATAAATGTTTGCATTTGATGTTTTTGATGCCAGTGTTTATGTAGCATAAGGAATATCCTCCTGTTCAATGCACTTTATTTAAGTTCAAAGATGGTTTGGATAGTACGTTTATTATTTTTATTATTTGGTTTTCTTGGGCTGTAAAGGCCTTTTGACGTTTGCACATTTATTTATTTATTTAATTTTATTAAAAATAAGCTGTTTTTGCATCTCTTTGATACACAATGATGTCTTTTGTTTAAATTAAAATAGACAGCAAGATTTTTACTATTGGTGTTGTTTTTCATTGATTGAAACTATATTCAATAAAAGCAGTAGTGTTGAAATAAACAGTGTAAAATATGTTTGCATATTTAAATCTCGATTCTAAAACAAATATAGTTTTATGTCTTAAACAGAAGGTCAAATTAATTACTTATTAAAAATGTTTTGATTTTAGTCGACTAAAACTAAAACAAATAAGATGACTAAAACAAGACTAAAACTAAACATTATTTCACTTAAAAGACTAAGACTAAAACTAAATTAAAATTCCTTGTCAAAATTAACACTGCTGTGAGTTTGGGGTGTAAACCTTCACAGTTTAACCCTGGGACTGTCTCACTGACCATTATTTTTGGGAGTCCCTGTTTCACAAAAAAAGAGAAATAAACTGTGGAGGAGATTATTTAAATGAGGCACAGCTCGATTTAAGAAGGTTTGAGACTCGGAACAAAACACTTGATGTGAACTTTGTAAAAGAAGCAGAAAAAAAGAGAAAACTCACACAAAAGAAGCAGAACATTTGTGGAGTTATCAGTTTTATACTTTCATTTCCTCGTGTTGTTCTAATGCTTTCATAAAATCCTCAAAGCTCTGATGTGTCTCAGGACGAGACACAGCTCAGTTTTTCAGGAAAATACCACAGTTTGTAAAAGTCCAAAGTCTGCCTCCATCAAACACTTTCTTCATTTACGTTTGTCCAAGACATATTTTCTTTTACATTCAGATGTAAATGAAAATATGACTTTTTAAAGTGCTCTGGTTCAAAGAGAAGCTCTGGACTTTTATGGATCAAAAAAAGAGGAGAAAGTACAACACACTATTTCTGAGCTCGGTGGATTGGAAAAAGACTGACACTGATTTACTGAAGACTTTTCATTTGTTCTTTGGCCAAACATCCCTCTCATAAACATGATACAGTGTGACTTTATGAGCTGTTTGTTCAAACCCAAGAGTCAGTGAAAAGAAGAGAAGGACCAGTGACTGACCTCAGAGTCTCCAGTCGACAGTTTGGACTCGCTAGTCCTTCACACAACTCCTTCATTCCTGAGGTTATTTGTTCGTTCCCATCCAGGTGTAGTTCTCTCAGGTGAGAGGGACTGGACTTCAGAGCCGACGACAGAGCTTCACATTGAATCTTTGAGATTCCACAATAATAAAGTCTGTAAACACAGTAACATTAAGTCAAACATTAGAGATGTAAAGGTTCTCAGTCGTCCAGGTCACAGAACTACATTTATTCACTTTAAATTCAAAGTTTAAAACTATCTCCAGCTGCAACAGATACAAACATATTTGACTGTTTTTTATTATTGTTCCAACCTTTTCTTCTTTGTCAAAGCTCCTTACACTAAACTAAATATTAAAAACACTAAATATCTCACATCTGTTGAAAAATCAGACAAAAACCTTCATAAAGTCTTGTAAAAATATAATTGTGACTGAAGGCCCACATTTACAGAGCTCTCAGTCTAAAACACTTCAGAGTTCAGCAGAAGGTCCATTTGTAACATGCTGTAAACATGAAGGGATTTTTAAATGTGTTTGGATGAATGCTCCATGAGCAGGAGCCAAAGTGAGGCTTATTACTGTCCTCTCTTTTCACTCATTTCAGATTTATACTTCATTCATTTCAGCAACATTGTACATTTTACAAAAACACTGAAAAAAACAAAAGAAAAAAGAACAAGTGACACAGACAGTCGTCCTCTGTGAGGTTGGGGTGTGTGTGTTTAAGCCCGTCCTGTGGCCGACTGTGGCTGAGACACGAGAGAGCAGAGCTACAGAAATAAATCAAGTTTAAAAAGATTGAAAGAACAAAAACAGTGGCACATAAACCATCTGGAAATGATTGACACCAAACTCAGTGACCCACATAATCCCTGCAGCTGTTCAGTCAGAAAACTATGACACATCCCATAATGTGCAGTGCTTCAGTTTAATTACAGTATTGTTTAAAGCTGTGGCCTGACCCTGAATCAGATATTTAATATTTTAATATACCACCTTCTTAACGACAGTTCCTGTTTGTGACTAAAGTGGTTTTCCTCAACACTAAAGATTTTTATTAAATATTTACACAGTACTTACAGAGCCTTTCTACAGTTCCTCACGGCCGGCATCAGTCTCAGTCGTCCTTCAGTTGTAGTTTTGTAGTCGTTTATGTTCAGCTCATCCAGGACCTCCTCTGACATCTGCAGCATGTAGGCCAGAGCTGAACACTGGATCTCAGAGAGCTCTTGTAATCCGTTCTTTGACAAGTCCTTGATCTGCTGATGGAGCCAGCGGTCGTTTAACTCTGTCAGACAGTGGAAGATGTTGATGCTTCTGTCAGGAGAGATTCTGCCTGTGTTCATCTCCTTCAGGTTGTCGATGACTCTTTGTCTTGTCTCTGAGTCGATCTGTGTTGGACCCAGCAGAGCTCCCAGAAGCCTCTGGTTGGACTCCAGAGAGAGGCCGTGAAGGAAGCGCACAAACAGGTCCAGGTGGCCATTTTTACTTTTAAAAGCTTTTTCCAAAGCTTTTTTCAGGAAGTGATCTACTGTTGAACTTTGGTCCAAATGTCTCAGAAATCTTATTTTTTTTGTGTTCTTGTTGTTAAAGCAGTTGTGAAGGTAAAGCGCAGCCAGAAACTCCTGGACGCTCAGATGAACAAAGCAGTAGACTGATTTGTGGAAGTTGAGCGTCTCTTGTTTGAAGATCTCTGTACAAAGTCCTGAGTAGACCGAGGCCTCGGTCAGGTCCAGACCCACCTGCTGCAGGTCTTCTTGGTAAAACATGATGTTTCCTTTCTGCAGATGTTCAAAGGCCAGCCTCCCCAGCTTCAGAAGGACTTCACAGTCGGCCTGTGTCAGCTGTAGATGAGTTGAATGTTGGTACTTGAGCCTCTTCCTGTGAGTCTGCACCAGCAGGAAGTGTGCGTACATGTCGGTCAGGGTCTGGGGCATTGGTCCTCTCTGCCCGGTTCCCAACATGTGCTCCAGGACTGTAGCTGTGATCCAGCAGAAGACTGGGATCTGGCACATGATGTGGAGGCTCCTGGACGTCTTGATGTGGGAGAGGACTCTGTCACACAGCTCTTCATCTGTGAACCTCTTCCTGAAGTACTCCTCCTTCTGGGCCTCAGTGAAGCCCCTGACCTCTGTGACCCTGTCCACACACCTCGCAGGGATCTGATTGGCTGCTGCCGGTCGGGAGGTGATCCATATAAGGGCAGAAGGAAGCAGTGTGCCTCTGATGAGGTTTACCAACAGCACGTTGACCTGTGACCTCTGTGTGACCTCAGAGATGACCTGACAGTTGTGTAAATCCAGAGGCAGTCTGCTCTCATCGAGGCCGTCGAAGATGAACAGGAGTTTCCTGTCGGCCAGCGTCTGCCGTCAGCTTCTGTAGCGTTGGATAGAAACCTGTATCAGCGTCAGCAGACTGTAGTCCTGCTCTCGGACCAGGTTCAGCTCTCTGAACGACAGGGGCACCACCAGATCCACCTCCTGGTTCTCTAAGCCCTGGGCCCAGTCCAGAGTGAACTTCAGAACTGAGAAGGTCTTTCCCACTCCAGCCACGCCGTTGGTCAGCACCACTCTGATGGGCTTCTGATCGGACGCCAACGTTTTAAAGATGTCGTGGCACCTGATTGGAGCGTCATGGACAGTCTTCTTGGACTGAGTCTCCAGCTGCCTGACCTCATGTTGGGTACTGACCTCTTCACTGACCTCTGTGACGTACAGCTCAGTGTAGATCCTGTTCAGAGCCGTTCTACTTCCTGTTTCAGTTCCTTCAGACACACTTTCACATCTCTGCTGCAGACTCCTCTTATGCTCACCTGGAACAAAACAGCTTTAAATTAAACAATTTCTTCTCACTATTTTATTTTCATATTCTATTCATACAAACATATTTTAACAAAACAAGTTGTTTTGCTCTGACTTCTTTTCAGATCGTCTCAGAGGCCGTTTACAGGGAACACTGGTCATGAAAACAAAACAGTCTTGTTGAAGCTGATTCATGTTCACAGGACAACGTTACGACACAATCCTTAAATAATACTGTCAGATCATGTGACTTTGCTCACAGCTGATTGGTCCAGTTTAAGTTTGTCTCTAAACCAGAATAAAAGCTTCAGTCTGAACCCTGACCTTATGGTGTTAGAGCCAGACACACTTTAACTTCTTCATTAACCAAAGACTCAAGCCTTTGAAACAACAGAGAGTTCTGAAATAGGTCTATGTTCATTTAAAAAGACTGGACCTGCAGCTTTCACTGGTGGAATCAGGAGGAGTTTTATTAGTGACCAGAGTCATGTTAAATAAAACACAGTGGCTGCAAGGTTTTCTGAAGAATGAATGGTCTTACTGTGAAGAGTGTAGTCCAGTCTTGGTCTTTGTCCACACTGGGGACAGGGCTGAGGTGAACCAGACTGGTCCCAGTTTGAAGAGAGACACTGTCTGCAGAAGCAGTGTCCACAGCTGGTAAAGACTGGATCAGTCAGGATGCTCTGACACAGACCACAGACGATGGGTCCACCAGGAATCTCTCTGTGGACATCAACACATTCATTAAAACAGCTTTACAAAAGGTCACAGCCTGGTCCCTGCTTTTTGACAAAAATACTGACCCCTCCATTTGACCTGTTTCTGGAAATGGAGCCATTAATGAAACTAACTCATTTGACTGGAGTCATATTGTGTCTCATCCTCTCACTTTAAATCTGAGCTCAAATGAAGACATTAGAAGTGAGTTATTACTGACAGATAAAAACAGCTGACAATAAACAGGACAGTCTTTCTTTGGACTGAATGTGTCCTGTCTCCAGTTTTACACAGTTTTCATTTTAAACAGAGATGGAGATGCTGATTAAGTCAATATAAATGATATAAGTGCATCACTTACAGCCGACTCTGTGGAGCTCCAGGTTCATTACTGAAGACTGGAGGGCGGTCCTTGGACCTGTCGCTCTTCAGAGACACACAGCTGGACACTGGAGACACTGCTCTCTGTTTGTGACACTCATCTCTAAAACAACAGGATTTATTTTACAGTGAGTGTTAATAAGCAGCAGTGAGCACTTCCTCTGACTCTGTTCTGTTCAGAAAACACACACTTTACAGTTTCCTTCAGACACAATATTCTTATTTTTGGGCCTGAGCCTCAGTTAAAGCAGTGGCTCCATGAATGTGTCCTGTGCTGTTTCAGGTGAACCACAGTGTTCTTAAATCAAACACAAACAGCTGATGATGCTACTCACTGTGTTGGAGCGGGCCCTGGCTCGCTGCTGCCATCTGGAGGTTCCTTCATGAACACACCTCTCTCTTTATAATGGCTCTGTGAAGACTGGGCCTCCTCTTCCACACTCACATTATTCATGTTCTGTCTCAGTCTGAAAGGTGAACGAGTCAAACACAGTGAGCTCTGATCATTTTAATAAAGCACCTTATGAATAATTATCACATGGAGTTGGAGCCAGATGTTTCTAATGTGATTGATTATTGGCTTTATTTCATGTTAATGTTTAGATGTTGGCCTTAAACCTCTCCAGATGGGCCTCTGCCTTTATTCAGGAGAACTGTTCATATTTGGGCCTGTGAAGGCCTCTGGGTAAAGTCTCCACAGTCCTCCATAATCTGTTCTGATCTGAAGCTTTCTCACCTCATTTTAGCCTTTTCTGCCCAAAACAAACTGGTTCATCATTTACTCTAGAATTCTGAACATTGTTTATGGGACCGACACCGTTTTCCTTTAAAATCTAGACAAACTCCCCAAATGTGACAAAACTGTTCAGGCTGCTGTTGAATACAGACAACACTCATTAAGAATATGATCATCTTTAGGATTTATTCTAAACTAAATGCTACATACTCTACAGTTAAAGAGTTTGTATTATGAGCTGTGTTTTAGAAATAAACCAGTGTGAGCTGTGGTTTTCTGGAACATTTTTTCACAAATGTTTTACTAGTTGTTGATCCAGGGCAAAGAGAGTGTCCCCTTCTCTCTCTGTGCTTTCTGTGCCCCGCCCTTTTCCCTGTCAATCATCTCAGCCCTCAATGCTGGACACTGACAGGACCAATAGAAGTTTATCACAGCCCAAAGAGAGGAGGACAACAGTGTTCAGTGTTGAATTTACACAGTCAAAAGTTACACAGCTGACAGTCCTATTTGAAACTGTTAGAATTCATATTATGACATATTACAACATTATTTCATATGTGTTCCTTCATAGTTCTGATGTCTTCAATATGAATCTACGATGCAGCAGTAATTAAAAAAAGAAAAAACATTGAATGACAAGGTGTGTCCAGGAGTCCGGACAGAGAGAAGAGGAGACAGCGGGGACTGAGGGAAGGGCTCACATGTGTCATTAATGTGACTCTTTAACTTCTGCTCCTGAACACAGTGTTCAGACTTCATCTTAAGTCTAGCAGGAGACTTGTTGTACTATGAAGGAGTAGGCTGCAGGAGTCCTGTACACATTGTTAAAATATTGATGACTATTATTATTATGATTATTAATATTGTTTTTTTTTTTACATTAAAATTATTAAATGAACAAAAAAATAGCCCTAACTTAGGGACTGTCTGCCTCTAAAACAGAGGTCTCGGAGCTCTTCCAAGTTTACTCTGGTTTGGTTTGATTAAAGTGTGAACCTCAAGTGGATCAAAGATTAGACTTGTCCGAAGTCCGGGATTTTATGTGGTCCTTAGCTTCTGTGATAAAATCTATTGTTTATGACCCCAGCAGCAAACCTGTTCAAATCCAACTAAAACCTTTTCAAATCCAACTAAAACCTGTTCAAATCCAACTAAAACCTGTTCAAATCCAACTAAAACCTGTTCAAATCCACCTAGGCAAGGCAAGGCAAGGCAAGGCTGGTCTGAGTGCTGGTCAAACATGTCCATGCACTGGTCCTCAGTCCCTTCAGCGGTCTCTGGCTCGTTTCTTTGGTCTGTCTGGTCTCATTCAATCATTTGAGTCCAAGGCCTGTAAACTAAGGGTATTCACAAAATAATGCATATTTTAAGATCATGGCACTGGCCTATTTTTGAGGATGATTGTATTAAATTTCCTGTTATGGTTATACATTTAGGAACAATCCAAATCAACATTTTGTCCAATTAATTTTTATGTTTTGTAGTTTATTATTTATATTATATATATATATATATATATATTTTCTAATTTGTGTCCTAACAACATTAAACTATTCTCAGCTGCCTTTTTGTCTAACTGTGTAGCTCAGAGGGCTTTGAAGCCAGTGTTGGTGGGATTGATCCCTGCCTGTGTCATTGACATTGTTCATCTTGGTATTTATTTAACCCTTTAAGCTCCAAGATGGAAAAATCACTAACTTGAGTTTTCTATTGTGAGATATTGTGTAATTTTCCAATATCTTCAGTTCAATACAAAACTCAGCCAGTATTGTTTTGAAATTTTGCCAACATGGAGCTTAAAGGGTTAATAAATATCAAGATGAGACAAAGGAGGGAGGGACCAAAGACATGTGTGCAGACCGGTCGGACCAGTCACACCACTGAGATATATCGGGTTCTGTGGGGCTTGTAAATAGTTTTTCAAAATTCTTCTCTGACAAACTACAGACAATCACTGCATCCATTGCCAAAAACACTCCTCATGCACCTGACTCAGATTTTCACCTAATGTTTGCTAATTCAGCTCATTCTACAAACTCTCTCTCTGCTTTTACTCCAACTACTCAAATTGCCATAAGCGACTTAATTGCGAAGTTAAGTTCCACATCCTGCCAACTTGACCCTATACCTACTGTCTTGCTTAAGTTATGTGTCCCTGAGGTTGCACCCTTCATAACACATATGATCAACTGTAGTTTGGCGTCCGGCGTTGTTCCAGCAGATTTAAAAATGGCTGCGGTGACGCCGATTCTTAAAAACCAGGCCTAGACCACCTAAACATGGACAATTACAGACCAATATCCAACTTACCAGTCATAAGCAAAATCCTTGAAAGGGTTGTTGTTTCACAACTGCGGTCATATTTGGATATAAATGGCCTTCTTGAACCTTTTCAGTCTGGTTTTCGCCCAGCACACAGCACTGAAACGGCTCTTCTCCGGGTGGTTAATGACATTCTTTTGTCCATGGATGCAGGGCTGACAAACATCTTGCTGCTTCTTGATTTAAGCGCTGCTTTTGACACAGTCTGCCATGAATTAATGATCTCTAGGCTCTCTGACATTGGCATCACTGGCTCTGCACTTTCCTGGCTCATTTCCTACATTAGCAACAGAAAATATTATATCACTATACAAGGGTTTAGGTCTGCTACTGCTCCACTCACACAGGGTGTCCTCAAGGTTCGGTTCTTGGCCCACTACTATTTATCATCTACATACATCCACTGGTGACATCATACGCAAGCATGGACTTCAGTTCCACTGCTATGCAGATGATATTCAAATTTATCTCACCACCAGTTCCAACGCTCCATCTCTGCCTGACTCACTCACAGCATGTATCAGGGACATTAAGTATTGGATGTCCCGAAATTTCCTTAAATTGAATGATAAAAACTGAGATAATACTGATTGGTTCTAATGCCACAGTCAAAACTATGAACCAGACTTTTGATGTTCATGGAACTCACATTAAGCCTTCGTCATTGATCCGTAACCTTGGTGTTCTATTCGATTCAAATCTATCTTTTGGCCCCCACATTTCTTCTATTGTTAAAAACTCCTTTTTCCACCTTCGTAATATTGCCCGTCTCCGATCTTCTCTCACTATTGCTGATACTGAAACCTTAGTCCACGCATTAATCACTTCACGCCTGGACTATTGCAATGCCTTATTTCTTGGTCTTCCAAAAAAACTCATCGCTAGACTACAGTATGTTCAAAACTCAGCAGCAAGAGTTCTAACCTCCACTAGGCGCTCTGCTCACATTACTCCTCTGCTTCATGACCTTCACTGCCTACCTGTAGCATCACGCATACATTATAAAGTATTGCTTCTAACATTCAAAGCATTAAATGGTCTTGCTCCCCAATATCTGTCTGACCTACTTTCCCCCTACCGCCCTGTCCGGTCCCTTAGATCAGCCGAACTCGGTCTGTTATCCACCCCACGTTTCCGTCTGTCTACTGTTGGTGGAAGATCTTTTAGTGTAAATGCTCCTCAACTTTGGAACGCGCTGCCTCTTACTTTACGAAACATCTCATCTGTGGATGCATTCAAGTCTCAGTTAAAAACATATCTATTTAACAAACATTTTGGGTAATTACAGCTATATGTTTCATGTGATGTGTATCTAAATGTTTGTCTGTACTGTATTTGTGAAATGTAAAGCGACCTTGAGCTACGGAAAGGCGCTATATAAATAAAACTTCTTCTTCTTCTTCTTCTTCACTGAGAGCGCCCCTAGTGGCAGTGGGGTCTGGACCGTGGTCCTTGTCACAGGACAGACTTTTGGCCACAACCCCTGCTGCATGTTTCTGAGACCCCCCTCCCCCCTCCTAAATACCAATATTTTCAAACTAAATACAAAGAGAAGCTAAAATGCTATAGTAACACACCTTATTAACATTTGGGCTAAAACCACCATCTGTTCTGAGGCAACACTAAACAAGAGGAAGTAACTCAGTGGAAATACAGCGCAGTAAAAGTCAGCAGCTGTCTGTCCTCTGCTCTCTGTAACAGTCCACACTGAGACAACAGCTTTAATCAAGTCAAAGAACACTAATGTCACACTCACCTCCTCACACCACGACACAGCAAAATCTCCGTCTGATACTTTCACTTCCTACTTGTGTCAGGTGAGAGCAGCCCCTCCCCTACCTGGGTCAGGTCAGGTGAGAGCAGCCCCTCCCCTTCCTGTGTCAGGTGAGAGCAGCCCCTCCCCTACCTGTGTCAGGTGAGAGCAGCCCCTCCCTTCTCCATTTACTGAGTCAAGGCAATTTAAGAAATCAGTTGAATAACTGAACTGAAAATATTAAATAAATCTAATACAATTATGGGAATTTATGAAATGTAGAATTTAAAACCTTCTTAAAAGTAAATGTACAGAATTAAATAAATATTTAAATGACGATGAATGTGCAGCACTGATAAAGCTCCTGGATTGTAAAGACTCTGATGAAAGTCTTGGAGATATAAGAGGCTTATATCAGTGACCAGACTCCCGCTCAGAGCCACTGTTTCATGGAGTTGTTATGTAAGCACCAAAACTGTTCTGAGGATGAGACCCACACTGTTATAATAATTTTTATGATTATAATTGTTTATATTGTTTATAGTTACTGGGTGCTCATAGTTCTCTACAGGTCATGTCAAATCATGTCATGTCCTCCATGTTAGTCCAAGCATGGAGTAGACATAACTAGAGACATGGCTTGCCACGGGACTTCTGCACCTGGAGCTTGTGCCTTGAGGAGGGTGAATGAGAGATACACCTCCCTCTAACAGCCCCCACTGCAGTGATTTAAAATCTTTGTTGTTTCTCGTGCCAAGAGGTGAGTTGACGTGCACGGAAGAAATGCACAAAAAAGCATTTCTTGTAAGTCCCAAGCTGTGCTGTTAAAGCAGTACGGGCCAGACCTCCCCTCTGTGTTTGTGAAACGCGATGACGAGATCTGGACTGAAAAAAGAGAAGAGCAGAGAGACGAGAGGACAGAACAGACAGTCTGGCTGTGGAACAACAGGACTATTGGACTGACAATTCAGGTAAACAGCTGTTACATTTTTTGTGTGTGTGTGGTTGCTAACCCCAAAACTTCCGGGAGTAGCTAGTCTGGGATTCTTGCGGACGTTTAGCGGGCTGCATGTATTTACATCAATATAGTGTGATGATGTGTTTCCATGAAGCAAGCGTAGGAGATCGTCAGACGCTGATAACGCTTCGTCGAGACCCTGCCTGTGTGGTTTATGGTGAGATTGTAAACGGGATTTACTAAGACTAATCTGTGTTAAAGCTTGTTGTCTTGCTAGAATTAAGTTTGATAGATACCCTATGCTCTGTAAGTTCTTATGGTGTTTCTTGAAACGGACTCGTGCGATTAGTTCATTGGCCGTGACAAGTGTGAAACTCTATGCGAGATAAAGCACCTAATTACAATAAAAGGTATGGGGTCTAAAGAGCTGGTCTGGGAAGCTCATGATTTACTTCAGATAAATATTCACGAATCCTAATACGACGCATTCAAAACGTCTGGCTGTACTACGAATGTTGGTTTATGTGCGACACTCACACGGGAAGTGTGGGATATGCACAAGGTAGCTCGAGCTGACTCTTTATCGAGAATCCTTAAATGGTGAGATTGGAGTCCAGTCGCGTTGGACGTGACATATAGGAAGACGTAGGCATACGTAGAGTGTTCACTGCATGTGAAGCGGTGAGATTTTAAAGCCCACTAGAAGTGAGAGGTTTTTGCTGAAAAATTGTTGCTAAAGCGGTAATAAAGAGAAAAAACTGGGTCTGGACGAGAGATGAGGGAATGACCTCATAACTGACCGCTTCATCTAACAGGTCAGGTACATAAACACATAAACACACATGTAAATACACACACACAAAGACACAGACAAACACGGACACATGAGACACACGTCTACAGAAGAGGATGTGCTTTTGGTTTATGAGAGAAAATAATGAGTACTCTGTTAAAGAACAGAGTTGGTTTTGTATTTTATGTGACACGGCAGTGTGAACATTAAAGGTTTGAAGAAGTTAAAGATCCAACACTTGGATCCAAAATAAAAGTAGTGATTGATGTTTTGCTAAACAATTTTGTGTATCTATTAGTACGAGAACTAATAGAGGTCCTTAATATCAGTGTGGTTCAAACACACGGTATAACGCCAATAAAAGAATGAAAATGATTACTTTGTAATTGGAAGAATTTAAATATGTCTTAAAGTTGAATTACGCAGAGTAAGTTTATAAAGATAATATAACTTTATAGTTGGGCCATAAGCTCACATTTAAAAGAAAACAAGGTTAACAGAACCTAAGTAAAGGAAATAAACATTTATGTATTTCTCTGGTTTGGTTTTGATTAATAATGGAGAAAGTGGATTCAAAACAACCACTGTTTGGATTCAAACACAAGATAACATTCCCTCCCCCCAAGGCTTTGACCTCAGATGAACACTTTGATATCTGAGGCATTGTTGCATACACCAAGACAACAGCTCCAGGGCGGATCATACTACAGACCTAAGGGCCGTATGGTTCATTGAATTTATTATGCTGAAGAGAATTGATTTTAATCATTATGAATGTGCATAAGTCTCATTCCATGTGTTTTTCTTCAGGCCAGAGATCTTGAGTCCAATGGGTCGACCAGCTTAACCTCTGGCAAATTTTTCTACTTTATTTTGGAGTGACACTGTGTTCTGATTTATGATTTATGGACTTTAAAGAATTTGACTTTGAAGAATCAGTGCATTACTCTGTGGGTTCCCATTTTGATTTGATTTGTTTTTGGTTCTGTCATAGTATACATAGTAAACCTTAAACACTGCCCCCTACAGCCACAGAGCAGTCACTACAGCTAAAAATAAAAACATCAAAACCAGAAATGAAAATGTGATTAACTAGCATTAAAACTTATTAAACCAATGTTTACATCAATTAAAGCAAAACCCGATTAAACCAAGACTAAAGCCAATAATCAACAAGGCCTACAACCAGGAAATAAACCAAGAATAAATCAGAACTAAATTACCATTGGTCTAAATCAAGAGTAAAGCAGGTCTAAAGTCAGAACTAAACCTGAACTGAACCCAAACCTTATTAAACACAAACTACAGGTGGATTAAATCCAGTCCAAACCTGATTAAAGCAGGACTAAAGCAGTTTTGAACAAGGCCTAGAACCAGGAAGAAACCCAGGACTAACTCAGGCCTGAACTAAATGTGGACTAAAGCCAGACTAAAGCAGGTCTAAAGTCAGAACTAAAGCCAGGACTAAAGCCAGAGCAGAGTGCTGTTGAAAAGAATCAAACTGGTCAAACCTGAGTGGATCCAAAGTGTCCAAAGTGTCCCAGAGAAAAGTGTGCGACTGAAGGAAAAGACTTGTTTGTGTGTTTCTTCCTGGAGTGACTCAGAGACGCACCTGTGTTGGCTGCAGGCCAGGTGGGAGGGGCTGCAGTGGGCGGGGCTTCACACTGACTCCACAGGTGACAGGAGGCTGCTGGCTGAGTTCTGTGCTTGTGTACGGCTCATTTCCTGTGACCTTTGACCTGCAGCAGAAGGAAGAAGGAATATTAAATACATGCATATGACTAATGCTGCTGAGACTAAACTCTGAAGGACCCTGGCAATAAAGCAAATCCTCAACATTTTAGAGTTTCCTGTTTCAGAAACAGGTTCAGAGTGAGTTCAGTCGACTCTGAGTTTGTTCACTCCGAGTTCAGCTGAAGGAGGAAAATCACTCTCGATGGAGCTCTGTTTAACTGTTTAACAGCTGGAAGAGCCTAAAGTTAGACATTTAATGAGTCAAGTCCTTTTAATATCACTTCAAACACACTGCAAGTGACAACTGCACTTTATATTCACTCAGTTATATTTAGGCCCAAAATAATGTCACTTTATTTTGACAAAACCTCAAGCTGTGTTTCTATTTTGTCTAAAACACATTTAATGGGATGTGATAAAAGAATCAGATACTGGAGAGTTCCTTTTTTGTCTCATTTAGGAACATTTTTGTCCAAAAGGGCTCCATCATTAATGTTCCTTAAAGCACTGCTTCTCTAACACTGTTCAAAGGATTCATCCTGAAGGATTCTGGGACAGAAGACATTCAATTCTAACCCAATGAGTTTGATCCTGGTCTTGTTTCAGCTTCAGTCTGAACAGAACAGGGCTCTTTAACCTTTTTTATTTTTACACAAGGTTAAAGGTTTTCAAAGTCACTATAAGTGTCAAAAAACTCCAGGCTTTTCCAAAAGGCCACAGTTTTTGGAAACATTCAAAGCACTGGCTGCACCTGAGGGACTCTCATCTTTGACTCAGACATGTTCTTCAAAGACAGTTTAGCACCGAATGCCCTGACAGCACTCATCATATCAGACACATGTTTATTCTTGCCTTGAATGTTTGTTCAGGTGGTTAGTTTTCTCAGTCACATCCGTCAAAAAAGCAAGATCAAGATGAAAGTCTTAATTTAACCCTTAACCCAGCAAAGAAAGAAAGTGCTGTAGTATCTTACAGCAACTTAACCATTAAAACTCAGTTTGAAGGAAGAGTTGCTTTAACTTGTATAGAATTAATAATCTTCAGAACAAGCCCCATGACACGATAAAAATCCAGAACTTTGGTGCAAAAGGCTGCTGATGTATAAAGCAAGGATAGTTCAGAAACTTGGGAAAGTCTGGGTCTGCTTTACAGTGAGCAATAAATCCAGACCAGTCCTCGAGGGGTCGTCAGTTGTTATTGATACCTGCTTTTTAATAGTACTCTTTTTTTTCTACCAAATATCCCTTTACTACATTGTAAATATCAACTCTCCTGGAGGTACTTTGAAGATGAAGTGAGGCAGTAAAGTCTTTTAAACAACATGTTAGTGAAAACAGTCAGCTGGGCCGTGTCGCTGGAGTCCACAGATCCGTCTCATTGCAGAGAAAACCATGTGCACCTCTTTATGTCCAAACGCAGCTGTTTAACTGCATCCTCAGAGAACACCAGCCCCAGTCTTACACATCCTCCACAAAACTAAATACATACAAAACTCTGCTGCCCCCCTCCTCACACACATCCGCTCCCGTCAACACATCCCCCCGTCCTTCAAGAACTCCACTGGTTCTTCATCCTCCAACACTTCAAAGTCCTCCTCATCACCTTCAAAGCTCTCCACAAACTCAGGTCTGTGAGCCTCCGACCGAACAGACCTGCTCCACCTCCACACTCCCTCTCGCTCCCTCTGCTCCTCCAACACCACCCTCCTGTCCCTCCCCCGCAGGACCGAGCTCCATCACCGCCCCCACCCTCTGGAAGTCACTGGCCCAACACCTCCGTGACTGCACTGACCTCCTCTCATTTAAAACACACCTCAAGACCCATCTGTGCCCAACTGTTTTAATGTTTTTATTTAGTTTGTTTTAATATTGTCCCGTTTTCTTTTATCGCTCTTAGTGTTTCCTTTTATACAGTGTCTTTGAGTGCCTTGAGAAGCGCTTTATAAATAAAATGTATTATTATTATTACATTTATGGTCCTGAATAATGTTTCAGCCCCCGCTGTAATGTCTCGTTTTGTAGCTCTGGTAAACAATGACAGCTGAAGCTTTGTTTTTAGATCCTTTATGGTGTCCTTTTACAGACCGCTGCTCATGGGACAGACTTTCATAAAGTGGAGCTGCACATTACATTAGATCAGACACACGCACTTATCATTTAAATGAGTGAACTCTTCATGAAAATTGTATGTTTTTATCTTCTTTGTGGCACTCATGGTTGCTGCAGAGCTCCAGTTGGAAACTGTTTGATAATTAACCATTAAATTTAATAAATGGATAAACTGGATAAACACGTGTACGATTATTTACAGAGACAAATCAAATTTACTACTAAAGTTAGGGAGGATTCTGAAATCCCTTTGAGAGCTACTCGGAGACGTTCAGTGAGCTGACGGTAGCTCCTGAGCTGTAGGTTGGAGAGCCCTGGTGCAGAGGCGGATGAAGGTCACTTTAAAACACCTCTTTTCTGGCTCCATTGAGAAGGACTTGAGCTAAACTCAGAGGAAATCGGCTCTGAACCTGTTTCTGAAACAGGAACTGTGAGTTGGGCCGGTCTGACGAGGAGGACTCTGAGTTCAGATTTAAACTCTGGTGGAGCCTCCTGCAGGAAACAGGGCCAATAACAAGAGTCTGCTCCATGTTTACAACAGACATTAACACAAGGGACACACTCTTCTTTGTTAGACTTTTAAATTAAACACATTTACTGCAGTTAGAAATATAAAAAAGAAATATATTATTATTATTATTAATAAGGTTCTTTGTGTAAAAGTGGAGGCAGGTGTTTTTCTTTCTACAGACATTCTTCTGCTCCCTCAGTTCTCACAAATATTACAAAACTGTTCAACAACTGTTACTTTCATGAAAAATACATCTTTGGTATAAGTTCATTCTGTCTTCAGGTTCAGAATATTTTAGAGAAATACTTTGTTCTGATCCGACAGGACAAAATGTGGCTTTACCTGCTCAACTAGTTTTGACTACTTCCTGTAGCCTTCATCAGAAGTGTCACATGATGCTGTTGTAAAGACAAGACCATCATGTGACGCCTGATGTGGAAATATACACTTTACAAAATCTACATCGTTAAAACATTTTATACTGTTTGTTTATTTTTTATTTTTCCAACTTTGTTTTTTGCTTCAACTTTTGTGTCATTTCTGTGAAACAGTTTTTTCTTCTTCTTCAGTCATAAACCATAAACACTGCCCCCTACAGCCACAAAGCAGTCACTACAGCTAAAAATAAAAACTTCAAAACCAGAAATTAAAATGTGATTAACTAACATTAAAACAATTAAAGCAAAACCTGATTAAACCAAGACTAAAGCCAAAATATCAACAAGGCCTACAACCAGGAAATAAACCAAGAATAAATCAGAACTAAACTACCATTGGTCTAAATCAAGAGTAAAGCAGGTCTAAAGTCAGAACTAAACCTGAACTGAACCCAAACCTTATTAAACACAAACTACAGGTTGATTAAATCCAGTCCAAACCTGATTAAAGCAGGACTAAAGCAGTTTTGAACAAGGCCTAGAACCAGGAAGAAACCCAGGACTAACTCAGGCCTGAACTAAATGTGGACTAAAGCCAGACTAAAGCAGGTCTAAAGTCAGAACTAAAGCCAGGACTAAAGCCAGAGCAGAGTGCTGTTGAAAAGAATCAAACTGGTCAAACCTGAGTGGATCCAAAGTGTCCAAAGTGTCCCAGAGAAAAGTGTGCGACTGAAGGAAAAGACTTGTTTGTGTGTTTCTTCCTGGAGTGACTCAGAGACACACCTGTGTTGGCTGCAGGCCAGGTAGGAGGGGCTTCACACTAGACTTCAGAGGTGGGAGGGGCTGCAGTGGGCGGGGCTTCACACTAGACTTCACAGGTGGGAGGGGCTGCAGTGGGCGGGGCTTCACACTGACTCCACAGGTGACAGGAGGCTGCTGGAGTTCTGTGCTTGTGTACGGCTCATTTCCTGTGACCTTTGACCTGCAGCAGAAGGAAGAAGGAATACTAAATACATACATATGACTAATGCAGCTGAGACTAAACTCTGGAGGACCCTGGCAATAAACCAAATCCTCCACATTTTCGAGTTTCCTGTTTCAGAAACAGGTTCAGAGTGAGTTCAGTCGACTCTGAGTCTGTTCACTCTGAGTTTAGCTGAAGGAGGAAAATCATTCTCGATGGAGCTCTGTTTAACTGTTTAACAGCAGGAAGAGCCTAAAGTTAGACATTTAATGAGTCAAGTCCTTTTAATATCACTTCAAACACACTGCAAGTGACAACTGCACTTTACATTTATTCATTTAGCTGATGCTTTTATCCAAAGCGACTTACATTGTTCTAATGTAATTACCAGTGTTACAGCCACTGGAGGCAAGGTGGGTTAAGTGTCTTGCCCAAGGACACAACGACAGTATGAACTGTGGGGAGAGCGAGAATCGAATCGCCTACCTTCCGGTTAAAGGGTGACCGCTCTACCCACTGACCTACTGCCGCCCCAGTCATTTATCAGACGCTTTTATCCAAAGCGACTTACAAGTGAGGAAAAACAATGGAAGCAATTTTAACAACACAAAGTACAAAAAGCATAAGTGCACAAAAAACTAGTCAGTTCAAACCCAGCACAGTTTACAAAGCTAAGGATAAGAGAAATATTTATTTATTTATTTATTTTTGGAGAAAGGAATCCATAGAAAGGAAGTAGAACTCAGTGTTTGTCAGTCAGGTGTTGACGGAAGAGATGTGTTTTCAACTGCACTTTATATTCACTCAATTATATTTAGGCCCAAAATAATGTCACTTTATTTGAACAAAAACCTAAGCTGTGTTTATATTTTGTCTAAAACACGTTTAATGGGATGTGATCAATGAATGAAATACTGGAGAGTTCCTTTTTTGTCTCATTTAAGAACATTTTGTCCAAAAGTGCTCCATCATTAATGTTACCAAACAGTTTAGAAGTTGTGCCATATTTGGTTGTAGTCAGGATTATGTGTTAATGTTTCAGGTGGAGTCGTCCAGAAGAAGGTGGAGCCAGGTATTTAGTCACATTTTTGATGGTTGTTGTTTTTTTGGCAGTGGTTTTTGAAATGAAGATGATTTTGTGTGTGTTTCAGAATTTGGAGTGTGGACAGGTGACCTAGTAGGGCTATGGATGAGGAGAGTGCTGAGGCTGAGGATCCTCTCCCATGACCCCCGTCCAGAGGTTTTTGACTGGTGTCCAGAGCCGGAGTGTGTGGAGATGGTGGTCAGTTTGTGTGGGCAGTGTGTGCAGGTGTTAGAGTCTGAAAATCCCATGTGGTGCATGAGATGATCAGTGATGTGCTCCTGTGGATTCTCTTGGATTGGATTAACTCTAGTTTATTGTTGTTGACATAGAAAATATGTTTTTGCAGATAATGTTCCAGTTGATTTGTGAGTGTTGAATATTTAAGTCTTGAGTCCATTTGTCTGTCGCTGTTGCTGCTGGACTCATGAAAACTCAATCATTTATAGATTTGTGATAAAGGTTTTGTGGATTTGAATGAGTGTCATTTTAAGAGCAGTGGGGGGTAAAGTTGTTAAAGTTATTAATGTTTCTTTTAACTGGACACATTGATAATGGCTGTGCTGTGGGAGGTTGTGTGATTGTTGGAGGAGGTCAGAGGTCATTGAATCTTTCTTTTGTATTGGTTGAGATCTGTATTGTGAGATATTTGATGGATTGTTTTCTGAGGTTATAAGGTCTATCCCTGACCTCAGCGTCCCAGTCAAAGTGGTTTAGAGCCAGAGTCTGGGACCTGGACCAGTTGATGGAACAGAAAGACACCTTACTGAATCTGTTCATCAGATTGTGAACTGACAGAAGGGACTTTGAAATGTTTGTTAGAATAAGAGTGTGTCATGAGTTTATGTTGATGAGAGGATGTTCTGAGGCCTGTAACAGTGTCATTCTGTCTTATGGCTGTGGCCAGAGATTCTATGAACAGTGCCAAGACAAGACAAGACATTTATAAAGGACTTGGTTTGAGGAGCAGTATTATTAATACACTCTTCATGTCATATGGTACTTGTTGATTGTTGTGGTTTTCTGAGGTTCATTTAAGGAATAAAGGTGAGAGGAGGGGCCACAAATGTTTGTCAAATTCAACGTGGTGTCCATCTAAGCAGCTGATTTCTTGTTGCATGAGTTTTAGTCTTTGGTTCTTTCATCGATGGTGAGTGGTTGATCCAAGTGGTCTGCTGTGAACTCTTGAGTTTTAGAAAAGTCTCAGTTTGTGCAGCTGCTCTGTCATGTTCTGGTGTAAAGACATTAGAATAGTATTGTCACAATGTCTTGTTCATTTCTTCATTGTCCTGAGGAAGTGTGTCTGCACTGGTCCAGATAGAGTTTGAAGTTCTCACTTTGTTGTTCAAGTTGGATTTATTTCAAATTCAAAGAGTTTGTGCTGAAGTTTGAGGAGGTTCTTTTCTGTTTTTCTTGAAAAAGAGTTTTTGTTTTGCTTTGAGCAGCTCCAGGATTAGACCAGGACTAGACCAGGACTAGACCAGGACTAGACCAGGACTAGACCAGGACAAGACCAGGACTAGACCAGAGTCTGAACCAGGACTAGACCAGGACTAGACTAGGACTAGACCAGGACTAGACCAGGACAAGACCAGGACTAGACCAGAGTCTGAACCAGGACTAGACAAGGACTAGACTAGGACTAAACCAGGACTAGACCAGGACTGGACCAGAGCTGAACCAGGACTAGAGCAGAGCTGAACCAGGACTAGACCAGGACTAGGCCAGAGTCTGAACCAGGACTAGGCCAGGACTAGACCAAGACTAGACCAGGACTAGACCAGGACAAGACCAGAGTCTGAACCAGGACTAGAACAGAGTCTGAACCAGGACTAGACCAGGACTAGACTAGGACTAGACCAGGACTGGACCAGAGCTGAACCAGGACTAGACCAGGACTAGACCAGAGCTGAACCAGGACTAGGCCAGGACTAGACAAGAACTAGACCAGGACTAGGCCAGAGTCTGAACTAGGACTAGACCAGGACTAGACCAGGACTAGACCAGAGCTGAACCAGGACTAGACCAGGACTAGACC
Organism: Perccottus glenii; assembly: GCA_024416835.2. Taxonomy (NCBI): domain Eukaryota; kingdom Metazoa; phylum Chordata; class Actinopteri; order Gobiiformes; family Odontobutidae; genus Perccottus; species Perccottus glenii. The sequence continues at coordinate 10,578 of JALDQB020000175.1, read as the reverse complement.
AGGACTAGACCAGAGCTGAACCAGGACTAGGCCAGGACTAGACAAGAACTAGACCAGGACTAGGCCAGAGTCTGAACGAGGACTAGACCAGGACTAGACCAAGACTAGACCAGGACTGGACCAGAGCTGAACCAGGACTAGACCAGGACTAGGGTAGAGTCTGAACCAGGACTAGACCAGGACTGGACCAGAGCTGAACCAGGACTAGACCCGCACTAGACCAGAGCCTGAACCAGGACAAGACCAAGACTAGACCAGGACTAGAACAGGATTAGGCCAGAGTCTGAACCAGGACTAGACCAGAGTCTGAACAAGGACTAGACCAGGACTGGGCCAGAGTCTGAACCAGGACTAGACCAGGACTAGACCAGAGCTGAACCAGGACTAGACCAGGACTAGACCAGGACTAGACCAGGACAAGACCAGGACTAGACCAGAGTCTGAACCAGTACTAGACCAGGACTAGACCTCCCTTTTGTCTGGTTTTTGTCTCTTCTTCAGACGTGACTCTGTCTCGTCTTTGATCCATCGTTTCAACTGAACTCTTAAAGGTAACATCCTTCCTCAGTTATTAGGCCCGAGCCGGTGATGGCCGGGAGGGCCTATTGTTTTTGCTCGGATTTTTTTTTTTTTTTTTTTTTTATCTTTATTGTGACCAAATGATCCTAAATTTTACCCATTGAACATGCACAAAAAGTCATTTTTATTGGTCCCAGACTTCAAGCTCGGCAAAAATGGTATGTTTTGAAGTCGCGAAAAAAAAACGAAAAATGACTCAGTGGCGACCCCTACAAAATCAAAATACATTGGGCCTATGGAAAGTGAAAGTAAGTTTTTTTCAACACAGAAAAATGAAACTTGGTATATCCATAGGACACCTCAGAACAAACAGAAAAGTCAATGACAGTCACACCCTAAACTCAACAGGAAGTCCGCCATGTGGGGTGAAACGCATGGCCACTAAAATCGCACCCCTTGCGCAGAAAGATGCAAATCATTGTGTTTTAATCTAAATGGCCCCAAATTTGGTGAGTATCATCTAGACACGTGTGCCAACCAAAGTTGTAACTTTGTTGTTGATATCTTATCGGGTATGGGTGTAGCAAGCCTGTAACGAGGTGGCCATTTTTGTGAAAATAAACGTCTCTTAACTCTCAAACGCCTTCTCGGATCGAGTTGGAACCAAAAAGGCGTTTGTGCACATTCATGACCTGAACACAAAGATATGTAAATAAAAGGGTTATCTTTAGAAATGGCTCTCCAGCGCCCCTACAAACTTATAATGGGACCCAAGAATTTAGTTTGTCATAGAGACATAAAATTTGGTACACACATCTCTTATGTCATGACGAGCATAAAAGCCAATGACAACCACCCCTATCTATAAATGTGTTGCCATAGCAACGTCCCAAAAATGTGAAAAAGTCAATGGGAAGTGAAATTTTTAGTTTGTTGTAGGCAAATGAAACTTGGGTACACATATCCACCATGGGCTTATGAACAAAAAAGCCAATGGGGACCACACCCTATCACACACGGGAAGGATTTGGCCATGAAAATTTGGTCCGACTTAGAATACACCTCTTTTTTAAAAACAACAAAAATAGCTGCTTCATTCCACAGACACCAAACTTGGGCAAAATGAGCTAAACACATGTATGTAAATGAGACAAGTGTTTTTCTAGACTTTTTTGCTCGAGTTATATTTTTTTTTATAATTCGATATATATTTTTATTATAATTTTTCTGCAAAATGATTCTCAATTTGACCCAGTAAACCAACAACTAAAAGTCATTTTTATTGGTCCCAGACTTCAAGCCCGGCGAAAAATATATGTATGTTGAAGTCCCGAAAAAATAAATGAAAAATGACTCAGTGGCGACCCCTAGAAAAGTCAAAATACATTGGGCCTATGGAAAGTGAAAGTAACTTTTTTCCAACGTAGAAAAATGAAACTTAGTACATCAATAGGACACCTCAGGGCAAACAGAAAAGTCTATGACAGCCACACCTAAACTAAACAGGAAGTCCGCCATGTGGGGTGAAAAAAGCTAGCCACCCTAAAATCGCAAGAAGATGCAAATCATTGTGTTTTAATTTAAATGGCCCCAAATTTGGTGAGTATCATCTAGACACGTGTGCCAACCAAATTTGTGACTTTGTTGTTGATATCTTATCGGGTATGGGTGTAGCAAGCCTGTAACTTTTTTGTGAAAATAAAACGTCTCTTAACTCTCAAACGCCTTCTCGGATCGAGTTGGAACCAAAAAGGCGTTTGTGCACATTCATGACCTGAACACAAAGATATGTAAATAAAAGGGTTATCTTTAGAAATGGCTCTCCAGCGCCCCTACAAACTTATAATGGGACCCAAGAATTTAGTTTGTCATAGAGACATGGAATTTGGTACACACATCTCCTATGTCATGAGGAGCATAAAAGCCAATGACAACCACCCCTATCTATAAATGTGTTGCCATAGCAACGTCCCAAATACGTGGAAAAGTCAATGGAAGTGAAAATTTTAGTTTGTCGTAGGCAAATGAAACTTGGTACACACATCCAGTATGGGCTTATGAACAAAAAGCCAGGGACCAAAGGACCACACCTTATCACCACACAAGGCGGCCATTTTAAATTGAAGATGTGAACCGACTTAGAATACAACCTCTCTTTTAAAAACAACAGAAAATAGCTGCTTCATTCCACAGACACCAAACTTGGGCAAAATGAGCTAAACACATGTGTGTAAAATAGACAGGCGTTTTTCTTGTCGTTTTTGCTCGAGGTATATTTTATTTTATTATAATTTGGTATATATTTTTTATTATAATTTTTCTGAAAAATGATTTTCAATTTGACCCAGTAAACGTGCAACTAAAAGTCATTTTTATTGGTCCCAGACTTCAAGCCCGGCAAAAATGTATGTATTTGAAGTCCCTGAAAAAATAGGAAAAATGACTCAGTGGCGACCCCTAGAAAAGTCAAAATAATTGGTTCTATGGAAAATGAAAGTAAATTTTTCCAATGTAGAAATACAAAACTTGGTACATCCATAGGACACCTTAGGGCAAACAGAAAAGTTTATTACAGCCATACCGTAAACTCAACAGAAAATCTATGTTGGGTGGAATACATGACCACCTAAATCGTACACTTTGTGCTAAAGGGTTTTCATCTAAACAGCTCCAAATTTGCTGTAAAGCACGACATGCAATCCTCCGAATATATGTGTCCCCGCGGTCTCAAGGGAGGCGAGGGCCTTTATCGCCGCTTGCGGCTTTAATTTCTGTTTCTTATTATAACATTTTTATAAAAACAGATTGTAAACTAACAGAAAGAGAACACAGAGAAAACTCACCGCTCGTTGTCGACAGAAAGAGTTTGCTGCAGTGAAACTCAAAAGGAGTGGTTCAGTTTGTGGTGAACACAAGTTATGACTTGTACAAATATGAAAACATCGTTAACTCTTGAGCAACACTGAACCAGAGTCAACTACACCCTTCCCTTTGTCTCTGGTTCCTGTCTGTTTGGTTTCTGTGTCTTCTTGGTTTTGTTGAAAGTCCATCTGGGGTATCCACAGTCTCTCAGGGCTTTACGGATGTGTTGTTCCTCTTTCCGTTGACCTTCTGAGGTTGTGGGCACCTTTTGTGCTGAAGAGTCCTGATGACTCCCAGACAAACAGTAAGCAGCTTGTGCTGCAGAGGCTGCTGGGAATCAAACTTTAAATATGTATCTGTGTGTGTTGGCTTCCTATAAACTTCTACTTGGAGAGTCCTGTCCTCACAAATAACAACTGCACAGTCTAAGAAAGCCAGGCGGTAACTTCTAGAGACAAAAACAGAGCTGTGCCATGGGATCACCTGTCTGTCCGATTGTGGCTCACTTGTTCATGGAGGAAGTGGAGAACAGAGCTCTGGTCTCTTTCCCAGGTGCAGTGCCCAGTCACTGGTGCAGATATGTTGATGACACGTGGGTCAAGATCAGAAACCAGAAAGTAGAAGCCTTCACAGAACACATCAACTCATTATATTTAATGAAATGATGTGTGTTCTGGACAGTTTCAGTCTAACACATGTCACCTCTCACTCCAGGGCTCTTATATTGGATCTTATATGAACATCTGGATTAATATTCTTGTTAGTGGCTCTGATTTGATTTTTCTGAGCATAAACTCTTAAACTTCAGTTTAATTTTTCCAACAACTATATCACCTACAAAAAAAACAAATGCTGAACTTTTGTAAAACCACAAATAAAAAATATAAATACAGTGGTGTTAGAGATTAATGAGCAACAGTCGAACCAGGGACGTTAGACTCATCAAGGAGGAAAAAGAGGACAAAGTAAAAGCAACAGTTGTGTTCCAGTTAATGGGGCCTGACTCAGTTCAAAGAAGTGGTTTGCAGCAGGTTCCTGTTCTGCAGCACAATAAGAAACAAGGGCTTGACACAAGACGACAGAGAAACACACTCCTGTATCACATCCACACAGAGGCCTGTTCAGGGCCAGGCCTGTCACTGCTCACAATAGAAACTGTCTGGGAGCCTTTTTCAACTGTGTGGGACAACTTATTGTCCCGATGTGGAAGGAATAGTGTCCCACATTTTTGTCAAAATGTGATAAAAGGACTTTTGCCCAGAATAGTTTTTAAAAGCCCGGACGCATGACCTTGTGTTTGGGTCATGTCCAGTGTTCACAGCCGAGAGGACAACACTCAGAGCTGGGGACAGAGAGTTGTTTTGATCTAAAAAATAAACATTAATGTGTGATACTTTCTGTTCTTTGGGAAAGTGAGAGCATTTGTCTGAGACAGTGCTGTACAATGATGAACCCAACCAGGAGGCTCTGTTCTAGAGTCTGGACACTGGCTCCAGAACATCATTAGTGCTGAGTGTCCAAACGGAAAGACAGTATGAGATGGTTGATAGGATTACAGCAGTAGATCTGTTTCAGATCCTGAAAGTAACAGGTCAGATGTGATTGTGTTGTAAACATACAGTGTTTGCTGTAGTTTCTTTGTTAGGTTCTGACTGTGCTCTCTGTAGAAGAGATGAGAATTCAGGAGCACACCAACATATTTATAGGTTGGTGTCGTAGAAAGTGTTGGATTGTCCAGAACGACTGTATTTGACCTGGATAAATGATTCCTGTGTGAGGGAAAGCACATGCTTCTGTCTTCTTTACACTGATTGTAAGATGCGCTCCAGATTTTGAAGATCAGGTGACACTTTAGAACTGATGCTAATTGGATTTGGATCAGAGTGGAAGATGACACTGTCATGTGCTCACAGTAAACATGTTGAGTAATTACAGACCAGGTTTGGACAAAAGACATATGGACAGTTAGTGAGCAGCTTGTTATTTCTGACAGATTCCATTGATTGATTTTAGAGAAGTGTCTCATTCTTTTTGAAATGACTGAAGGTTGGTCTATAGTTAGAAATGTGAGGGGGTCATCAGCTTTAAATATTGGGAGGATTTGAGCAGCTCTGTCGACAAAGCAAAGACTGTTACTTTGAGGAATCTAAAATATAAAACATGTTTGGAGTTATTTCACACTTTTTCCTTTGCTGCAATTTCTTTGTGTTTAAAATCTAAAAACCCGATTCCCAAAGATTTTGGACTCTGTACAAATTGTGAATAAATAAGGAATGCAATAATTTACAAATCTCATAAACTTATATTTATTCACAATAGAATATAGATAAGAAATCAAATGTTATCTCTCAAACATTTTGAAATTTAATGCCAAATATTGCCTTATTTTGGATTTCATGAGAGCTAAAAACAATATCTCCTGGTTCTTTTGGGACGAGTGCTGGAGCTAAGACTAAGAGAATAAAAACTATAAAACCAATGTAAAGTTTGTCTGTTTAATTCCACTCAGAAAAAGGCAGAAGTCCAGCGCTGTTAGACAAGCCGCAGCTAACATGAGGTCAGCCCACATGTTGTGCGTCTGCTCAACTCAATACCCTAAAGGTCATAACATTTGGCCCCACCTCACACAGGAGGGGCCTGTCCCAGTATCAGTACTTTTCCACTAAGTGTCCAGCCAGGGGTGACCAACTGGTTCTAACTGGTTTCAACAGATGAAGTATTTAGTGTCCTAATCTAGGGTGCAGTGTAGCATGCAAAGTGTGCAAATAACAAACAGAAAAGTTATAAGAGTGCTTCTTATTATAAAACACTAACAGGTAACAATAAAAGGCCGGAAAAGTTTAATGTACATATAAAGAACAGCTGGAGGACACATTTGTAACTTATTAGGTCCATTGGCAACATGCTTGGGAATAAAAAGAGCCTCTCAGAGTGTCTCTCAGAAGTCAAAATGGGCAAAAGATCCTCAATGCTGTGGCAAAATATAGTGGAGCAATATCAAAAAGGAGTTTCTCAGAGAAAAATTGCAAAGAGTTTGCAGCTATCATCATCTACAGTGCATAATATCATCCAAAGATTTAGAGAATCTGGAACAACCTCTGTGTGTAAGGGTCAAGGCCGGAAAACCAGACTGGATGTCCTACCATTTTAGTCGCTTAAGGGTGGGGGGGGGATTATGGTATAACACGCTAAACAGAACCAATGTCCGGACTGAGAAGTACGTTTGGTGGGTTTCTGTTTATTCAAAACAAAAACACAATGTGATGAATGAATATAGTAGTCCAGTGGTCTATGGCAGCAGGAGAGATGGATGGATGGATGGATATTGCATATGTCCTGGAGTTAATCCCTGTGTGTTTGGATATTACCTGGGGGAGGAGTGCTGTTATATCAGTGACTGTAGCACTTGGACAGATGCATGTAACAAATCTACTGTTTGTCTCTGACAGCACCGTCTCCAAGCAGCAGGATATCTCTGTCCTTAACTTTTGACATAGATTCTCTGTCTCTGTTTGCCTGGTGCTTTTTCACAGATTCATGTTTCCTGTTTTCCAGAGAATAGGTAACATTTACTCCATGTTTTTCAGTCACAGCAGAGTTTTCTGGTTCATTCACCTTTAGCTCAGTCAGTGGTTGGAATCTGTTTTTAGCTGGATGTTTGCTGATGTTACATATGCTTCTGTGATGCCAGCATTCTTTTTTTCTGATCCAGTGCTGCTTTGGCTGAGCACCAAGTTTATGCAGGTGGCATCATGTTCAAACAATTTTGTCAAAAGAGTTTGTAGTAGTTGTTTTTACCCCAGACATGTTGAAATAGATTCCAAGGCTCCAGTCGCTCAGCAGGTCCAACGTGTTGTTGAAAAAGTTAAAAGAAGTAAAAACATAAAAATCCAGTTAAAAGAAAGTAAAAAGTTGATCATAAAATCATTGGCTAAAGGAGGAAATGACTAAAAAGAAAAGTAAAGCTGGCATGAGCAAACAGAAGTGTCAGGAGCAGCAGGAGCATGCATTACCTCTAACCCAGTACAGTTCACATTTACTAAAGTATTTAGGCAAATGTAAGTTCAAATCAAAGTCCACTATTTTATAAAAACAGTCCTTACACACACAGTAACACACAGTGAGCTGGAGAATAACACATTTGTTTCTGTGATTAACAGTAAATCTCATGTACAGAGGTGAACGGTCCCAACAGCAAGACTTGTTTTAAACATAAGTTTTTACTGTGTTCTGTCTTTGAAGAGCCCCTCTACAGTTACCTGTCTGCTGCTGCTTCTCTGTCGGCCCAGTCCAGTCCAGTCCAGTTATCGGTCTGCTTCTCTGTCGGTCCTCTCTGCTCCTGCACAGCTGACACAGCCCAGCCTCCTGGTCCATCTACAACTTCAGCTTCTTTTAAATAAACTCAAACTCAATCAAATCTACATTTATTAATGTGCTTCTAGGTCTTAAGGCATATTTAAACTGTATTTCAAGCTTTTAAATCTGACATGATTTATACACTTCATATTTAAGTGCACTGACTCATTCCAGTCTGTCATTGAACATTCTACAAAATAACTAATATATTGTGTCAGCAGGCTCATATTCAGACACAGAATGAAAATGGTCAAAGATTGAGATATGGAAATTCTGGTCTTTTTTTATGGAACCAGATTGCTCTCTTTCGGCTCCAAACGGCTCTTCATTTAGAACCAATTCTGGCTTTTTTAATTCAGACAAATATTAATGTGATTGAATAATTTACATAAGATATGTGCATTCATATCATTGTTTATTTACACCTTAAAATTTACATTATGAATAAAAAAAAGTAAAACTACAAGACACTACTAAGCCTAAACATGTGTATTGAACATTTTATATAAACTATCCAAAATAAAACCATACTAAGCAAACCACACTTAAAATATATACAAAAAAAAAAAAAAAAAAAAATTAAGCTAGTTATTTTTACTTTATAAATTCTACATTCTGCCTTTATGTTTGTTATTAAAATGCATGCAAATGCTACATCGTTTACAAGTCTTTCACATTGGTGCAATGATACTGCTGCTACAAGATCAGCAGATTCTGTAGTCATCTTTAAAAAACACCTGAAAACACATCTCTTCCATCAACACCTGACTGACAAACTCTGAATTCTACTTCCTGTCTATTGATTCCTTTTCTTAAATAAAATTTAAAAAAAATCTTTCCTATCTTTAGCTGTGAATACTGTGCTGGGTTGTAACCGACTAGTTTTTGGTGCAATTATGCTTTTTTCTACCTTGTGTTGTTAAAATTGCTTCCATCGTGTTCCTCACTTTTAAGTCACTTTGGATAAAAGTGTCGGCTAAATGACTAAATGTAAATGTATTACTCATCTTGTTTTCTGACCCGATATTTAGCAGGATCTTTTTCAGCTAAAGGAGCTCAGATTTCCGAAGCAACAAATTCTTCAAAACGAAACCAAGTAAAAACATTTAACAATAACAAATAACAATAACAAACATTTAACGACTGTAGTGTATGTACTATATAATGTAATAAGAAATATTAATTTATTAATTTGGGTAAATTATTAATTAATATTTTTATTATCAAAATTGTCTCTGGGGACCACCCAGATAATTTCTGGGGAACTGATTATATTGACTAAGTCTCAATTAATCTGAAGGAATAGAATTCAATCTGTTTTCGGATATGTCTGATATAACATAAAACCGAATCAAAATCTTTAACGTTTTATGGGGTTTTATTAAAGATTATTCAAAGTTAACATATTTGATGGGAAAGGACACAAAGGGTGAATTATTGACATATAATGGGAATAATGATTAAAACAAAATGAAAAACAACAAAATTATTGACTAGAACTTTGTGGAGGATAATGCTTTGACTGGTTAAAACTCGGCTGGGAGAGTTTAATTACCGGCTTATTAAAAAGGGGTTAGGGAAGTAGATAGGTGAATGTATGGATATGATCGAAGTTCTGAATGGACCTTTACTCAAGACAGTGTACAGTTTTATAACGCCAAACTTCAGTGTCACATGCTCAACTCACTCTAGTCGTCTTGCGAACCTCAGCATTCAGGCCAAAGATCCGAAGTGATGCTCCAGAACTTTAAGCGGCTGCTCCAGCTAGTTGTTGCCAAGCGACAAGATGGCGGCAAGTGTACGCTGATCCCAAAGGAGCCGTGCAGCTCCGGGGTAGGGTAGAAAAGGCGTTCTGTCACGGTCTAGAAGTGTAAGGCAGGCTCCTACCCGTTGTTGGGACAAGAGTCTTTTAACACAAAAATTGATCACTGGAAAAGAGTCTCAGGAGTCGTTTTCCTCTGGCTTAAAGCGTCTGTTGGTTCACGTGGAGTTCTCGGTCTTTCTCAAGAACTACAAAAATGTCTTCCTTCTCGTGTAGGTTACGTCACAAAAGTTTACAAAATAATCAATGCGTGGCTGTTTAAAAATAAAAATCACGTCGCTTGGCGGCAACGGGTCTACAAAATTTAAAGTAAGTTCGGTTACGAAGAGAGGAAAAATCAGAAACAAGAGAGTTCTGAAGAGGCAGTTACAAAAAGAGGCTCAAGAGACCGATTTCCGGCGTGCGCCGGAGTTTTGTGCGGCTTGAGGGGGTGTGTCTTTGGGGCGTTTCTCTTCTGGGGGAAAGCCTGGTGTTGGGAGGAGCTCATCCCAACTAAAATTTAATTCAAACAAACTTTATCTTCCACAAAGACATATTGAATATTTAAACACATATACCTCCACATTGCTGTGTGTACTGTAGAATCCATACCTAGATAGAATGCATTTTTAAACATGCTGTAATACACATAAATGCATTCAACCATTTTATTAACTGTAAGTTTGTAAGGCTGAGGTAAAGACAGGATTCTTCCGTTGTGACTCTAAATCCTGTGGGGGAAAACATTATCATATATTTAGAGACACACTTTTAATGGCCTAAACATAATATCAATGCATTTGGAAAGTCTTTTCTCCTGAAAGTAACAGTTTTAGTCCTTAGCGTCGTTCACCCATACTGTCGCTAGAGGGCAGTATGGTATCATCCAGAAAGTCTCAAATCTCTTGACACTTCAAAGCGCATTCCAGTGTTCCAACGAACGGTCGTAAAAGTTTCTCGGAGAGCTGGATCAACAGTTTTATTTCAAAGGATTTACAATTGTCCTGACAGGCGCCAAGCACCACACGCCATCTAGGATG
>JALDQB020000174.1:17500-105089 GCA_024416835.2 Perccottus glenii | reverse complement strand
TTAGTTACTTTATATTTCTGGACCTCTCTGGCTTGTCTTTGTACAGGGCATCCTCCAAAAGCAGCGCTATGCTCATCACCACAATTACAGCATTTTACTTTTGTATCCTGACCACAATTTCCATGCTCATGTTCACCTCCACATCTAGCACATCTTTGTTTTCCTTTACATTGCCCAGCAGTATGTCCCATTCTTTGACATTTGTAACATCTAAGTGGTGCTGGGATAAACTCTCTTACATCATAACTCAAATATCCCAATCTTACCCTCTTTGGCATCTCTTTTTCAAATTCTCTGCTAACTGCCTGTAACTGTTGACAAACCTGGTTCTGTTTGCTCTTGCAGACGCGCTCACTTTATGGTATCTCCCTCTTGTGGTATAAGTAGGAACTACACTTACACTTGTACTGCAAATCTGAGACTGGCAGACAACATTTGTGGTTTTAAAAGCAAAAGAACAAAATGAAATGACAGACAGATTAAACAATTAACAAAAATATAATTTGTAATTCTTTGTGTCTGTCTAATGCAACCACACTTTTTGAAAAACAAAAACGATTTTACCACAGAATTTTCATTGTGTGAAATTTTAAGGGTGTCTGAAAACTTTTTTCCCAACACTGTAATAGTCACAGCCTGCATGAATTTGTGATTGTTCTGTTATTGTTTTATAGACCTACCATGAAATACTCGACTTGGAGGATGATAAAGAAGTAAGTTATCTAACACATCTTACTTCATCAAATGACTCAGCTGTCAATGTAAGAATATGACCGGGCTTTATCAATGTGCAAGTGCAAAGACTTTTTATTGACTATTCCTGTAGACATCCAGTTATCCAGTGGACTCTGAGATCAATGTAAGATAATCACAGACATTAACCATTACATTTCTTCTTGACATCATTATTTACAGTGTAAATATAGAGTGTTGTTTTGGGTTAATCTTTAGAGTAGATGTATGGATTTGAACAAAAGAAACATGCACTGTCACATCTTACACAAACAAGATCAAACTACCTTGATGTTTACTTCTTAGTGAAATTGTTATTGGGGTTCTTATGATTATCTCTTTCTGTTTGCTTGAAATTGTGTCTTTAATCGTGTCTGGCCCATTATTTAAAAACAATTCACACAAGATTACATTCATATCCATGCAGCATATGTGGCCAGAGGAGAGAGTAGTTACTACATTTCATTCAATATAGAATTTGATTTGTCTGTCACATGACCATCCCTTTGACCATGTCCTTAAAAATGAATTTGATGTTTATACGCATCTCTCCACATCAACAGCATCACACTGGAATCACCCGAAGACACTGTTGAGCACCACAGCAGGGATTCTATTTGTGTGAGTTTGTGTTTGGAGCTGTCTTGTTTTATAAAGCTAATATTGTTGTAATTTGTTAGCTTATCAGACATCCTAAAGTCTCTTGGAGAAAAGGTTGACAAATCCAAAACATTTAATATAAATGTGACAAGAGAGGCCCTTTATCAGAGGGTCTTAAGCAGTGGTCCAGACAGAAGCAAGCCTCTCCAAAGAACCTCCTTCGACTCTCTTTTATTGGAGAAAAATACACTGATGAAGGAGCCCTTCGTAAAGAATTCCTTACAGGTTTGTATTCCTCATCGAGGCCATAACAAATAATGAAATCCTCTTTAGCACAATTGCTTTTCCTCCTTACAGAAATGATGCGTGGCATTCAGTCACATTTATTTGAAGGAGATGCAGAGAAGGACAAAACCCCAAATCTAGTATCACAGATGATCAGGAAAACAAATTCAAGTCTGTGCCTTTAAATATGAAATAGATTGTGCTAACAGGTAACCTCAATACTTTTTCATAAACATGTATGTTTGTTTTTGTCAGGATCTGAGGAGATCTTTGCACTAGTTTGATACAGGACCTGCACCAAACTTTCTCACTAGATGGTCCTATCATTTTTGTGCCATGGAGAAGTACAAAGTGATGGTTTACTGGAACTTACAGATCCGAAATCACCAACTTGATTAAAGAAGTAATAAAAATAAAATGCAGTTTTCTATGTCACTTAATTATGTTATTGCTTTGTACCAATATCAAGATTAAATTTGTTCTTTTAAGGTGGAAAACATTGAAGGAGAAAAGCTTTTGGAATTATCAGATGCTATTGTGGTGTGTGGCTTTACTGGACCAATAAATGTTGAGCAGAAAAAGGCGATCCAGGAGTATGTTAATACAAATTCACAATTGTTTTGAATGACTAACTAATGAAGCATTTTCATATTCTATGTTAGTGCCTTCACTTTGCATTCACTTGTAAGACTGAGTCCCATCCTTAATCAGATCCACGAAGGAGACATTTATGGATTTGACAAGGAACTGGCACAACACCATCAGCTGTTCCAGCAGCTTTTTGTTCCTGGAGACCTAAAGAGTGCGTAACATGTTAACCGTAAACTTTAATGCATGTTTGTGTTAATTTAACTTTATTCTGTAATATTTTATTTAATCCCTGATTTAAGGTGGATTCAGACTTTATTTTTCAAGCTCTCTGTCCTCACTTCAGCGAGGAGGGCTCGATGAGAAGGCAGAAGGAATACAAAATAATAAACTTTCTGCAGGACCAAGGTTTGTATATTTGTATCCTGCTCCTAAATCTCAACTACCTTTTCTTTGATAAATTAATCACTGTAGTTGAAAGTTGATTCTTTTTACAGGGATAGAAGATCAAGAGGGGTGTACTATGTACATGTATAGACCCTTTTACTGTTTGTATACAATGATGACGTAGCAACGTATGCGCGTGTCAGCGCCCCTCGGCTGCTGGTTCGTTTTGATCACCACAAAAGATGTATACCAGAGAAACACGAGGACTGAGTTTTCCAAGTTTTAAAATAGTCTGAAGGTTTATTTAAAAATGTATTAAAATAAAAGAAAGCAAACATTGTTAAAAAGCCCAGCAAATAGGCTTTTAAAAAGTCAATCCGGGTAAAAAGGGAAAAGTCATTATGGTGTAGGCCTCAGATCTCCCGTCCGCGCCGCAGGGCCGGCTTGAGGAGTGCTGGCGCTCTCCTCAGCGGTTCCCAGGGGACTCCGAGGTCCCAATACGCCGCCACAGGACTATAAACACACAATAATGTTCGGCTCAGCGACCACACTAATATAATTCAAAATAAAACCCACACAGCATGCATGTAATACGGGACACGTCCCTTCACTTAGCATTATAATGGCGTTGTACAGGTCCCCGGTTCCTTCTTGGTCCGCGTGGGTCCGGCCGGTCGCTCCTCCGAATCCTGGTCCGGTCTCTTTCCGCGAAGGGGGAAGACGGTGCTGTGGACAGGGAGAGGCGGTCTTATGTACACAGTCAAAACACAGCTCAAGTAAGTGTAACTTCCTCCCAGTTATTTACACTTCCCTTTACTTAGCTGTATCTGGGCGTTGCATGCGGTAGTTTCCTGTGGCTCCTCTGGCTTCCCGCTGCCTTCAGTCGGTCCCGCTCTCCGTGCCGCTCAATGTTCCTTTTCTCTGTCCGTTCCTCCGTCTCTGTCCGTCTCTCTGTCTCTCTGTTCCTTCCGTTTCAGTTCTCCCTCCTTCCTGGTTTCTTTCTCTCTTCCTTTTCCTTTACTTTCTCTGTCCGTTCACTTCACCGCCGTAGTTCCTCTGCCCGTACCGGTCCCTGGCTCTCTCCCTCTGGTCGCGGGTCGCCCCAGGCCTCCTCATCGGCCCCTCGCTCCCCGTCCTACCAGGCATGCCTCGCGGGTACCCTGGCCTCAGGTCTCCTTAGGAATCCTCCCGGCTTCCTTCCTCCTCTCACCGGCGTCCCCGGTGCTGGTCTTCCCGTCCGTTCCGTTTTCACTCTCTCCTCACTTCCCGTCTGTAGCCAATCCTCCTTTCCTTTTCCGTCCCTTTCTCCTTTGCCCGGCGTCCGCCGGGCCGCTCCCTCCTCCGGTGCCGTCCGCTTCTCTGGTGTCACTTTCCTCTGTTTCCTGTTGTTCCTCCCGCTCTGTCTTTCCATTCACCTTTTGAACTAGACCGGGGCGCATCTCATTGGTCTCGGTGATTGCGCAGGTGTGGTGGGCGTTCCCCATCACGAGGTTTCCCCCGTGCGTCACCAAAATTTAAAGGGGCCGCGCACTCACAGGGTAGGAAAGGGAGAATACACATCAGGTGCAAACCGGCACCCTGTGACACGCGCGCATATTGGCAACAGCAGTATGGCGAGAATCAGCAGCATGTCAAGCTACGCGAGCGGATTAAGCAACACAGACAGAGAAAGTTATTTCAAAAAGTTGACTTTATCAAATGGTATCCGGCTACCAGATCCGTGTACTGGATTGGATAGAAGACGTTAGCAGATGGCCAAATATACAGTGGCCAGATATATATACTATAGTTGAGAAACCGAGCGTGTACACCCGAGAGAAATTACGAGCATATAAATCACTGGATGCTTATGAATACGTTGTCTGTGGTCATGTACAGAACGTCAAATACCATGACATAGACTCTGAGTTTTGTGTGTTAAAATCAGAAATTCTTCCTAGTCAAAGACAAGGACACAAGACAATGATGTATGAGGCTTGGGTTATAATCAACCAACGAGAGAACTGGCGAACTGCACCTGTATGGCGGGGTAAGTATGCTAGTATGCTTTGGTGTTGTGGGCTTGTAGTTGACATAAAAGATGAATTATGCTTCAGTTTTACTGTCCTTTCAGGTTTAACTTAACTTGCTTAACCTACTCTCCTTTATTCTCATATGTTCTCATAACCAGGGTTTGAAACTACAATTTTCACGAATTACACAGTGCCAACAGTGTTCAAAATGTCAGTTACTTTCAAGCCCTGGTCATAACATTATTGATCAGCCAGTAAGTTTATGTTTTTGTGATTTTTCAGGCTTGGGTCATGCTGCAGTCATGCAGCTGCAATATTATTCAAAGTTGAGCTCTATGTTAGGATGGGAAGGACTGAAAGCAGCAGTTACATCTGGAGTGTGCATGTGGAAAGACATCAGCAGGAAAGAAGTCAGACCAGCTCCATTGAGGAAATCAGCTTTCACAAACCAAAGAGGCTAGACAGGCAGCTTCAAACACCTTTAACATCTGCTAGGAAAAACAGTATCACACCCAGAGGCATGTAATAGTTGACAGCCTAGATAAGCTTCCTATTGCCATAGTTTTTGACACCATAATGTAGCATTAGAAAGGTGTAACTTGGTGATGCAGAGATGAAAATGCCTGCAGACACAGTTTAATTTTTATCAGTATAATTTATGTTAGTTTGAATAGGTCTGCATTTGTCTTCAGGTTACTTATTTTTAGAAATGACATTTGTTTGTTGTATATTTGTTGTGTTTAAAGCTCTGATGTGAACATTATGCAGCACAGTAACTGTGTCTTTTTGTTGCTCTATTATCAGTGTTGACAGATGATGACATCCGGGAACTGCAGGTTGTGGACCCCTGTGCTGCAGTGCTGACAAGCCTGGAAAATAGTGACACAGACACTGCATCATCGGATACTGATTCAGAGGAGCATCTGACTTACTTACCTGAGCCTTTGACTGCTTTATTTGATGTAACACTCAGGGAACTCTCACTCTCACTCTTCAAGGATGTACAAAAGATGAGCAGTTTTGTCTGGACAAGTCATTCGCATTGAAGCATTCACACACATACTACTATCAATGTCAACTTCACATGTTTGTGTGTGATTGCATACATTGCAATAAAACTACTAATAACAATTACAAATGAGATTGAAAAGCTCTGTGAATTGAGATAATCTTGGGGGAAGTACATTATACACACCAGTGGCAGTCAATGTTGGGAGGTTTATTATAATGCATTATGATTCATGTACAGTAAATACGTTTTACAAATGTAAATCACGTTAAAATTAATACATGGTAATGTAACTCATGGAAAAACATGGTAATGTTTCTTCTGAAACATGGTTACTCATTTGGAAACAACACTCCTACAGAGGTTTGTGAGGGCACCACATACAGTCACAACATCATCTAGCATGTTAAGGTCTGTCATCTCTCCTCCTTTTCCTATGGTACCTACAATAAAAACAGCAGAAATATACAGTTATGCAAGAGAAAAACAAACTAAATAGAAAAGGGGAATTAAATATTCTTACCTCTCAATTTTGCTTTGGGGTTCTGGCTCTGTTTTGTGTACACAAAGACAGAAGGCACAAAATCAGGACTACTAGAGTCCAATGGCGCCTCACCTGCAAATAAAACACACACGTTTGTTTACTAGCCAAATCTACCGCCAGTTTATCGAACTTCACCTGCATTTGAATATTATTCTACATCATACATACAATCACTAATGTAAACGAGGATTACTAGAGTCCAATAATGCAAATAATTTGCAAATAACACACACAGTTTTTGCTACTAGCCCAATCCAAAACCAGCTTATGAAACTAGCTGCATGTGGTCATCAAACTTCAGCTGCATTGATAAACTACACCGTAGGCTACAGACAATCAATAATGTAAACCATGCTTTCCATTAAACTCAAGAGTACATAGATAAACTTACCTGATATAAAGTGGGCGCTGCAGGCGCGAGCATTTTTATTATGTCCTCGCTCCAATCAACACGTTTAATCGCCTGCAGCCACAGGCGTCGCCGATTCTTCTGAAAGCGGCCGTGATCCTGTCGGAATCTATGAAACTTAAGCCCCTTGGTGGAGTATCGATTGGTGCAACCGCGCAACAACCAGACATTTTGATGCTGGGAAACCGTTGTGATAAACTTTATCGGAGTTGCTAAAGCAGCGTTCACACCAAACGCGAATTGCGCGAATAAATCGCGCTATTCGCGGCGTAGTTGGACGCAGAACATTTTGAGTTTACTCGCTTCATTCGCGCGTGAAATTCGCTTCATTCGCGCGTGAAATTCACTCAACAACAGACGCCGAATTGGCGTCATAGAAGCTTCTGCCAGGCGGGTTGTCTTCCGGTCTTGTTGAAGAATGGTTGAGATGGATTTTATCGATAAAGTAGCAGTGCTCTATTTACTTTGGAGGACTGAAAAGCGTGAACCCGTTCGGCGCTGTGCGGGGGCCATCGGATGCTTCAGAGCAAGCTCTGATTGGTTAACGCGCCGCGAATTTCTGCAAAGTTCAGATTTTTCAACCAACGGCGAATGAAGCGTTGGGCGTTGGGCGCGTGGTCAAACGCTATTGCGCTATTCGCTATTAGCGCCTCATTCGCGCGAATCGCGTCATTCGCGCCGCCTCATTCGCGCGAATCGCGCCGCCTCGATAGCGAATCGCGCGCCAGGACTCCACAGCGTCTAATCGCGTCTTTGCACGTGACTTAACATGTCACTGTCACTGCTTAGCAATTGCGTTTGGTGTGAACGTACCTTAAGTCAACTTGTGATTGGCTAACAGCCCAGGTGAAGCGATGCATCTTCCAGTAGGAGAGAGAGAAAGAGTCACAGTAAATGTCTGATGCTCAGCAGCCACAAGGGGGCCTTTTTTACAATGGTGTTTCCAGGTTAAAAGTGGAAACACAATGTTGTGTTTGTGTCTTATTTAAAAGTAAAAACGTGGAGGATTAGGGAACATAGATTTAAGCCTAAAATGAATGCTAGCCTTTATAAAAACACATCATTAGACTTTATAAGAAATGCACGTTAGCGGAGACAAAAAGTGTTGGAGGAAGAGAGTGGGACGAGCACGTCAGGACCAGAGTTTAAATTGTTGTTTGGTGATTTTACTCATAAATATGTCCTGGATTGGAACGGTTTAACATCAAAAAGGCTTTTAAACACACTTAATGACATTGTTGTGGGTGGTTTTGTCTTGTATAAATATTTAAATGAGGATGAATGTGCAGCACTGATAAAGCTCCTGGATTGTAAAGACTCTGATGAAAGTCTTGGAGATATAAGAGGCTTATATCAGTGACCAGACTCCCGCCAGAGCCACTGTTTCATGGAGTTGTTATGTAAGCACCAAAACTGTTCTGAGGACGAGACCCACACACATTTGTTTTTAGACTGCTGTCACTCAAAAGAAATGTGGACCAAACTAAACGGACTTGGACTCACTTTTAATGTAAACTTCTGCTCTGTTCTGTTTGGATTCATGGAGGAAAGGTTCACACCGAAACAGTTCAAACTCATTCAACTCATCATCGCAGTCTCCACAGTTAAAATATGGAAAACAAGGACAAAAGTCACCATTAAACAAACATTCATCAACAGCTGCTATTTTTTTTCAAAAGACAAACAAACAATAAAACTACTTTCACCATGTCCTACATTGAACTCAGTAACTGTAACCATTTTCTTGCATTTCTTATTGTGTTGTATTTTCAGAAAATAGACGCAGAGTCCATCTGAAAAGCTCCAGTGACACTATCCCAGAACAGAGCAGTGTGACTCTGAGCTGTGAAGTCGAGGCTTTAAAGGAACTTATGAATGGTTCAGACTAAAGTCAGCCTCGGACTCTCAGAGGGAAACAATGAAAGAAAACTCAGCTGGTGTCAGTGTCTCAAATAGAGGTGTCTACTCCTGCAGAGGATGGACCAACACATCGTCACAGAATCAACTAATACTGTCACTGTTTTACAAACTGATGAGTACACTTGTGTTTTTAAAGCTAGATCTGAAAGAAAAATAAAAGTCAAAGCAACAGAAAGTGAACAGTTAAGAAAAAGTTTTTTATTATATTCTTTCTTTAACCTGGTGATATCCTCATTGAGATCAAAAATCTCTTTTCCAAGAGTGACCTGGCCAAGGCGACAGCATTACACACAGTTTGTGACAAATACAAGAATTATCTTTTGCGGGTCAGTCCATGCACAGGGGGCAGCCACTGAAATACTGCCTTACCCAACTCCGTTTATTAAATCTGAAATCAAGCACTTGTATTCAGTCGGTGTGTAGAACAGTTTATTTTACTGCTGTTATTTAGACTGTTTTGTTTCTCAAACTAAAGAAAAGAAATAGACACAACACTGTGGAGCAGAGAGACCACACTGGAAGAACTGAGTGAGTCTGGACAACTATTCATTTTCATATTTATGACTTAGATTTCTTTTTTCTTTAATACACTCAAATAAAATGTCTTGATTTAGTTCTTTTTTTGTAACAACATGTGTTTGATTAAAGTGAGAAGAAAGTGGACACAGCTGCTTCTCTAAAAGTGATTTATTTAAACTGATGTGTTTCTTTTCGTTTCATAATGTGATGCAGAGAAAAAGCAAAGGCCACAGTGACTGGTGACACAGAGGTTCAGTCTGGAGGCACACTGACTCTGAGCTGCTCTCTTATATTAGTGTTTTGCAGATGTTGAGTCCCCAGTGTCTCTCACAGTGAGTCCTGACACATCACAGCACCTCACGTCTGACAAAGTCTCACTGAGCTGTCAATCCAACTCCACTAATGGAGAGTGGACACTCAAAGGCTTTTCTCAGAACGGCCTTTTCTTACCACAATGTACTTCCTATTGGACAGATACATCTCAATGTGACTTTTCCCCAAAGAGAAAACTAATGCAGTGTTTTGGTGTGAGTCTGGATCAGGAGAACTGAGCAATGCCCTCAACATGACTTTTTCATTTCATTTTTCATAGAATAGATGAATACAGCCATCCTCTTCTTTTTATTGCTGTGATAATGTAATAGTCCAAGTGTGACTTTTCACAGGTGATGTTGTCCTTGTGAGTCCTGTTCATCCTGTGACTGAGGGACCACCTGTTTCTCTTGTAAACTCAACACATCTACTGCTCTTTCTTCTGTCCTTTTCTATAAAAATGGAAAACTAATCCAAAATGGAACCCAAAGTGAGTTCAACATCTCTGCAGTGTCCAAGTCTGACGAGGGTTTTTATAAATGTGAGGACAAGAACAAGGCCCAAGATCTCCACACATTTGGACTTCTCCAGAGAGTTGGATCTCAATCAAATGTGAGAATTATCTTTTAATTCAAAATAGAAACACAAAGTTGGAGGTTTGAAGGTGTATTTATAAAGCACTGCTACAATGTGAGTTGTAAATATTAACATGAGATAAATTCTTGCAGCAAAGGAACATAGCTCTTCATTTCCTGTCATGTTGATCATTGGACTTATCTGTGCAATAGTTGGATTAATTCTGCTGCTGCTTCTGTGACGCTGCACAAAGTCAAAAGATAAGACTATATCAGACACAAACACTGTATTTGTTTCTGATACAAATGCCTTTAATATTATAATTCACTATTGATTTGTCTTTGTTTGTTACAGTTTTGTACTTAAGGTCTGTTAGAACCAATCAGAGCTCTGCTGAAGATCACATGACCAGCAACAATTACACCTCTCGTCCTATTGGTCAGTCTCAGCTTCTTCTAACTTGACGACTTCCTCTAAGGCAAGAAGAAGGAGTTTTATTTTGAAGAAAACCAAACTGTCTGTAATCAAAAGTCCAAATCCAGAAAAAGGACAAGAGTTCACACAAAGTCTGTTCACAATGAAAGTGTCACTATGGCTTCTTTTTCTTTTGCACTAAAGCAGTAAAAACACTGTCCACTGTGAATGAAATGAAATGTTTCTTTTACAGATGCCACAGATTCTGTGCTGGAGCTCAAAACATCAAAAGGTGAGTCTCTTGTTTCTTTCATTTGATACATTGACAGGTCACTTCTTTTTTGACTCCAACTCAGAGAGAAGGACGTGTGAACAGGAACAGAGCTGTGTTTACTCCAGTGTGAGGCCACATTCAGCAGCAGCTACAGTCCAGTCACTTTAAACTAGAACCATCAGGTCCAACACAACAACACTGACTTTGACTTTCACTTTTTCTTTAGATGAAAGTTATATTGGAGGTTTGTGTCCAGCAGAGGGCACTGTGTCCATGAGTTAGACATGTTTCTACCAATCTCATGTCGAAGAAGTTTTAAAAGGATTTTGAGAAGATATATTTTTGGGCCTTTGTACCTGTCTCTCACACACACACTTAAATATTATACATTCATATTTACTCCACAAATATTATTAACTCTATGTATTTATGTTTATCTTCTAATGTCTTTTGTGCTTTAGTATTTGTTTGGACTCAGGTCTATAACTTGAGTCTAACTGTTGGTCTTGAAGCTAATCCATTGTGTATAAAAGTCTGTACATTGCAGTGTGTTATTTTCTTTGTGATTTTTGCTGACCATGTCAAATTAGTGTCAGACAATGTTTTAAATCCACAAACTAAAGCAGTGGCGGATACAGAACGTCATTAATAGGTGGGCCTGGTGAATATACGGTGGGGCCTTGGGTGTATTCATATTATACACCTGATTCCCGTGCTCCGTATTATAGAGCAATGACTACCTATACACATAGCAACTTGATAGCTCAGTTGGTAAGCAGTGGGCTTTACATTTAGTGTACCCAGGTTCGAATCTACCTTGGGACACTATGTATATTAGTTGTTTTCCACGTTTTTGTAATTTATTGATCATGGCATGCTGTCTTATATTTTCCAGTTTTCAGCTCAGTAACCTCAGTTTTACATATAAGGCTAGCCTTAATTTAAACCCCATTTGGCTGCTGCATTCCCAGTGTTAGCAAACGCTAATGCTAAGTCTGTTAACATGAATATTGCAAGCCTCCAAGCACAGACGTCTCACTTTAAGTCCTACCTGTTGCTTTTCACTATCCACTTGTTTATCAGCTGTCCCATAGATTGACACCATCTCCTGCCATTTCCTCTTCCCTCTTTCTTTATTTTTTTGTTTTATCCATCTTTTAAAGACAAAGTCCTATAAAATGTTATAGTATTGAGGAAATACTGAAATGATTTAGAAACACACAACAGCAGCTAAGCTACATTTAGGAAATACAAAAAAATAAATAAATAAATAAATAAAAAGTTTTTTTTTTTTTTTGTACCATTGCTTTGGCGCCCCCCAAGGTGCTGCGCCCCTATGCGCCGCATATGCTGCATACCCCCTTTTTGCGCCACTGGGTGCAGTGCAGAGATCGTTTCTGCACCGAGTCTATTTCTGATGTGCTGCACGCGCTGAATTAAGATGTTTTTATTAATCTGATTGGGTGGGCCACCAGTCAATCTGGGTGGGCACGTGCCTACCCAGGCCCACCTGTAAATCCGCGCCTGAACTAAAGCCTCTGTTTGTGTCAAATCTAATGTTTGTGTTTGTTCTGCTGCGTTGGTCTGACACATGAAGCCGTCTGAGTTGAGCTGTGAACAGAGCAGTGTAAAAAACAACTCTGTCCACTCACACTTATTTTTTGTTCTGTTCTTGTTCTGTTTTGACGTATAGTTGCTCCAGTTCAGTTAATGTTACATTTGATCTCAGGCCTGGTCTAAATGGACTTTGTGACTGTGAGGTTGTGTTTTGATGAGAATGTGTTACCGTGGAAGATACTGAGGAAACTGTTTTTTATTTACAATAGAATAAATAATAAAATACATGTTTGACAATAAACTAAAACAAGCTGTAACTAAACGAGGAAGTGTCTCAGAGATAAACAAGTTACTAATGCAGTCACTTCCTGACAGCACAGCTCCAACTAAACTTTAATGGATCCCCTCTGACACAGAACAGTGGGACATCAAATGTGTAAATAAATGTTAACGATGGATTAACTGAGAGTCAAACAGGGTTGTCCCCTCAGTGCAGCACTTTATGTTATTGCAGTTAGTCCCTTCATTTCCTCCATTAACACAGACCTCTGTATTTCTGGTTCCACTGTTGGCCTTCAGCATAAAGTGTCAGCTCTAGCCTACGCAGACCAGCTCACTGTTATTATAAGAGAACAAACTCAAATGGATTTTTTAAAGGACCACCTTAAATCCAGAGGTGGAAAATAATTACATTACACTCAGGTAATTACTGTAATTGAGTAGCTTTTTTGTGTACTTCTACTTTTTAAAGTAGTTTTTAAAATCTGTAATTTTACTTTTACTTAAGTATAATTTGTTTAAAGTATTGTACTTCGTTACATTTTAAATCATATCCGTTACTGAGTAAAAAAAAAAATCAAATGGGGAAAAAAATCGCGGAAACTACTCCACTGATTGATTGATGGGCGGGAGAACAAACGCGCTAAACTGACAGGAACGTTGTAGAGACGTTGTAGAATAATGTTGTAGGTGTAGTAAAATTAATCTTTGCAGTTTCTGTATTAACAGAAATATCAAATATGCATTTTGAAATTCTGGTCTATGTAAGACAACACCTTGACCAGATGGCAGAGGCAGCGGCAAGATGAGTAACATTCATCAGATGAAGATTTCTTCTCCTCAATGAAGTCCAGAAGGTCACAAGATACAGGGGATTTATATTATCTTGTCTTTTTTTGAACTACACTACCCCCACCCCAGCTCTTTAAAAAAAAGTAACGCAGTAACTTTTACTCTGAGTAAATTTTTAATGAGCTATACACCAGGTTTGGATTTGTTTGGTTTGATCCAAACTTACTCAACTCTGAGTTTGTTCAACTCTCTTCGTGCAACAGCCTCAGGATCCTTCCTTCAGAGGCAGCTCCAGAGTCAGGTCTGAAGTCAAGGCTAGAGTCCAACTCCACATGAGCGTCTTTTGGAACAGGCTTCAAGTGGCCGAGCTGCAGCTTCAAAAGCCCCGCCCCCTTTTTCAATCCAAATAAAAGGACACTTTTAATGGAAATGTTTTCTTTCTTTGAGTTGTGTTTATTCTAAGCAGTTGTGAACAGTTGAATTAGTGACATAAACATCTGTCTTTTCTGATGAATGCAGTGTGTTGTGTTTAAGTGATTTAGAAAAGCTCAGATCATATTTGACACATTTATTTACAGCTCAAGTTAGGGTTACTGTGGAGTGTTTTCTCATTTCACTTTATTGTCATTTCTCACTGGATTTCAACCCAAATCACATTTGTCTCTGTCATATTTCAAATCCACCTTTATATTAATGAAGTGTACAGAAGCACTTGTCGAGACTAATGCTGTGATTGATCCTTCTCTACAAACACAATGAGACCAACATGAGATTGATGTCATCAGTTTGTTTCTGTGGGATCTGTCTCTGTCAAAGAAACTGGAAAAGAACTGTTCCTCTGTTTTATCCAGTCAGAGAAGCTCAAAGTAAAAATACAAAGTCCATCTCTGATCATTGAAGTGTGTTTGGAGTCTTTTCTAATCTTTTCTAACATGTGTGAGTGTGTGAGGTCAGGTAGACTGGACTATCTGATCAGCAGTGAGGATGTTTCTCTACAAGAGGACACTCTCAGTCCCACAGAGTTAACAATGACACTGAGGAGTCATCAGACCGGAACCAAAACCCAGGAAACAGAGTCTGAGTGAATGTGGTGTTGAAGGTGTGGAGGTGGGTCAGTTGGTCAGAGGAGACTGTGTAGAAGGACAGAGAGCCAGCAGGACAGTCCACATACACTGCTACTGTCCCAGAAGAGGACCAGGAGGACAAGGAGTGAGGGAGGGGGATGTGGTTTTTATTATGCCAAACAGTGTAAACACCTTCAGAGCAGAACAGACTCCAGGACTGATCGTTGAATCCAAACCCACAGTCATAACTGTCTACTTTCCTTCTGATTCCTCTGTAAGACACTGATATATAAACCTCTCCGCTCCACTGGACCTCCCAGTAACAGCGACCAGTCAGTTGAACACAGCAGCTGATAACAGTTCTTAAATCTGTCCTGATGATCTGGATATGGCTGCTCCTCTTTCACTCGTGACACCTTCTTGTTGTTGTCAGACAGTTTGAGGCGTCTGTGAGCTGTGTTTGGATCCAGTGTGAGTTCACAGAAATCTGATGGAGAGAAGACACAATACAGCTGCAGTTAGTCCTCTGTCCTCTCTGAACACATGAGATTAACACAAATGTACAAGATTCACAACACAACTACAAGATTCTGTTTGATGGAAAAGTCATATTAGAAGAAACACTTGTGTTTGGAGGAGCTTTAAACTCTTCTTCTACTGTTTATTGCTGTAGGACATAAAGCAGCTCCTAAAGCTCCAGCCTCTGACGTCACTACACAGGAGTTTATTCACTTCTCTGTGCTTCATGGAAATGTACATCAGTCACATTTCTTTGACACATTTGACTCCAATAGTTGTTCTATTCGATGGAAACACAGGAACAAAGTTGGTTGAAGCTGCAGCAGTCGTTCTGATGGTGCTTGGTGCAGACAGTGGCTGAGAGCATGTGGCTCTGTGTTGCAGGAGATTGTTCACAGCTGCTGTCATTTTGCCAGTGTTTGTGTGATATCTGCTGTTGTTCTAGTGATGAGGAGGACTGACAGCAGAGGCACAGCTCAGAGGAGAACAGCTTATTGTCTCCAGAAGAATCCTTCACATGACTCTTCCTACATGTTTGATCGAAAAGGTTAGTGCAGTTAAACAGCTCCAAACTGGACTCTTCAGGAGCTCCTTTAATAAGAACTCTAGAGTCAGTTCTGACACGTGTGGACTACACAGTAAAAGGTCACTGCTGTCCAGGGCTCAGGAAAGAGTTAAGGCACAATCACACATCAATGAGCTCCATGACACAGGTTTTTATACAGGCCTTCTCCCTCCCATAATGCCTTGTTTCTCAGAATAAACTAAGCAGCAGCATCGTCCTGGCTCTTTTCTATGTGTCTGATAGATTTAACACTAAGGACCTATGGCTTACTCTCAAAAGCCACCAGACAATAAGCATCCTTACAGCTTCTCAAACAAAGTCAAAGTATGGC
Organism: Perccottus glenii; assembly: GCA_024416835.2. Classification (NCBI taxonomy): domain Eukaryota; kingdom Metazoa; phylum Chordata; class Actinopteri; order Gobiiformes; family Odontobutidae; genus Perccottus; species Perccottus glenii. Next base: position 89,401 of record JALDQB020000174.1, on the reverse strand, counting down.
TCACACAGCCATGAGCTTCAGAACAGTGTTGATTATGACACTGATTATTAAGAGATGCATGGAAAACAGAGTTGATTCCATTTAAAGAGTTGTTGTCTGGCTCAGATCTAAATATTCATCTGTTCTGAGGCAAATACATACATCTCTGTGAGACAGTCTTTATCACAAATGTTTCAATCAGATCTGGTTCTGACTAAAACCTCAAACAGACACATTCACTTTTATTGTGACGTGTGTAAACGTGCCTTTATTTGATTTCTCTCATTTTGTCCAACAGCGCTGTGCTCTGGTATCGATAAGTCACTGACACAGCTTTAATCCAACACATTTTCTAAGGTGTGTTCCTGCTGCATTGAGGCTTGTGTTCAGGTCTAAAGACACACTGGGGGTGAGTGTGGAGAGGAGCAGCCCCTAACTCTGCTACAGACACACTCTCATACAGCTCCAGCTTATACAGGTGTCTGCAGGCCTCTATGAGTCTGAGTCACACTAACTCTGCAACAAACTACTGCTGCATCACTTTTACAACCATCACTGTCTCAGAGTCACACACACACACTTTTCAGGCCAATGTGGAAAATACATCACTTTTGTCCCTGAATTTGTGTCTGGCTCAGAGTTTGGACAGAGACAGATCCCATTGTAAGTCCAGTAAGTCCAGTAATGAATAGGGTTTGTCTGAGTGAACAAAAGGTCAGGCTCAGTGACACATCAATGACAGCATTTACAATCATTATTTCTCAGAGAAAAAACTTACTTTACATCAAGTGGAAGAGAAGAAACATCTGCAGTTTGTACAAAAAGACAAACTGAGCTTTTCCAATATTTCTGAAGCTTTGAAATCTTTCTGTGAGTTTAGAGCAAAGCCTGTGGTTCAGAGATGTCTTGGTCTAAATCAATGAGACTGTCACACTTACACTTCCTGAGACCTGGTCTGATCCAGTGGACTCCAGCAGGATCCAGTCTGAAGGAAAACAGAGACATTACATCAGTCTGATCCACACAAGCTTTTCTTTTCAATCTCATTGAAAAGAAAACATGAGCTCCAGTCAATTTAACACCGATTTACAGGATTTTACACCGATCTCCTTTAAAATAAATTTTAATTTATTTTACAAAGTCAAATCAGGTTTTTTTCATATTTTTGTGGAGCCGATTATTCATTTTTACTTTGATTAACATGAGACCATTACACTTAAATACTGCAGTAGTTACTGACATTAAACTCATCTTTTCTTTTATTTAAAAGGATATTTTTTGATACTATTGTGCCATTATTTGTCCACAGTTCTCTGATAATACTCCACAGATCCAGGACCAGGTTCTTTCTGTGCCTTCAGCAGTTTTCCTTTAAATCATCAAAAACAAAACTTTATTCTTCCAAAAAGGATTTAGAAATATCACAGTTCAGATTTAGAGTTAGTTATTGGAGGATTTAAAAGAACCATGACATAATTATGCTTGTGTTTATCTCTGATATTGTGCAGTTCTTGTAAAAAAAAGTCCAAGTGCAGCAGTCTGTGACTATTCCAGTGTTGAAAGAGTGTGAAATGATAGAAGAGCATGTGTGATGTATGAGACTGAGGCTCTGATTGGTCAGTGAGTGTCTCTTCCTCAAACTGCAGCAGCTGCTGAGCTTTTAAACACACACACAGGTTTTATTTCACAAACAGGACTTCAGCCTCTGTCAGCCTCTGTGTCAAATCAAACATTCTTTAGACATAATAAGGAACAAGAGTTAAAAACATGTTTGTCTTCATTAGCCTCATGATGTTGGAGTTTCCATCAGACAAACATGTTTCCCTCTAACCTTGTGTCACACATGGATTGAACACAGTAGTGTTAAATGTGTACACTACAGTGCACTGGGATGAATGCATCTGCACAAACAGCAGCTCAACTCAAGAACATCTTAAAGAAGGAGTTATTTATAAAACTTAAAACAACCAACTCCCAAAAAACATCTAAAAAATGTTCTTCAATAAAGGAGGAGGTAGAATTTAAGAGGAGAACATAATTTAAAGGTACAGTGTGTTGGTGCTACACTAAAGAAACGGTGTGTTAGCAGAAATACTCTGATACTATGGACTGGACTGGACAGTAATATGAAGAGTGTGGAAACTTTACAACAATTTAAAGCTATATAAAAAGAGTATTATAGTAGTCATAGGTGTTCTGGGATGTCAATTAGGATTGTAGATGTAGTAAAGAATGTTAATAGATTAAATTAATTGACACAATAATATCTGTTTTGTTTTTTCTCTTCTGTTTAGTGAATGGAACTTATTATAATTGTTTTAATGTTTTGTTTCGATGTTTAGCACTTTTATTTAAATGTTAGAAGAGTTAGTCACAATAAGTCTTGACTTCAGCCTAAAACCCTTTTGGTCAATGTTTTATATTTTATATATATATATTTGAAAGGCTCTTTTTTGTCCCAAACTGATAAAAGAGGTATTTTTAACATTAACTGTTTTGGGATCAGTGTGTTTGTCTCAGAAATCAAGACAGTCTTCTGCAAGTGTAGATAATCCAAGTGTACATTATTAATAATACATTATTATTATTATTATTTACCACATTATCCATATCACAAACTATCTATTAAACTACCATATTTTTCGCACCATAAGACGCACCTGGTTTTTAGAGGAGAAAAATAGGAAAAAAAATATTCTGAACCAAATAGTGTAATAAAATATTTAATAAAGTATAACAGAATAATATTTGAATTATATGACTGGAGTGAAGGGCATGCGCACTGCTGTGTACTGTATTTTTCAACTGTCCTGGACACATTCCTGTCCGTCCTGGGAGTGGATCCCTCCTTCTGTGGTTCTCCCTGAGGTTTCTCTTTTTTCCCGGCTGGGTTTTTTTGGAGTTTTTCCTTACCCGAGGGAGGGTCTAAGGACAGGGGATGTTGTCTAGTGCAGTCTGTTAAGCCCTTTGAGGCGACTGTTGTTGTGATATTGGGCTATACAAAAATAAATGTCTTGTCTTGTCTTGTAACACCGCCTACTACATGCTATCCTCCAATAGCCGTGACACAGTACAGCAGCATCGCGCCTTCGTAGGCTTCCGTAAGGAAGGTGAGGGAGGACCCGCTGCCGCTCTGCCAGTATCTCAGTGGACTACTGAGAAGCCTGGACACGGGGCGGGGGAGGGATGATGCAGTAAATGCTTTGGTGGTGCGAAAAATACGGTACTACTGCATCACATTTAACTTCAGCAGTAACATTTAACATCCAACATAGAGTATATGGTGACACTTGTTTGTGTTCTCATCAGATCACATCCTTCTGTTGCTCACAGGTCTAAGCTAACACCTGTCCTCAGTCTCACCTGGTTCTGTCTCTGTCTCTAAGATCACCTGCTCACTCTGCTCTCTTCTTTCTCTCACTTCCTCTTTCCCTCTCTGAGCTCTCACCAACAGGAAATTAAAGATTCATTTAAGCAAATGTTCCAAAATACAAATGACACTAACAACCAAGAAGATAGAAGATTTACTTTGTGAGATATGCCACTTTAATAAGCAAGGACCCCCATTACTTATTTTAACAATAAATAATATATTTATTTTATTTATTAAATGCTGTAATATCCATCTGGCTTGTTGCCTACAAACACACAAGTTAATTAAACTTTGTAGACTGTTAATAATATTCCATCTCATTCATTTGATAAAAACAGATTTAAAAATACCTTTGACATATTTCATAGCCTACTATGAAGTTTTAAGTTCTAATGACAATATTTTCAGCTAAAACAACCCCATGCCTCCTGACTGCTGCAGCTGTTTCCTGATCAGTGCAAGTGTGATACATACCCTTCATAACAAGAAACACAAAATTAACTCCCCTTAAAAAGGCCTCGAGTAAGAGCGCCACCGATATACCTCTGTCCACCAGAGGGCAGGCTCCAAAAGTGGATCATGTTTACAGCCTGAATGGGGGGGCAATGGGCAGAAGACATCCATGTTTATTTACAAAAAAGGTAGTTCTTTTTTCTTAAAAGATATAAAATGTTTTGTTTTAAATATATATAATTTAAAAATCTGACATTTCCGAAATAAAGTACTGTGGAGTAAAATGTATTTTGATGATTCAGTGTCTGGAAAAATAATGCTTCTGTTTTATTATTGCTGGTGCAATATTATTTATTTATTAATAGTGTCTCTGTTTGCTTGTTTATATTTAGTTTTGTGAGTTTTATTGATCACAGTTCAAATAAAAACAGTCTTAATGTTCAAAGTATAATCTCTGGGCCTCTGTGTAAGAGACACATTTAGGGTTTCCACTCAGTTTAGCCTCAGCCTCTTCTCTCGTAGGTCGTAGGTCACAGGTCGTCTCAGGAGTCCGTCAGGCCTCCATTAGTGCAGTCCACGCTTCTGAGTGACTCTCACAGATGCAGTGAACCATTCCCCCAGTTTCTTTCTGCGTCAAAGGTTAAATACTGTCAATCCTCCAAAGTGAAGCTCATTACCCTCCTGCTGACAGACCCTGGTGGTCCCGGCTCCACTCGTTTCTCCACTCTGCAGGCGCTACACCAGCTCAGTGACAGAAGCTTCTGCTAGCTTACTGATCCGGCCCGGTGTTAGCCCATGCTTTACCGCCGCTGGTGGTTTGGATGTTTGTAACCGCGTCGGTGTTTGGGCCTGGGTTAAGTTGGATGTCCCTTGCTAACAGGACTAGGAGAAAGAGAAATACTGTCGAGTGCTCACAGTCTCTTTTCCTTTCACTCAAATCTGTTTTGGTGCATGACATTACACAAGCGTTTTCTAATTTCAGAAGTGTGTAGTAGATGGTTAAACAACCATATCCAAAGTTTTACAGGTAAAGTGTACAACAGAATAGGTTTTAATTGTTTCTTGAATTCTGAGAAAAAAAATCTAAATATAGCCAGAAAAAGAAGACACACCAAACAGGTAAGTATCAGGTGTACTCAGGGCTGGACTGGGACAAAAAAAAGGCCCTGGCATTTTTACTCAGACCGGCCCACCACAATCGGTCAGACACAACCAACTAGTACACCATCCTTGCGGTCCCTGTAGATATGCATATCTACTGTTCCATTCCAAAAACCCCTACAAAGCTGAGAACTAAGTGCCATGGACCAGTGTACTCACTCTCTCTTGACAGACTCCCTGGTGATCAAAGGTTCCTCCCTGTCTCTCTCCTCCACTGCTAACTCAACCTGGCTTGACTATACATAAGGACAGAGAGAGAGGATTACAATTATTTGGAAGAGTTATTAAAAGTACACTTATTAAGGATCCATTTTGGTTATATAGTCCTGTATTCTTGAAGAGCAGGATTTCTAGATGGACAAAGTGCTCCATGTTATAAAAGCTAGTTAACCCTTTAGAACCCAATATAATGTGGATGTAGAATACTGCTAATTCTGAAAAGAAATGATATATTTTTTTTAATGAACCAGACAGCAGAAAAACTAGTTTACAATTGCAAGTATAGGCTACTTTGTTTTAAAGAGCACAAACCCCTCTTTAATATGACACCAAACAAGATTTACCTCTCATTGTTGAGATACTCCCCTTAAAAAAAAAAAAGAAAACCAACCTATACTACCAAATTACTCACACAAAACGTCCTAAAAATATATGATATTCATATTATTCACTCAGCGTAAATATTGCATATTAATGATGTTGGAAATTCATTAGAAACATGAGCAAATATCTACTTCGTTGAATATACAGCTAAACAAAAATATACAGCTTTCAAAATGCAAGGCGGGTTTTAAACTCCAAATAGCATGTGTAAATGTCTGATAAATCGTATTAATATTCTCCTACACAGTATTATATTATGTTAATATAAGACATTGTAGTTCTTCAATGTTTCCTTGTTCGTTCCGCTTTAATTTTGAAAAACGGATCATTTTCTTCTTCGGATGTTTTCTGTGACGTTAACACTTCCTGCTGCTATCTCTTCGCAACGCGATGATCGCGTGTTGTTGGAAGGAGGAGTTCTGAACTGTGAGAGTGCGTCGAGCTAGAAAGCATACTAGAGGATGGTGGAAACACTTTGATTAGCGCCCTTGGAGAGCGGAATGAGTTTTCACGGTGTTCATGGTGATTGTGCTGCTGGTGCTACTTGAGAGGAAGAAATAAATTGACACCCGCTTGAAACTCTCTGCGCCTTGATCATTAAATCCAAGGCCGCTACAGCATGCGTTACTCGTCGTGGGCGCTTTGGACGGCCATTCTGAGTAATAATTAAAATAATCAAATGGCATCATTTAAGTTTTTCTAGAGAAGGGCCGTACGGCCATGATGGGTATTAAAGGGTTAACATTAGAATAGTCAGCCAAAGTTACAATTGAATAAGTTAACTCTGCTAACCTATCTACAAAAACAATGCAAAATAGCTTATGCTGTGTTATTTGACTTTAGCTGACTGAGTGGCTAGTGCAGTGGGTGACAATCTGACAGACTATATAATAGGGATGCACCGATACCGATACCAGTATCTGGTATCGACCTCGATACCACATTTTTGGAACTACTCGTACTCGTTAAAAGTCCCCCGATACCTGGGGCCGATACCACGGTCTGAGAAATGTCTATGTTTGAGCGGCGTGTAAGGGGTTAATCACAGGCGCCGAGTGCCGCCCCAGGCTCCCGCTGCGCTGCAAGCAGCTCAGAGCGGAGAACGAAGGCAAGACGAGACATGGCAGCCGTGTGGATCTATTTCAAAGTGAATGAAGACAAAACAAAACAAAGGCGGACTGCAAATTGTGCTAAATTGTCCAGAGGAGGCTCAAAAGGTAGCGCATTTAACGCAAGTAATTTAATCAAGCACCTAAAATCCCAACACGACAACGAGTATAAAGAGTTTACCCACGCTTCTAAACCAACACAACCCCACACTGCCGCAAACTCTTGCAAGACGAGAGAAAATGTCCAGAGACAATCCACGTGCTGTGACAATAACACAGGCAATCATCGAGTACATTGCATTGAGTGACCAGCCACTCGGAGGTAGAAAATGTGGGATTCATGCGCTCCTCCATGTTCTGGAGCCCAGATATGATCTCCCAAGCCGCCGCTACATGACTGACACGGAGCTGCCTAAACTACACGACTCCGTGAAAAAACACATCCACAGCCTACTGCAAGCCTCCTCTTCGTTTAGTTTCACCACAGATATTTGGACAAGCAGTGTTTGCCACGTGCCTTGTTTTTTTGTTAAATTATATGACTAAAGCTGTTACCTGTAAATTTAAATCATATTTTTTTAATTAAGTACTCGGTATCGGTATCGGCGAGTACTGAAATGCAAGTACTCGTACTCGTACTCGTTTTCCAAAAAAGTGGTATCGGTGCATCACTACTATATAATGGCAACAACGATTAAGTTGTCTTATTATAATATTCATTAATTTAGGTAAATCATCATCTTCGTCGTGGCCCAACCAGGCCCACACACACACACACTTTCCTCCTGCACCCGCCCTGATTAACATTCCCTCCCTGTTAATCATGTAGCTAACATGCTTACCGTTTCAATTACACTCTCCATGTTTCTGCAAAATGTCGTCAGGTACTGTAGGCTTGGATACTGAAGCTACAGCACTAATCATGTCTGTTATTTTTGCACATGTTGAGGCATCAACCTCTAGCATTTTTATTTTTTTGCCCCGCAACTTCTCCACAACCGCACTTTTGTTTCTCCATCCTAAATCCACAGATTTCTGGCTCTGAGCCGCTAACTGCATCTGACACAAGAAACAGAGGAGGAGGGGTAGAGCCTGTTAAGAGATGATTGGGCCAGTCCAGTGTCAGTATAAAAAATGAACCAATGGGCCGCTGTCCCTGCTTTATGGGCCGGTCATTGGCCCAATTAAAAAAAAAAAAATTCATATTGTATGGACAGGCCCCCAAGTGCGTCGGCCCACCGGGCATTTGCCCGGTATGCCAGATTACCAGTCCAGCCCTGGGTGTACTTCTGACGCTGTGTGTTTGAACCAGGACATTTCAGCTGTGGTTTCTCCTCAGTACATGTTGAGGCTTTTAATTTCTAGACAGGTTTCTGTACTCGCAGCTTGTTATTGTTAAAATGAGCAGAATTTCAGAGTGCATGTACATGCCAGATGTTAAAAGCAGTGACAAGAGGAGCACGGAGCCCAACCAACCCACAACAGCCTGGCTGTTCATATCTATTTCTTTCACCAACATAGGGTCCATACCTGAGAGTGTCCAGTCTGCAGAGGGGGTCCTCCTGTAGAGCAGACAGGAGCTTTACTCCTGTGTCTCCTGGATGGTTGTAGCTCAGATCCAGCTCTCTCAGATGGGAGGGGCTGGACCTCAGAGCAGAGGCCAGAGAAGCACAGCCTTCCTCTGAGATCAGACAACCTGAGAGTCTGCAAACACACAACATTATACAGATCATCAGTAACAGGTCTAAACATTAACAGGTCAAACTCCAGCACATTTAGTTCACTACATTGTGTTTAATATTTGTTTAGTTAATAAAAAACTAAAATCAGGCTCCTGACCATGAGTTTGATTAGTAAAAAAACAAAAAAGAGTAACTATTTTACAGAGCAGACAAAGGTTTTTATTAATGTTTTAAGAGTCTGTTTTTTTCCAAAGAGCACTTAATCCATAAGGATGCTTTTTAAAATCCTAATAGTGAGTAACATTACAGTAAAGTTTTAGACTCCTGACCTGAGTTGTTCCAGTTTACAGTGAGGACTCTTCAGTCCAACAGAAAACATCTTCAGCCCTGAGTCCTTCAAGTCATTGTTACTGAGATCCAGGTCTCTCAGACTAGAGGACTGGGAGCTGAGGACTGAGGACAGAGCTTCACAGCTTCTCGCCGACAGGTTACAGCTGCTCAGTCTGGAGAAGAAGACAGGGACAGGGTATGTTAATAACATCAGACATTTAAATGATGTATAAAGACACTTAACACTCCTTGCCTACAGTGACAAGGCTCTGTTGTATGAATGTGTGAGAATGTGGGGCAAGAAATAGAAATTATCCTAAGGCTACAATCCAGCATGTTTACATTAATGTGGCTGAGTCTCATGAATGTTCATCAAGATGCACTGTCCCAATCAAATATATGCATTTATTTATTGTTATTTTGAACAAGATACATAATAATAATTGTATATTAGATATTATGCTCTCACCTTTGCTCCAGTTCATGTGCTTATCCACATACAAGTATGACTTCATGTCTTTAGCTGTATCTCCTGTTGGCTCCAGGCTAATCCAAACAGGGACACTCTGTCCTGTACACTTAGTGACATGTACACGTAAACTTATTCACATCTATGACTGACACGTCAGCTTATTACATGTCCATCCACGACCCTGGAGCTGAGAGGGACATAATGTACATCTATAAAAGCTTCATGTGTTGTAAACATGTTAAGCAAATCACCTTGTGATTTGGTTCATTCTTGCAAGAATTAAACCGGTCTTCCATTCCTAAATTTACCATGCACGGTCTCCGTTGTCTCGTTTGTGATCCGAACCTAATACTAATTATTTTAGCACATTTGAATCTCAATTCTAAAACAAATATAGTTTTATGTCTGAAACAGAAGGTCACATTAATTACTCATTAAAAATGTTTTTATTTTAGTCGACTAGAACTAAAACGAATAAGATGACTAAAACAAGACTAAAACTAAACATTATTTCACTTAAAAGACTAAGACTAAAACTAAATTTAAATTCCTTGTCAAAATTAACACTGCTGTGAGGTTGGGGTGTAAACTTTCACAGTTTAACCCTGGGACTGTCTCACTGACCATTATTTTTGGGAGTTCCTGTTTCACAAAAAAAGAGAAATAAACTGTGGAGGAGAGTATTTAAATGAGGCACAGCTCGATTTAAGAAGGTTTGAGACTCGGAACAAAACACTTGATGTGAACTTTGTAAAAGAAGCAGAAAAAAGAGAAAACTCACACATCCCCTGCACGATTATCTCTACATTTGTGGAGTTATCAGTTTTATACTTTCATTTCCTCGTGTGTTGTTCTAATGCTTTCATAAAAAGCTCTGACGTGTCTCAGGACGAGACACAGCTCAGTTTTTCAGGAAAATACCACAGTTTGTAAAAGTCCAAAGTCTGCCTCCATCAAACACTATCTTCATTTACGTTTGTCCAAGACACATTTTCTTTTACATTCAGATGTAAATGAAAATATGACTTTTTAAAGTGATATGGTTCAAAGAGAAGCTCTGGACTTTTATGGATAAAAAAAAAGAGGAGAAAGTACAACACACTATTTCTGAGCTCGTGGATTGAAAAAAGACTGACACTGATTTACTGAAGACTTTTCATTTGTTCTTTGGCCAAGCATCCCTCTCATAAACATGATACAGTGTGACTTTATGAGCTGTTTGTTCAAACCCAAGAGTCAGTGAAAAGAAGAGAAGGACCAGTGACTGACCTCAGAGTCTCCAGTCGACAGTTTGGACTCGCTAGTCCTTCACACAACTCCTTCATTCCTGAGGTTATTTGTTTGTTCCAACTCAGGTCTAGTTCTCTCAGAGAGGGACTGGACTTCAGAGCCGACGACAGAACTTCACAGTGAATCTTTGAGAGTCCACATTTAAAAAGACTGTAAACACAGTAACATTAAGTCAAACATTAGAGATGTAAAGGTTCTCAGTCGTCCAGGTCACAGAACTACATTTATTCACTTTAAATTCAAAGTTTAAAACTATCTCCAGCTGCAACAGATACAAACATATTTGACTGTTTTTCATTATTGTCCCAACCTTTTCTTCTTTGTCAAAGCTCCTTACACTAAACTAAATATTAAAAACACTAAATATCTCCCATCTGTTGAAAAATCAGACAAAAAGCTTCATAAAATCTTGTAAAAATAGAATTGTGACTGAAGGCCCACATTTACAGAGCTCTCAGTCTAAAACACTTCAGAGTTCAGCAGAAGGTCCTTTTGTAACATGCTGTAAACATGAAGGCATTTTTAAATGTGTTTGGATGAATGTTCCATGAGCAGGAGCCAAAGTGAGGCTTATTACTGTCCTCTCTTTTCACTCATTTCAGATTTATGCTTCATTCATTTCAGCAACATTGTGCATTTTACAAAGACACTGACAAAAACAAAAGAAAAAAGAACAAAAGACAGAGAAAGTCATCCTCTGGGAGAAAGTGTTAATTTTGTTGACAAAATCTATGCCAAAAATATTTCATCAACAAAGGCTTTTTGCCGACGAAAACAAAACAAAAACTAAATAAAAACTTCATAATGACTAAAACAGTAACTAAATAGACTGACATTTTGTCAACGAATAAAAGACGAGACAAAAACAACTTGTGACAAAAACCAGTCAGGAGAAGGGAATGATGAAGTGGTACGGGCGGATAAGTCAAGAAAGCCAATCAGAGCGCGCCTTGTTACGCGGTGGTGCCAAGAAATTAATTGGAGACGACAGAGCAACAACTGGTGCAAACTGTGAAAATGAAAGGTTTTGGCGGCTGGAAGTGAGAGAAAGAGACTGACCTGTGTTCTCATTTCAAGTTTGAGAACAAAGAAAACAAATTAAATGTAAATAAATGTTTGCATTTGATGTTTTTGATGCCAGTGTTTATGTAGCATAAGGAATATCCTCCTGTTCAATGCACTTTATTTAAGTTCAAAGACGGTTTGGATAGTACGTTAATTATTTTAATCATTTGGTTTTCTTGGGCTGTAAAGGCTTTTTGACATTTGCACATTTATTTATTTATTTAATTTTATTAAAAATAAGCTGTTTTTGCATCTCTTTGATACACATTGATGTCTTTTTGTTTATATTAAAATAAACGGCAAGATTTTTTTTACTATTGGTGTTGTTTTTCATTGATTGAAACTATATTTAATAAAAGCAGTAGTGTTGAAATAAACAGTGTTAAAGATGTTTGCACATTTAAATCTCAATTCTAAAACAAATATAGTTTTATGTCTGAAACAGAAGGTCAAATTAATTACTCATTAAAAATGTTTTGATTTTAGTCGACTAAAACTAAAACAAATAAGATGACTAAAACAAGACTAAAACTAAACATTATTTCACTTAAAAGACTTAGGCTATGTCCACACGAAGCCAGTGCATCCCCTATCCGATCTTGAGACGGCGTCGTTTCAGGAAATATCTACGTACAAACGAAACCACTGAGACCGGCTGAAAACGATGTAGTATATATGTCAGACCAGTATGGGGCGCTGTAATTCTGCCACAGATATACACTATACACGGAGAAGAAGACTTTGAGCATGCGCATAACCTTGCGCGCTGCAGAAGAAGACGAAGACCTAAATATTTATTTTCTAATAAAAACAAGTTCTCAAATTGTTGCAGTCATTTATTTAGAGTGTAGTAATTGGTGCCCTCATGTTTGTTGTTTGCTCTTCAATATACGGACTGAGTTCTGAGTGCTTTGGACATGCGGAAATTCTCTCTCCATTCATTTTCTCCAGGTTGCTCTCCTGGTTCTCTTTCGCGGTGGATCTAAGAGCATGTGGAGTATGTTGTTGTCCATTATCGCTTGTTGCTCACCACAACTGCATTGAAGCAATAGATTTTGCTGTAATAAAGCTAGTAGGCTTAGTAGCTTCTGCAGCACAAACTCAATCATGTAGTCCGCCATTATTGTTGTTGCTGTTACGTGTGACGAGGCAGACACGTGATGCCATGACATCATCGTTTACACAGAATATACGGATTGGCTGTACACACGACACCGCAAGGCTGAAGGTTTCAGATTTATCCACTTTAGAACCAGGTTTCAAATAATAGCGGATTCAGTCTCCCCAAACGCCGGTTCCGTGTGGACGAAACGCCAATACGATACAAAATGTATATGGATACAGTGATTTGTGTCGCCGTGTGGACAGCCCCTAAGACTAAAACTAAATTAAAATTCCTTGTCAAAATTAACACTGCTGTGAGGTTGGGGTGTAAACTTTTACAGTTTAACCCTGGGACTGTCTCACTGACCATTATTTTTGGGAGTTCCTGTTTCACAAAAAAAGAGAAATAAACTGGAGGAGAGTATTTAAATGAGACACAGCTCGATTTAAGAAGGTTTGAGACTTGGAACAAAACACTTGATGTGAACTTTGTAAAAGAAGCAGAAAAAAAGAAAACTCACACATCCCCTGCACGATTATCTCTACATTTGTGGAGTTATCAATTTTATACTTTCATTTCCTCGTGTGTTGTTCTAATGCTTTCATAAAATCCTCAAACACTTTTTTCATTTACGTTTGTCCAAGACACATTTTCTTTTACATTCAGATGTAAATGAAAATATGACTTTTTAAAGTGATCTGGTTCAAAGAGAAGCTCTGGACTTTTATGGATCAAAAAAAGAGGAGAAAGTACAACACTATTTCTGAGCTCGGTGGATTGGAAAAAGACTGACACTGATTTACTGAAGACTTTTCATTTGTTCTTTGGCCAAGCATCCCTCTCATAAACATGATACAGTGTGACTTTATGAGCTGTTTGTTCAAACCTAAGAGTCAGTGAAAAGAAGAGAAGGACCAGTGACTGACCTCAGAGTCTCCAGTCGACAGTTTGGACTCGCTAGTCCTTCACACAACTCCTTCATTCCTGAGGTTATTTCTTTGTTCCAACTCAGGTCTAGTTCTCTCAGGTGAGAGGGACTGGACTTCAGAGCCGACGACAGAACTTCACAGTGAATCTTTGAGAGTCCACAATTAGAAAGTCTGCAAACACAGTAACATTAAGTCAAACATTAGAGATGTAAAGGTTCTCAGTCAAGGTCACAGAACTACATTTATTCACTTTAAATTCAAAGTTTAAAACTATCTCCAGCTGCAACAGATACAAACATATTTGACTGTTTTTCATTATTGTCCCAACCTTTTCTTCTTTGTCAAAGCTCCTTACACTAAACTAAATATTAAAAACACTAAATATCTCACATCTGTTGAAAAATCAGACAAAAAGCTTCATAAAGTCTTGTAAAAATATAATTGTGACTGAAGGCCCACATTTACAGAGCTCTCAGTCTAAAACACTTCAGAGTTCAGCAGAAGGTCCTTTTGTAACATGCTGTAAACATGAAGGGATTTTTAAATGTGTTTGGATAAATGCTCCATGAGCAGGAGCCAAAGTGAGGCTTATTACTGTTCTCTCTTTTCACTCATTTCAGATTTATGCTTTATTCATTTCAGCAACATTGTGCATTTTACAAAGACACTGACAAAAACAAAAGAAAATTAAAGCCGCAAGCGGCGATAAAGGCCCTCGCCTCCCTTGAGACCGCGGGGACACATGCACTCGGAGGATTGCATTTCGTACTTTAAAGCGTAAACTTCACGGTAATGTCAAATAACCGGGCCTGTGATACTGCTGGGGCCTGCTACACCACCTTGTAATTTAGAGTTAAAGGTCTCCACAATCCCTGGTTTTCCTGGGAGCTGTCTGAACCTTTGAAAATAATAGATTATGCTTGGGCTAAGATGAGAAAAACAAAGTACTGGCTGGAGATTTGAGATGACTCAGGAATCGCTGCACCCCCTGTTTAAAAAGGCAAAATGTAAATATTACTTGTCTAAAAGTACAAGGTTACAAGTTCCAAAGGATTCTGAGGAGTTTTCTAAGACTCTAGTCTTGGCTCTGGAGGGCCTCCCAAAGGAAGGATCCTGGCAATTGGGAAATTGCATTTATTTCCCAAAGAAATGGCTGCCTCTTCACAGACTCATTACGACCACAGCCACAAATGTAACAAAAAACAAATTGATAACTTTTTTGGCACAAGTGTCTAGATGAAACTCACCAAATTTGGAGCTGTTTAGATGAAAAGCCTTTAGCACAAGGGGTGTGATTTAGGTGGTCACGCATTCCACCCAACATAGTAGATTACCTGTTGAAATTACGATATGGCTGTAATAAACTTTTCTGTTTGCCCTGAGATGTCCTATGGATGTACCAAGTTTTGTATTTCTACATTGGAAAAATTTACTTTCATTTTCCATAGGCCCAATGTATTTTGACTTTTCTAGGGGTCGCCACTGAGTCATTTTTTGTATTTTTTTTTTCGGGGACTTCAAATACATAATTTTTTGCCGGGCTTGAAGTCTGGGACCAATAAAAATGACTTTTAGTTGCACGTTTACTGGGTCAAATTGAGGATCATTTTGCAGAAAAGTTATACTAAAAAAAAATATACCAAATTATAATAAAAATATAACTCGAGCAGCAAAACGTCAAGAAAAACACCTGTCTATTTTACATACATGTGTTTAGCTCATTTTGCCCAAGTTTGGTGTCTGTGGAATGAAGCAGCTATTCTCTTTTTTTTTTTTAAAAAGAGGTGTATTTTAAGTCGGTTCACTTTTTCAATTCAAAATGGCCGCCTTCCCGTGTGTGATAGGGTGTGGTCCCCATTGGCTTTTTTGTTCATAAGCCCATACTGGATGTGTGTACCAAGTTTCATTTGCCTACGACCAACTAAAATTTTCACTTCCCATTGACTTTTTCCACATATTTGGGACGTTGCTATGGCAACACATTTATAGATAGGGGGTGGTTGTCATTGGCTTTTATGCTCGTCATGACATAAGAGATGTGTGTACAAAATTTCATGTCTCTATGACAAACTAAATTCTTGGGTCCCATTATAAGTTTGTAGGGGGCGCTGGAGAGCCATTTCTAAAGATAACCCTTTTATTTACATATTTTTGTGTTCAGGTCATGAATGTGCACAAACGCCTTTTGGGTCCAACTCGATCCGAGAAGGCGTTTGAGAGTTAAGAGACGTTTTATTTTCACAAAAATGGCCACCTCGTTACAGGCTTGCCACACCCATACCCGATAAGTTATCATAAACAAAGTCACAACTTTGGTTGGCACATGTTTCTAGATGATACTCACCAAATTTGGGGCCATTTCGATTAAAACACAATGATTTGCATCTTTCTGCAAGAGTGCGATTTTAGTGGCCGCGTGTTTCACCGCACATGGCGGACTTCCTGTTGAGTTTAGGTTGTGGCTGTCATAGACTTTTCTGTTTGCCCTGAGGTGTCCTATGGATGTACCAAGTTTCATTTTTCTACGTTGGAAAAAAGTTACTTTCACTTTCCATAGGCCCAATGTATTTTGACTTCTGTAGGGGTCGCCACTGAGTCATTTTTCGTATTTTTTTCTCGGCGACTTCAAATACATAAATTTTTCGCCGGGCTTGAAGTCTGGGACCAATACAAATGACTTTTAGTTGCACGTTTACTGGGTCAAATTGAGGATCATTTTACAGAAAAATTATACTAAAAAAAAATATACCAAATTATAATAAAAAAATAAAACTCGAGCAAAAACGTCAAGAAAAACACCTGTCTATTTTACATACATGTGTTTAGCTCATTTTGCCCAAGTTTGGTGTCTGTGGAATGAAGCAGCTATTCTCTGTGTTCTTTTAAAAAAGAGGTGTATTTTAAGTCGGTTCACATTTTCAATTCAAAATGGCCGCCTTCCCGTGTGTGATAGGGTGTGGTCCCCATTGGCTTTTTTGTTCATAAGCCCATACTGGATGTGTGAACCATGTTTTATTTGCCTACGACAAACTAAAATTTTCACTTCCCATTGACTTTTTCCACATATTTGGGATGTTGCTATGGCAACACATTTTTAGATAGGGGGTGGTTGTCATTGGCTTTTATGCTCGTCATGACATAAGAGATGTGTGTACCAAATTTGATGTCTCTATGACAAACTAAATTCTTGGGTCCCATTATAAGTTTGTAGGGGGCGCTGGAGAGCCATTTCTAAAGATAACCCTTTTATTTACATATCTTTGTGTTCAGGTCATGAATGTGCACAAACGCCTTTTTGGGTCCAACTCGATCCGAGAAGGCGTTTGAGAGTTAAAAGACTTTTTTTTTTTCACAAAAATGGCCACCTCGTTACAGGCTTGCCACACCCACACCGGATAAGATATAAAAAAAAAAGTCACAACTTTGGTTGGCACACGTGTCTAGATGATACTCACCAAATTTGGGGCCATTTAGATTAAAACACAATGATTTGCATCTTTTTGCGCAAGGGGTGCGATTTTAGTGGCCATGCGTTTCACCCCACATGGCGGACTTCCTGTTGAGTTTAGAGTGTGGCTGTCATTGACTTTTCTGTTTGCCCTGAGGTGTCCTATGGATGTACCAAGTTTCATTTTTCTACATTGGAATAAAATTACTTTCACTTTCTATAGGCCCGATGTATTTTGACTTTTCTAGGGGTCGCCACTGAGTCATTTTTCGTATTTTGTTTTCGGCGACTTAAATACATAAATTTTTCGCCGAGCTTGAAGTCTAGGACCAATAAAAATGACTTTTTGTGCATGTTCACTGGGTCAAATTTAGGATCATATTGGGAGAAGAATAAAAAAAAAATAAATTAATTAAAGCCGCAAGCGGCGATAAAGGCCCTCGCCTCCCTTGAGACCGCGGGGACACATATATTCGGAGGATTGCATGTCGTGCTTTAAAGCAAATTTGGAGCTGTTTAGATAAAAACCCTTTAGCACAAAGTGTACGATTTAGGTGGTCATGTATTCCACCCAACATAGTAGATTTTCTGTTGAGTTTACGGTATGGCTGTAATAAACTTTTCTGTTTGCCCTAAGGTGTCCTATGGATGTACCAAGTTTTGTATTTCTACATTGGAAAAATTTACTTTCATTTTCCATAGAACCAATTATTTTGACTTTTCTAGGGGTCGCCACTGAGTCATTTTTCATATTTTTTTTTCGGGGACTTCAAATACATAAATTTTTGCCGGGCCTGATGTCTGGGACCAATAAAAATGACTTTTAGTTGCACGTTTACTGGGTCAAATTGAAAATCATTTTTCAGAAAAATTATAATAAAAAATATATACCAAATTATAATAAAAAAAATATAACTCGAGCAAAAACGACAAGAAAAACGCCTGTCTATTTTACATACATGTGTTTAGCTCATTTTGCCCAAGTTTGGTGTCTGTGGAATGAAGCAGCTATTTTCTGTTGTTTTTTAAAAGAGAGGTTGTATTCTAAGTCGGTTCACATCTTCAATTTAAAATGGCCGCCTTCCGTGTGTGATAAGGTGTGGTCCCCCTTTGGCTTTTTTGTTCATAAGCCCATACTGGATGTGTGTACCAAGTTTCATTTGCCTATGACAAACTAAAATTTTCACTTCCCATTGACTTTTTCCACATATTTGGGACGTTGCTATGGCAACACATTTATAGATAGGGGGTGGTTGTCATTGGCTTTTATGCTCCTCATGACATAGGAGATGTGTGTACCAAATTTCATGTCTCTATGACAAACTAAATTCTTGGGTCCCATTATAAGTTTGTAGGGGGCGCTGGAGAGCCATTTCTAAAGATAACCCTTTTATTTACATATCTTTGTGTTCAGGTCATAAATGTGCACAAACGCCTTTTTGGGTCCAACTCGATCCGAGAAGGCGTTTGAGAGTTAAGAGACGTTTTATTTTCACAAAAATGGCCACCTCGTTACAGGATTGCCACACCCATACCCGATAAGATATCAACAACAAAGTCACAACTTTGGTTGGCACACGTGTCTAGATGATACTCACCAAATTTGGGGCCATTTAGATTAAAACACAAGGATTTGCATCTTTTTGCGCATGGGGTGCGATTTTAGTGGCCGCGTGTTTCACCCCACATGGCGGACTTCCTGTTGAGTTTAGGGTGTGGCTGTCATTGACTTTTCAGTTTGCCTTGAGGTGTTCTATGGATGTACCAAGTTTCATTTTTCTACGTTGGAAAAAAGTTACTTTCACTTTCCATAGGCCCAATGTATTTTGACTTTTCTAGGGGCCGCCACTGAGTCATTTTTCGTATTTTTTTTTTCGGGGACTTCAAATACATACATTTTTTGCCGGGCTTGAAGTCTGGGACCAATAAAAATGACTTTTAGTTGTTCGTTTACTGGGTCAAATTGAGGATCATTTTGCAGAAAAATTATAATAAAAAAATATATACCGAATTATAATAAAAAAATATAACTCGAGCAAAAAAGTCTAGAAAAACACTTGTCTATTTTACATACATGTGTTTAGCTCATTTTGCCCAAGTTTGGTGTCTGTGGAATGAAGCAGCTTTTTCTGTGTACTTTTAAAAAGAGGTGTATTTTAAGTCGGTTCACATTTTCAATTCAAAATGGCCGCCTTCCTGTGTGTGATAGGGTGTGGTCCCCATTGGCTTTTTTGTTCATAAGCCCATGCTGGATGTGTGTACCAAGTTTCATTTTTCTACGTTGGAAAAAAGTTACTTTCACTTTCCATAGGCCCAATGTATTTTGATTTTGTAGGGTCGCCACTGAGTCATTTTTATTTTTTTTCGGCGACTTCAAATACATAAATTTTTCGCCGAGCTTAAAAAATTGGACCAATAAAAATGACTTTTCGTTCATGTTCACTGGGTCAAATTTAGGATCATAGGTCGACAATAAAAAAAAAAAATAAAAAAATAAAAAAATAATCCGAGCAAAAACAATAGGCCCTCCCGGCCATCACCGGCTCGGGCCTAATTAGATTATGTAGGATCAGTTATTCAACCAACATAATACATTTTGTTCAGATAATTAAAGATCTGGGTTTGTGTTTTTTGCTTCGTCTTTTTAAAAGGTTATATATTTCTGCTCCTTGGACTTGGTCATGAGCAAATAAAATAAAATAAATGAAAAGCCTCACTAAAGGGAGCATGCTTTTCTTTTTTCTTCATTTTTTCTGCTATTATAGTTCTTCACAGAATAAGTTCCTAAAAATCAAGTGCTCTGTTAAAATCAAGCCTCTCCCATGGTACCTCTAAAATGGTCGTTGCGTAAGGGCGCCGCCATACGGTGATTTTACAGCGAAATACAGCGATATACCTCCGTCCACCAGAGGGCAGGCTCCAAAAGCGGAAATATAAAGAGAAACCCAATGGCGACTTTACAAGAGTAAAACTCATGTTTACAGCCTGGTACAAAAGATGGCTCCGGTCTCTAGAGCTAAGTTTTTACTACATGACAACTCTGGGGGGGGGTGAATTTTTGATTAATATGTTTGTTTATGCTATCTAAAAACTATTGTTTTACTATGGAAAAAGCCCGGATGTAACGGCCATTTTATTCCCCATTCGTAATGACCATATTGGTGAATAGGGGACCAATGGGCGGATATCATCCATAATTATACTATCTATGGTTAAAATGGAGGACTTAAACTGAAAATGAAAGCTTAGAAAATGATAAATAACAGAAGACAATGCTGGAGCTAAAAGGCTTGTTTCAAACGTAACGAGAAAGAAGGTCACTCGCTTTTTTCAAACAGACCTCGAAAAGACCTCTTCCCTTATTTCTCGATCGGACTGGCCTCTGACGCCAAAAACTAAAGCCCTCAGGATCTGTCCCAGTGAGACTCGAGACTGAATCAATGAAGCCGGACACTTTTGGTGAATGTCTCAGTTCCTCAGGGAGACTTTTGAAGATTAGGATGTGTCCAGAGAATGAGTCAGAAGTTTTATATGTCTTAGAAAAAATGTGTTTCTATCAATTTGTAAGAGATACAGAGTTTAATTTAAGCTCAGTAACAAAATAAAGTATGTTTTATTCTAAATAAATGTAGATAAATTAATCTTACAAAATGAAAATAATAAGCCAATGAAATATGGCTGGAGTTATTCATAAAGGCCAAGATTTATTCATATTCATAGATTGAAAAGATTTGAAAGAGTGAAAGATTTATACAGTTTTAAATGAATGCTCTGTTTCTAATGTGTTGTCTCCAGTCCTTATTACTTCACTGTTATTGGGATTACTTACTTTTTTCACTTTTGTATTTAGTTTGACAGTTTAATGACTAAAGCTTTTTGTAACAGAATCATCTGAAAAAAATTTGAACTTAAGCCTGTCGGGACCTACTATCGGGACCTACTGTCGGGACCTACTGTCGGGACCTACTGCCGGGACCTACGGTCGGGACCTGCTGTCGGGACCTACTGCCGGGACCTACTGCCGGGACCTACATTCGGGACCTGCTGTCGGGACCTACTGTCGGGACCTACTGCCGGGACCTACTGTCGGGACCTACTGCCGGGACCTACGGTCGGGACCTGCTGTCGGGACCTACGGTCGGGACCTACTGCCGGGACCTACTGTCGGGACCTACTGTCGGGACCTACGGTCGGGACCTGCTGTCGGGACCTACCGTCGGGACCTACGGTCGGGACCTACTGTCGGGACCTACCGCCGGGACCTACCGTCGGGACCTATGGTCGGGACCTACTGTCGGGACCTACTGTCGGGACCTACGGTCGGGACCTACTGTCGGGACCTACGGTCGGGACCTGCTGTCGGGACCTACGGTCGGGACCTACTGTCGGGACCTACCGCCGGGACCTGCTGTCGGGACCTACTGTCGGGACCAACTGTCGGGACCTACTGTCGGGACCTACGGTCGGGACCTGCTGTCGGGACCTACCGTCGAGACCTACCGTCGGGACCTATGGTCGGGACCTACTGTCGGGACCTACCGCCGGGACCTACCGTCGGGACCTATGGTCGGGACCTACTGTTGGGACCTACCGTCGGGACCTACTGTCAGGAACAGGCCAGAGGACTCCTAATGCAGACTCCTCGAAGGCAGATGTTTCACAAGGTTTATTTTCAGGCAAAGATACAGAATTGAATCCAAAAGACGAGGTCGAAAACAAGGCTCAGGTCAGAACACACTATAAATCCAAAACACCAGACACGAGGAATACACTAGAAGTACAAGACACTTAAACACAAGGAAAACTGAGCAGCGAACTCACAACAAGGAGTGAAGACAAACTGACCACGAACAGACGAAACACACAGACTATAAAGGAAACACAACGAGGCACAGGTGGAACACATTAGGGGCGGAGCAGGTAATCACAAAGGAGGGAAAGACACAAGGACAGGAAGTCCATCTGAAATAACAGACAGGGGTCTAGAGTTGTGACGTTCGCGAACGAACCGATTCTTTTGAACGGCTCACAAACATGAACGATGGGAGCCGAGTCGCAGCTGGAGGGGAGCCGTTCTTTCTGTCGTTCTTTTTTCCTATGCGTGTCTCACACAGATGCACACAAATGAGCTCCTCCGCGAGACAGAACAGTTATAGGGGGAGGGGCGCACCCAGCGCAGGCCGACCCTTTATAGCGTGATGATATTAGTTATTAGTTGTGCACGCATCCTTCACGTGAGTACTCCAGTGGAAAAAAAAACCCTGCGTGCCTCTGTCATTGGGTAGGACATTAAAAATGTTCTTTTGTGATACTGTTCTTGTATAGAAATTTTTCACTAAAAGCTGTTTTGCACAGACATTCATTGCAGCCCACTTTGTTATTGTTCATTGACTTGAAGGGGCTGATGTCCTATTTGCAAAGTTTACAGTAGTAATAGTATGTAGTATGTAGACATTTCCATTTTATTTATTCTAATTTTATCTACTTTAAATATTTTTTGTTTTCTATCAAAATGTTCTTGTGTGATAATGTTCTTGTGTGATAATGTTCTTGTGTGATAATGTTCTTGTGTGGAAGTGTAAAAGCCGTTAGGCACAGAAATTCATTGCAGTCAGCTTTGTTTTTGATGTTTATTTGTGAGTAGGTATAAATTGTATAAATTGTATAAATAACATAAGTCAACGTAGCTTTACACACACACACACACACACACACACACACACACACACACACACACACACACACACACACACACACACACACACACACACACACACACACACACACACACACACACACACACTTTGTACTAAATGTAAATCCAAAATAGTGATGCCACTGTCTAAGCAGAGGGATTTGTGCAACCCTATGGAATATAGTCCACACATGACAAATGAGGTAATAATCAATATTTCAGAATAATTAAAACTCAGATATTGGTGTGTGATATCTGAGTTTGAATTATTTGACTACAAATCTCACCTCATCATTCCTCCAGTGATTATTTCCAGGATAAACTGAGATGCCCCCAAGCTGGCTTCTTAAAACTGACTAAATATTTAAAAAGAGCCAAAGAGCCGTTCTTTTGAATGGCTCTTTGAAAGGAACGGATCGCGAAGATCCGGATCCCCTCAAGGAGCCATAAATCCCATCACTACAGGGGTCTGACACTTCACAATAAGACACAGGAACTTAAATACACTACATAAACAGACTGACTAACACTGAACACGAGGTTGGGACATGACAAAGACTTCCTCTGGGATTTTAATAGATGAGAATGATCCGCCCTCAGCAGGAGTTTGTCCAATCACAGCTCACTTCAGGAAAAAAGAAGAGCTCTCATTGGTCGACACTGATGTCAACAACAAAATAAACCAGGAAATGTGTTTCTGTTGTGTCTTATTTAACTGAAAAACAGAAAAACAACTTAAACTCAGATAAATGTTGGTAAAGCTTTGACTCAATGTTGAACGAGACAGAGATAATTACAGGAGCTCTACAGTCTAACGTAAACTCAGACATAAAAGTTTCAGCTCAGATATAAACCTGGGTTTAATGTAATGTTTTAGTGTTTTGTGGAAAATTGCTCCAGTTTGACATTTTTTTAATGAAAGAAGCAGAAAAGGTTAGTACACAGCTGTTGGGAGAGAGAGAGGTGAGGCTGAGGGACGGACGAGAAAAGAAAATCAGGAAGTGGAGCTTTAATGTTGATGCTTAAGCTTTATGTTTTTATCAATGATTTAGATTTGATTCAAATAAATTTGCAGTAGTTTCACAAAAATAACATGATGCATAATAAATACATGTGTGTTTTTGTCCTTCATTTCATCAGGACAGTTAAAGGTCACGGCCAACAAAATAAAAATGTCACATATTTGTTTGACTCTGGTGTGTTTCCTGTGATCAGTGTTAATGACATCATTATTTTGATCAAAAGCTCGCCTGTCTTCAGTTTTATTTTTTGTCACTTTTTTCTTTTACTTCTTTTATGTTTTTACCAAACGGCCACTTCCTGTCACCTTTGACCTCATCAGCCGCACAACGTCTGAATGTCCTACAGAACAGATTTTTATTAATCATTCATGTTCACGACCTGAGCATTTATGAGATCCTAAAGGGTTTTCTCTTTGATCGATTCTGAACTGCAGTTTCACAGGAAATGTTTTTTTAACACACGACCAAAAGTGGAAGTGTGTTTGAACAGAGGCTTTAGTGGGTGATGGGTGAGTTGAACCACAAAGAGGAAGAGCCTTAGTCTTGTTCTGTCACAAAGAAAAGTCTCTCAGAACAAGAGCAGCTACAAACAATAAACTAAATATGGTTTTAAAGTTAGTCCTGTTTGTGAATCTGTGTCTGCTGCAGTTTAAAGGTAAGTTTTGTTTTCTTCATCTGCTTTTATGTTGTGTTTTAGCTGTTCTCATCAGATATCTGTGGACTCCTAAATAACACATTTGTATTATTAATGATTAAAATATACATTATATTTGTATTTAATGTGAAATAAGACAGAAGGGTCTTGATTACACTGTACATGAGACAACTATTAAAATATTAAACAGAAATCAGGAAGCTGAAACCTGCTCATAGTCTCATAACACAGCTGTATAAACTCAGTTTAAAGTTATGACATCCACATGTGATGGAAGTGACTGAGCATTGGTTCTTTGCAGGAGTCAGTCCAGAGATAGTCTACATCTATCGTTTCTCCAGAGCTGGACAAGACTCCACACTGCCCTGTGACACATTAAAACATCATGGTCCAAGTTGTTCCAGTGTCGACTGGATTTACAATAATAATCTGGATCAGTCTTTAACCGAGGTCAGTGAAGGGAAGGTTGTGAAGAACAGTCCCAGATCCTCCAGACTGAGACTGAACACTGACTGCTCTCTGAACGTTCACAACGTCACTGATGAAGACTCTGGGTTATTTTTCTGTCGTCTGTCGAGGAGGACTGATGAGCACACAGTTGTGTATCTGAGTGTTCTCACTGGTGAGTCCCATTTCTACATTTACTCTAGTATCTATCAAGTATTATACTTTGTGTCTTTTCACAAAACACATCAGAACTTCATCTTGTGTAAAAACTAAACCTGGTTGTGTTTAAATTATTTAGATTTGTAACAATATTCTGACATTTAAAGCTGTCCTGATTTAAATGATGTCCCGGGACGAGGACTTACCTCCAGAGATCAGTGAATGAGGCTCTAACACACGACACATATAATAAAGAAAACATGCCGATACACTGAACCCTAAAGAGTCAGTAACTGTGATTGGACCAGGTTGATCTGGTCTCATAGTTGTTACCTTGAAAGTGTCGTGTGACTCCTGATGTGAGAGTCGTTAAAGGTGCATTACAGAAGTTTTAAAGGTTCAAAGAACAGTTTTTGTAACTCATACATGCCTCAGCTAAACCCTGATGTGCAGAATGAGCTGATCTGAATTCTCTGTGGTTGCCTCTGTAAACATGTGCCGTCAATTAAATGAGAAGTGTTCAGAAACAAAACTCCTGCTGTTTCAGTGAACGTGACGTAAAGCACGTGCACGTTTACCTGGTTCTGACTTCCTGATTTTCCACCAAAACTAAACTAAGCAACGCTAATGTTAAAGTAGAAAATGAATCCTGTGAACACGAGTAACAGACAGATCTCCAGTGAACCTGAAACACTGACAGACTCTGAGTAAAAACAAGAAAAGAAAGGTTTTATCAAGTGCCACCAAAAAAGCTAAATTGGAGTCCGACCGGTGTCTGAATAAGACAAGAGTCAAATCAGATTTGAGATCAGCTTTAAGGATAAAAACAGACTCTGAGCTGGCTTTCCTTTCATTGAAAAGGTAAGACATCATTACAGACCATGTATAATATATTGTGGTGTTTTGTTTTCAGTTTTCTAAAGCTAAATCACGTTGCAGTTCAGGCAGGTGCACCACGCTGACTGAGCCCTGTTGGGTCGGGCTGGTCCTGGTGTGGCACATCCTGTGGAGCTTGTCACTGATGTGTTCCACAAGGTTTAGGAACAGTGCAGCTGTTTTAGTTGACCAAATAAAAATGAAGTGGTCCAACATTTGTGCAAAGACAAAGACTAACACAAACACTCTGGATCTTCTGTAATGCACCTTCAAGTAAACAGTTTGACTCTAGAACAACAACAACACCTGAATGGAACAGTGTCACTAATGACTCTCCTGAGCCTTTAACGACTCTCACATCAGGAGTCACACTGTCCTTTCAGAGTTAACGACTATGAGACCAGAACAGCCTGGTCCAATCAGGTTTAGTTTCAGGTCAAGCCCCTCCCTCTAGAGATAAAGCTCAGCTCTCTTACAGTTGATCTCAGAATTAATAAAGTCTCTTGGAATTAAAAAACAAAGTGTCTTCACTTTTAAAACTCAGCAGTGTTGGGTGTAACTAGTTACAAAGTAACGCGTTACTGTAATAATATTACTTTTTTCAGTAACTAGTAGTGTAAGGCATTACTCGTCTGAAAATGGTAATATTATTACAGTTTTCCGAGCTAGTTACTTATGCGTTACATTTGCCAGTAGCACCTTCATCACACACAAGGCACACAACACAGAGAACAGAAGGGAAGGGAAGGAGGGCGTGAATGGAACAGTGATTGGTCTGTGTTTGGCACGAGGTATCATTTACCATCACCGATTGGTCAACACCCGGCAGCCAGCAGCAGAGCGGCACCCTCAAAAAAATGAAAAAATGGAAGCGTCAACAACGGCAAGCTCTTTTTCAGAGGAAGGTTCCCAGCAACAGAAAGCTAGTTTCAACGGGTGGAGATTCAGTCATTATTTTGAATATGTTCAACGGAAGGAAAATAACTTTTCCTGAGACTTGACTCTCTAACGTGACTCTGCCCGGGGAGAAAGCTGCTCTCCACCGCTTGTAACTCTACCTCCAACTTGAAGAAGCACCTGCAGCGACAGCACGGACACATCAAGCTCGTTGCGAAGCGACAGAGTGACATGAACGAGCAGCACCACAAGCAGCAAAAACTTTCTATTGAACATAAAGTACTACCAACATCAAAATCCGAGATAAATAAGCTTGTTGCCTCGTACGTAGTAGAAGAAATGTTACCTATTTCTACCGCCGAATCGCTGTATTTTAGAAATATACTCTGCAAAATACCGATAGCAGACAGACCAGCTTTTCCGACAGTACCTAGATAAATGTTATGCCATGATGGAAAGTGAGCTGAAGAAAACGTTTGAGAGCACTGAGTATGTGTCAACCACCGCTGACATCTGGACTTGTCACAACAAAAGCTACATAGGCATGACTGCCCATTGCCCAAATTTATTGATTGTTTGCACCAGACGGTGTTTGTTAAACATTGAGGAAGTTAATACTTCTTTGTACTTGATTGCACAAGTACAGTTGTTTGTAGTTATTTGTGCTAGACAGTGCCAGTCTGTTGTTTGCGTAATAAAGACCCTAAAGAACACTCGTCCTTTATATTTTCTCCCTCCATCTGATGCATTTAAGGCAATTATAGATTAATAAAAAAAAATGTAACTAGTAATATAACTAGTAATATAACTAGTTACTTTCTCCAGGGAGTAATAAAGTAAAGTAAGGCATTACTATTTTTGAGAGTAATATGTAATATGTAATATATTACTTTTTTGAGTAACTAGCCCCAACACTGAAACTCAGACAAGAGTCCTTTACAATAACTTTATAATTTTCTTTAACCATTAAATATTTTTAGTGAGTATTAGTTGACTTTTTACTTAAACTATTTAATCTGATGAAAAAGACACAAAACAGACACAAAAAAGAGGGCTAACTGTAAATAATGTGGCGGAAAAAGAAAAAAAAGTCATATAAAAAAATAAATTTGACACAAGTTTGGAAACATTTTGAGATTTGATTTTAAAACTTTATTATTTTTCTCAAATGTCTAATAAACTGTCTCTCTTAGTCTCTCCAGCTCCACCAAGTCTCAATCCAAGTCACGATGGAAGCATCACATTCAGCTGCACTCTGTCGAGATACAAGAGCCAGTCTTGTGGACAGAACAGTCTCCTCTGGTTGGACCAAACAGGAACAGTTCTGTCTGGAGCTAGAATAACTCAGAATGAGTGTGTCTCTCTCCTGACTGTGGAGCATCAGAGTGAACACAGGAAATACACCTGTCAATATGTCGACGAGAGGAATACAGTCCAGATCTCTGCAGACTACACACCTGAGGTCAGAAGAACAGGAGAGAGAGGAAATACAGGCAAGACACAAACACACTCATTACATTTACATGACACTGAAGAAATTCACATCATTGCCTTGGTTTGACTAAAACTCAACTTCTAAAGCATGTAAACATTTGAGTCGGACTGAATTTGAATTAGAACTGTTTTTCATTGAGCAAACACAGCTGGGATGATGTGGTTCTTACTGGAGCCACATGTGAACGCTTTAGTGGGACTGGAGCTGGACCTGACCTCTGACCTGCTCCACAGTTTAGTGCACAGAGCCGACAGAGTGTAACCGAAGGAACCAATGAGAAAAAGACAACTCAGTTTTAGACTACAGACTGTTTTAATGCTACAAGTCTGCTTTGTTTGATGTTGTTTTTGTGTCTCATGGAGGAAAAAGTGTAGGTGAGGCTGGTCTATTTTAGATGAGTTAAAGGATCCTGAATCAAAAACCACTGTCCTTGAGTGTAACCCAGCATTTACTCAATAAACTTTAACAGAGTCAAAGTCAACACCTCAAGTTGTTGAAAAACTCTGAATGGAAGTTGAGGGAGAGAGACAAAATATGTTTTTAAACTTTATTTATTAATTCATCTTTGTCCCGTTAGTGGTTGTGGGACTGGAACCTATACCAGCAGCTTTGGGGGGGTACAGTCTGGACAATGTTTGTCGCAGGGTTAACACTTAGAGACAGACACTGACAAAGGACGTTCACTCACTAGGACCAGTTTATATATTAACCTATACGTGTGTGTCTTTGGACGGTGGGAGGAGCCAGAGAGAATCCTCAGTAACACAAGGAGGACTCCTCACAGAGAGGTGTCGACCAGCCCGGAATCAAACCCACAACCTTCTTGCATGTTGTTGTGCACCCCCCACTCCCTTTATGTGATCTGTTGTTTGTCAAATTAAAGACAAGAACAAAGTCAGTCGCAAACATTTAGCCATATTTCATCAATGTTTCAAAATCTAAGTGCTGTCAGTGATTGGAGCAGGACAGGTTTGTTTTGTGCTTTACATTTCTATAGTTAGACTTTATTTAATGCTACAGGCTCTCTGTAAAACATTTGACTGAGAGGTTTCCAGGTTGTTGTCCTCTTGTTTCTGTCTTTATTCAGTTTTTGATTTAAATCATTTCACATTTACAGAATCGACAGAACATTTTAAATACAACCTCAGTATTTCATATTTTTACAAATGACACTGAACCAGGACCATCCACAGCACAATCCCACTGATCTTATATCAGTCTCACTCTTTTGCTCTGTTACTAGTTTCCTCTTTTATTCTTTCAACAGTCACCGCTGCTGTCATCACTTTTTTTAACTTTTTTATTTTCAGCAAATGTGCAACTTCCTTTTTCCTCTGAACTCATCAGCCACACTGCAACATACACACCATATTATTCTCAAAACTCATGAAAAAGAAGGACAAATATAAGCTGAAAGTGTGTTGATGGTTGCTTTGACTTTATTTGATGGGTTTCCACTCTTTGTCTTTATCTCTGGTGTTGGTTTGGGTCTGAACAGTGCATCTCTGGAACAGAAGTGGGTGGTGCTGACGTTTGTTCATTTAGATTCAAAGCACAAAGAGGAAGAGCTGTTGCATCAGTGCAGTCACAAATGTTACGACTGGTTCAATGTCACAAAAAAAAAAATGTAGACCAGACCAAATTAAAATGTTCAAAGAATATATTTATTAAATATTAAGAAATGTAAACCAACTAAAGGTTAAAAAAAGTACAATGAGGTGTGAGTGTGTGTCAGTGCTGTACAGCAGTGTTGTATGTACAAGGTGAGTGTATGTTGCAAAAGTGCATGGTCTGTGAAACAAAAGACAACCTAAATGTGCAAAATGAGGAGTTGATGTCGCGTAGAGTCTGGACAAAACAAGGAGCAGCCTTTATACCACGTGGTGCCAGGGCCACAGCAGCAGGAGGAGGAGGAGGAGGAGAGGCAGCGTTCAGGGACCGTCACCTGAACAGAGGAGGAGCAAGAGAGGCAGAGCAAAGCCACCAACAAGGCCCCCGCTGTAACACCAGTTATGGTCAGAATACACATTGTTGGTAAATTAAAATCACAAAATAGTAAAACATAAAAGCCCAATCAACTAAAAGCTTGTTTAAATCAAAGTGTCTTCAGCTGCTTTTTAAAAGAATCAACACAAGCGTCCACTCGCAGCGACAGGGGCAGAGCGTTCCGGAGTCTGGGGGCGACTGCTTGGAAGGACCGGTCTCCCCGAGTTTTAAAGCAGGTTTTAGGGACCATTAGAAGGTTTTGACCAGAAGACCAAAGAGCGCTGGAGGAGGAGTAAGGGGTCAGCAGGTCAGTGATGAAGAGCTCTAAAAGTCAAAACTAAAATTTTTTAATGAATTCTGAATTTGACTGGAAGCCAATGAAGTGAGGATAAAACGGTGAAATGTGAGCCCTTCTGTTGGTTCCAGTTAAAAGCCTGGCTGCAACATTTGGCACCATTTGTAGCCGACTCAGAGACGATTTGTTCAAACAAGTAAAAAGAGAATTACAATAATCGAGACGAGAAGAAATAAAAGCATAATTAATCATCTCCGTCACATCTTGTTCATTTGTGATTTTAAATGTCTTCAACATGTTTGACTGAAGTCTTCATCGGTGTCGGAGCAGTGGCCTCTCTGTTGGTGCTTCTTGTTGTACCTGCTGTGGTGTTTTTCAAAATAAGAG
Source organism: Perccottus glenii (assembly GCA_024416835.2). Lineage (NCBI taxonomy): Eukaryota > Metazoa > Chordata > Actinopteri > Gobiiformes > Odontobutidae > Perccottus > Perccottus glenii. The sequence goes on along the minus strand of JALDQB020000174.1, from coordinate 58,488 downwards.
CCAAGAGGAGCGCTGCAGAAACGATTGAAGACACTGAAGGTATGCCATGTGGGGGTTATCCTATTGTACATGTCTTTAGTGGTGGGGGAAACCAGAGTACCTGGAGGAAACCTATGCAGAAAAAGGAGAACATGCAAACTCCAGACCGAACTCTTGCCTAGGGATTGAACCCAGGACCTTCTTGCTTTGAGGCAGGAGTGCTAACCACTCCACTGTGCTCCACTTGTATTGTTCTATGTTCTTTCTTTTACAGGTGACGTAAATCCAGCCGACTCTGCTGTGAGTGATTGTTATTTCTCCATTGAAATGTTTAATACACTTTTACAGAAAGCTGACTTCCTGAAACAACTGAATAAATAAAATGTAAAAACTGAGAGAGCCTGCTAGTGGCAGAAAGTCAAAGCACCTTGAGCTTAACCCTTCAGGGTTTAACACATGTTTATTATACATTAATGTGTAAAACTAAAAAAAATAAAAAAAAATAAAATGAAACAGTTTAGAACAGTCTATAACCGTCTGGAACAGTCTGGAACAGTTTGGAACAGTTTGGAACAGTCTGGAACAGTTTGGAACAGTTTGGAACAGTCTGGAACACTTGTGTTTTCTCTCATGTTTCAGATGGTGGAGTATGAGAACTTCAGTCCGGGCTCTGTGTCTGAAGACTCCACTTACCAGAGCCTCTGTCTGGCCACAAGAGACCCCGACCAGGTCTACAGCCAGCTCCGCCCACAGCCTCAGGACCGAGTAACAGCTCCCCCTGGTGGCCGCAAATCATAAATCAATATAAAAAAATAAAGTTAAAGAAATAATTACAATGCTTTAAAAATAGAAATAAAGCTTATATTCAGATCAGAACTTTTATTACAACAGTTATGTGTTTAAAATAAATGGCTCAATGTTTAATCAGAGTTCTATCTCTGAGTTTTCAGTTGTAAATGCTCATGTGTTTTATGCTGTAGGTTTTACAGAGGTTTTATACTTGTTCAGATTTAATAAACAGATCTGAATACTTTTGGTCTTTATACTTTTTCTTAAGAATAAAGATTAACCTTGACCTCTGCTGTGTCTCTAAAACATCTAAGAGATGAAAGTCTGTTTTTAATTGGTTGCCTGCTATGTTTGCTGCTGCCGGCCAATCAGAGCTCAGAGAATTGTCTCTCCTTCAGCTCCTCATGTACCAGTCCACTCAAAATCTGACTGCAACAGGTTTTTACCATAGATTGTATAATAATTATGGATGATATCCGCCCATTGGTCCCCTATTCACCAATATTGTCATTACGAATGGGCAATAAAATGGCCGTTACATCCGGGCTTTTCGGGTTTTACTCCATAGTAAAACAATAGTTTTTAGATAGCATAAACCAACGTAATTTTCAAAAATTCACCCCCCCCCCCCCAGACAGGGGCGCAACTACCCAGTGCTGGAGGGGTATGCAGCATCAATTTTGGCGCCCCAAAAATTTTTTTTTTTAAATGTTAGCTCAGTAGGTCAGCAGTAGGCTAGGCTTTACATTTAGTGTATCCAGGTTCGAATCTACCTTGGGACACTATGTATATTAGTTGTTTTCCACGTTTTTTGTAATTTATTGATCATGGCATGCTGTCTTATATTTTCCAGTTTTTAGCTCAGTAACCTCAGTTTTGCATATAAGGCTAGCCTTAATTTAAACCCCATTTAGCTGCTGCATTCCCAGTGTTAGCAAACGCTAACGCTAAGTCTGTTAACATGAATATTGCAAGCCTCCAAGCACAGACGTCTCACTTTAAGTCCTACATGTTGCTTTTCACTATCCACTTGTTTATCAGCTGTCCCATAGATTGACACCATCTCCTGCCTCTTCCCTCTTTCTTTATTTTTTTTTTTGTTTTATCCATCTTTTAAAGACAACTGTGTGCATACTGTGACAACTAACACATAACGTTACCTGCTCGCTCAGCGCCACGGCGCCCCGCCGCCACGCCCACTCGTGATATTATATTAATTCTATTTATGGAATCTAATGAGGGCGTCTATTGAAGCCTGTTAGTCCTATAAAATGTTATAGGATTGAGGAAATACTAAAATGATTTAGAAACACACAACACCAGCTAAGCTACATTTAGGAAATACAAAAAAAAAATTTAATAAATAAATAAAAAGTTTTTTTTTTTGTACCATTGCTTTGGCGCCCCCCAAGGTGCTGCGCCCCTATGCACCGCATATGCTGCATACCCCCTTTTTGCGCCACTGCCCCCAGAGTTGTCACGTAGTAAAAACTTAGCTCTAGAGACCGGAGCCATCTTTTGTACCAGGCTGTAAACAGGAGTTTTACTCTTGTAAAGTCGCCATTGGGTTTCTCCTTATATTTCCGCTTTTGGAGCCTCCCCTCTGGTGGACGGAGGTATATCGCTGTATTTCGCTGTAAAATCACCGTATGGCGGCGCCCTTACACGACGACCATTTAAGAGGTACCATGGGAGAGGCTTGGTTTTTACATTCCTTTGTGAATAAGGTACATGATATAAGAGCCTCTATAAACCCATCCTCTGTAAACACATCTTGGGGTTTATCTCCTCAGTGCTCTTGGTCCACCTTCTCACCTGTCACTGAAGAGGATATTAAGGGTCTACTAAAAAAGGTGAAACCATCATCAAGCCCTCTAGATGTAATGCCAACTTCACTGCTTTTAAATGTATTTGATTTAGTTGGTCCATATGTTGTTAAACTGATCAACCTTTCTCTTTTAACTGGTTCTGTGCCCAGCTCTTTTAAACAAGCGGTCGTCAGCCCCATTCTGAAGAAGCCCAATTTGGATTATTTTGAACCAAACAACTACAAGCCAATCTCTAAATTGCCTTTTTTATCTAAAATCTTGGAGAGAGTGGTGGCGGAGCAGCTGACTGCGTTTCTTAATGGAAATAATTTTATAGATAAATTTCAGTCAGGCTTCCGAAAATGTCATTCAACTGAGACTGCCCTGCTGAAGATTTCAAGTGACATTATGATGGCGGCTGACTCTGGGCAGTACTCTGTCTTGATCCTACTGGATTTATCGTCTGCTTTTGATACTCTGGACCATAATGTATTGTTAAAGCGTCTGCAAAATGAAACGGGTTTCTCTGGATCAGTTCTAAAGTGGTTTTCTTCCTACCTGAGTGACAGATCATTTTGTGTTTCAATTAACAATATTCTGTCTGAAATGACCCCTCTGTCATATGGAGTTCCTCAGGGCTCAGTGCTAGGTCCTCTTTTGTTTTTATTGTACATTCGCCCTCTTGGTGAAATAATTCATGGTTTTAAAAATGTGTCTTATCACTTTTATGCTGATGACATTCAGTTGTACTGTTCTTTTAAAGACTCGGAGTTTCATAAACTTACTGATTTGTTGAACTGCTTGTCTTGCATAAAGAACTGGTTATTCAATAACTACCTACAGCTGAATACAAAAAAGACTGAATCTTTAATCTTTGCACCAGACCAAAAAATACCTCAAATCAAACAACACCTTGGTTCCCTGGGTTCTTCCGTCCAGTCGAGCCTCAGAAACCTTGGTGTTCTGTTTGACCAATCTATGTCTCTGGACAGTCATTCTAGACAGTTGGTCAAAAACTGTTTTTATCATTTGAGAAATATTTCTAAATTGAGAGTGTTTTTGTCTAAAGCTGACTTGGAGATGATTATTCATGCTTTTATTTCTTCGTCTTGATTATTGTAATTCTCTTTTACTTGTTTTAACAAATCGTCTCTGAGTCGGCTACAAATGGTGCAAAATGCTGCAGCCAGGCTTTTAACTGGAACCAACAGAAGGGCTCACAATTCCCCGGTTTTATCTTCATTACATTGGCTTCCAGTCAAATTTAGAATTGATTTTAAAATTTTAGTCTTGACTTTTAGAGCTCTGCATGCACAAAATTTTATGTCTCTATGACAAACTAAATTCTTGGGTCCATTATAAGTTTGTAGGGGGCGCTGGAGAGCCATTTCTAAAGATAACCCTTTTATTTACATATTTTTTTGTTCAGGTCATGAATGTGCACAAATGCCTTTTTGGGTCCAACTCGATCCGAGAAGGCGTTTGAGAGTTAAGAGACGTTTTATTTTCACAAAAATGGCCACCTCGTTACAGGCTTGCCACACCCATACCCGATAAGATATCAAAAACAAAGTCACAACTTTGGTTGGCACACGTGTCTAGATGATACTCACCAAATTTGGGGCCATTTAGATTAAAACACAATGATTTGCATCTTTCTGCGCAAGTGCGATTTTAGTGGCCGCGTTTCACCCCACATGGCGGACTTCCTGTTAAGTTTAGGGTGTGACTGTCATTGACTTTTCTGTTTGCCCTGAGGTGTCCTATGGATATACCAAGTTTCATTTTTCTACGTTAAATAAAAAAGTTACTTTCACTTTCCATAGGCCCAATGTATTTTGATTTTGTAGGGTCGCCACTGAGTCATTTTTCGTATTTTTTTGCGACTTCAAATACATAAATTTTTCACCGAGCCTGAAGTCTGGGACCAATAAAATGACTTTTCGTGCATGTTCACTGGGTCAAATTTAGGATCATTGGGTCGGAAGAAAAAAAAAAAAAAAAAAAAAAAAAAAAATCCGAGCAAAAACAATAGGCCCTCCCGGTCATCACCGGCTCGGGCCTAATTAAAAGCATAGCGGCGATAAAGGCCCTCGCCTCCCTTCATACCGCGGGGATACATGCACTCGGAGGATTGCATTTCGTGCCTTAAAGCATAAACTTCACGGTAATGTCAAATAACAGGGCCTGTGCTACTGCTGGGGCCTGCTACACCACCTTGTAATTTAGAGTTAAAGGTCTCCACAATCCCTGGTTTTCCGGGAGCTGTCTGAACCTTTGAAAATAATAGATTATGCTTAGGCTAAGGCGAGAAAAACAAAGTACTGGCTGGAGATTTGAGATGACTCAGGAATCGCTGCTGTTTACAAAAGCTAAATGTAAATATTACTTGTCTAAAAGTACAAGTTTACAAGTTCCAAAGGATTCTGAGGAGTTTTCTAAGACTCTAGCCTTGGCTCTGGAAGAGCCTCTTCTAAAGGAAGGATCCTGGCAATTGGGAAATGGCATTTATTTCCCAAAGAAATGGCTGCCTCTTCACAGACTCATTACGATCACAGCCACAAATGTATCAAAAAACAAATTGATAACTTTTTTTTGCACACGTGTCTAGATGATACTCACCAAATTTGTAGCTGTTTAGATGACAAGCCTTTAGACAAAGCAGAAAAAATATGATAAAAAAAATATATACCGAATTATAATCAAAAAAAATATAACTCGAGCAACAAAGTCTAGAAAAACGCTTGTCTATTTTACATACATGTGTTTAGCTCATTTTGCCCAAGTTTGGTGTCTGTGGAATGAAGCAGCTATTGTCTGTGTACTTTTAAAAAAGAGGTGTATTTTAAGTCGGTTCACATTTTCAATTCAAATGGCCGCCTTCCGTGTGTGATAGGGTGTGGTCCCCATTGGCTTTTTGTTCATAAGCCCATGGTGGATGTGTGTACCAAGTTTCATTTGCCTACAACAAACTAAAAATTTCACTTCCCATTGACTTTTTCCACATTTTTGGGACGTTGCTATGGCAACACATTTATAGATAGGGGGTGGTTGTCATTGGCTTTTATGCTCGACATGACATAAGAGATGTGTGTACCAAATTTTATGTCTCTATGACAAACTAAATTCTTGGGTCCCATTATAAATTTGTAGGGGGCGCTGGAGAGCAATTTCTAAAGATAACCCTTTTATTTACATATCTTTGTGTTCAGGTCATGAATGTGCACAAACGCCTTTTTGGGTCCAACTCGATCCGAGAAGGCGTTTGAGAGTTAAGAGACGTTTTATTTTCATAAAAATGGCCACCTCGTTACAGGCTTGCCACACCCATACCCGATAAGATATCATAAACAAAGTCACAACTTTGGTTGGCACACGTGTCTAGATGATACTCACCAAATTTGGGGACATTTAGATTAAAACACAATGATTTGCATCTTTTTGCGCAAGGGGTGCGATTTTAGTGGCCATGCGTTTCACCCCACATGGCGGACTTCCTGTTGAGTTTAGAGTGTGGCTGTCATTGACTTTTCTGTTTGCCCTGAGGTGTCCTATGGATGTACCAAGTTTCATTTTTCTACATTGGAAAAATTTACTTTCATTTTCCATAGAACCAATTATTTTGACTTTTCTAGGGTCGCCACTGAGTCATTTTCATATTTTTTTCGGGACTTCAAATAAATAAATTTTTGCCGGGCTTGAAGTCTGGGACCAATAAAAATGACTTTTAGTTGTTCGTTTACTGGGTTAAATTGAGGATCATTTTGCAGAAAAATTATAATAAAAAAATATATACCGAATTATAATAAAAAATATAACTCGAGCAAAAAGTCTAGAAAAACACTTGTCTCTTTTACATACATGTGTTTAGCTCATTTTGCCCAAGTTTGGTGTCTGTGGAATGAAGCAGCTTTTTCTGTGTACTTTTAAAAAAGGTGTATTTTAAGTCGGTTCACATTTTCAATTCAAAATGGCCGCCTTCCTGTGTGTGATAGGGTGTGGTCCCCATTGGCTTTTTGTTCATAAGCCCATGGTGGATGTGTGTACCAAGTTTTATTTGCCTACAACAAACTAAAAATTTCACTTCCCATTGACTTTTTCACATTTTTGGGACGTTGCTATGGCAACACATTTATAGATAGGGGGTGGTTGTCATTGGCTTTTATGCTCGTCATGACATAAGAGATGTGTGTACCAAATTTTATGTCTCTATGACAAACTAAATTCTTGGGTCCCATTATAAGTTTGTAGGGGGCGCTGGAGAGCCATTTCTAAAGATAACCCTTTTATTTACATATCTTTGTGTTCAGGTCATGAATGTGCACAAACGCCTTTTGGGTCCAACTCGATCCAAGAAGGCGTTTGAGAGTTAAGAGACATTTTATTTTCACAAAAATGGCCACCTCGTTACAGCCTTGCCACACCCATACCCGATAAGATATCAACAGCAAAGTCACAACTTTGGTTGGCACATGTGTCTAGATGATACTCACCAAATTTGGGGCCATTTAGATTAAAACACAATGATTTGCATCTTTCTGCGCAAGTGCGAATTTAGTGGCGCGCCTTTCACCCCACATGGCGGACTTCCTGTTAAGTTTAGGGTGTGACTGTCATTGACTTTTCTGTTTGCCCTGAGGTGTCCTATGGATATACCAAGTTTCATTTTTCTACGTTGGAAAAAAGTTACTTTCACTTTCCATAGGCCCAATGTATTTTGATTTTGTAGGGGTCGCCACCGAGTCATTTTTCGTATTTTTTTTCGCGACTTCAAATACATAAATTTTTCGCCGAGCTTGAAGTCTGGGACCAATAAAATGACTTTTCGTGCATGTTCACTGGGTCAAATTTAGGATCATTGGGTCGGAAGAAAAAAAAAAAAAAAAAAAAAAAAAAATCCGAGCAAAAACAATAGGCCCTCCCGGCCATCACCGGCTCGGGCCTAATTAAAGCCGCAAGCGGCGATAAAGGCCCTCGCCTCCCTTGAGACCGTGGGGACACATGCACTCGGAGGATCGCATTTCGTGCTTTAAAGCGTAAACTTCACGGTAATGTCAAATAACCGGGCCTGTGCTACTGCTGGGGCCTACTACACCACCTTGTAATTTGGAGTTAAAGGTCTCCACAATCCCTGGTTTTCCTGGGAGCTGTCTGAACCTTTGAAAATAATAGATTATGTTTGGGCTATGGCAAGAAAAACAAAGTACTGGCTGGAGATTTGAGATGACTCAGGAATCGCTGCACCCCCTGTTTAAAAGGCAAAATGTAAATATAACTTGTCTAAAAGTACAAGGTTACAAGTTCCAAAGGATTCTGAGGAGTTTTCTAAGACTCTAGCCTTGGCTCTGGAGGGGCCTCCTCTAAAGGAAGGATCCTGGCAATTGGGAAATGGCATTTATTTCCCAAAGAAATGGCTGCCTCTTCACAGACTCATTACAACCACAGCCACAAATGTATCAAAAAACAAATTGATAACTTTTTTGGCACACGTGTCTAGATGATACTCACCAAATTTGGAGCTGTTTAGATGAAAAGTCTTTAGCACAAGTGCGATTTAGGTGGTCACGCATTCCACCCAACATAGTAGATTTCCTGTTAATTTTACTTTACTTTAACAAGGGCCTGTTATATTAGGGTTAGTCTAGTATTTGTCTTGTGTTTGTGCATCTGTGATTGTTCTGTGTTTATCTTGCTGCAAAACCAATTGCCCTATGGGGACAAATAAAGTATAAAGTAAGTAAGTTTACGATATGGCTCTAATAAACTTTTCGGTTTGCCCTGAGGTGTCCTATGGATGTACCAAGTTTAATTTTTCTACGTTGGAAAAAAGTTACTTTCACTTTCCATAGGCCCAAAGTATTTTGACTTTTGTAGGGGTCGCCACTGAGTCATTTTTCATATTTTTTTCGGGACTTCAAATACATTAATTTTTAGAGCTTGAAGTCTGGGACCAATTAAAATGACTTTTAGTTGCACGTTTACTGGGTCAAATTGAGGATCATTTTGCAGAAAAATTATGATAAAAAAAGATACCAAATTATAATAAAATAAAATATAACTCGAGCAAAAAATCTAGAAAACACCTGTCTATTTTACATACATGTGTTTAGCTCATTTTGCCCAAGTTTGGTGTCTGTGGAATGAAGTAGCTATTGTCTGTGTTCTTTTAAAAGAGGTGTATTTTAAGTCGGTTCACATTTTCAATTCAAAATGGCCGCCTTACCGTGTGTGATAGGGTGTGGTCCCTGTTGGCTTTTTGTTCATAAGCCCATGGTGGTGTGTGTACCAAGTTTCATTTGCCCGATAAACTAAAATTTTCACTTCCCATTGACTTTTTCGACATATTTGGGGCGTTGCTATGGCAACACATTTATAGATAGGTGGTGGTTGTCATTGGCTTTTATGCTCGTCATGACATAAGAGATGTGTGTACCAAATTTTATGTCTCTATGACAAACTAAATTCTTGGGTCCCATTATAAGTTTGTAGGGGCGCTGGAGAGCCATTTCTAAAGATAACCCTTTTATTTACATATTTTTGTGTTCAGGTCATGAATGTGCACAAACGCCTATTTGGGTCCAACTCGATCCGAGAAGGCGTTTGAGAGTTAAGAGACGTTTATTTTCACAAAAATGGCCACCTCGTTACAGGCTTGCCACACCCATACCCGATAAGATATCAACAACAAAGTTACAACTTTGGTTGGCATATGTGTCTAGATGATACTCACCAAATTTGGGGCCATTTAAATTAAAACACAATGATTTGCATCTTTCTGCGCAAGTGCGATTTTACTGGCATGCAGTTTCACCCCACATGGCGGACTTCCTGTTTAGTTTAGGTGTGACTGTCATTGACTTTTCAGTTTGCCCTGAGGTGTCCTATGGATGTACCAAGTTTCATTTTCTACGTTGGAAAAAGTTACTTTCACTTTCCATAGGCCCAATGTATTTTGACTTTTCTAGGGCCGCCACTGAGTCATTTTTCGTATTTTTTTCGGGACTTCAAATACATAAATTTTTCGCTGGGCTTGAAGGCTGGGACCAATAAAAATGACTTTTCGTTCATGTTCACTGGGTCAAATTTAGGATCATATGGGGAGAAGAAGAAAAATAAAAAAAAAAATAATCCGAGCAAAAACAATAGGCCCTCCCGGTCATCACCGGCTCGGGCCTAAAAATAAAAAATAAAAAAATCCGAGCAAAAACAATAGGCCCTCCCGGTCATCACTGGCTCGGGCCTAATTAAAGCCGCAAGCGGCGATAAAGGCCCTCGCTTCTCTTGAGACCGCGGGGACACATGCACTCGGAGGAGTGCATTTCGTGCTTTAAAGCGTAAACTTCACGGTAAAAGGATTCTGAGGAGTTTTCTAAGACTCTAGCCGTGGCTCTGGAGGGGCCTCCTCTAAAGGAAGGATCCTGGCAATTGGGAAATGGCATTTATTTCCCAAAGGTTGCCTCTTCACAGACTCATTACGACCACAGCCACAAATGTATCAAAAAACAAATTGATAACTTTTTTGGCACACGTGTCTAGATGATACTCACCAAATTTGGAGCTGTTTAGATGAAAAGCCTTTAGACAGAAGGGGTGCGATTTAGGCGGTCACGCATTCCACCCAACATAGTAGATTTTCTGTTGAGTTTACAGTATGGCTGTAATAAACTTTTCTGTTTGCCCTGAGGTGTCCTATGGATGTACCAAGTTTCATTTTTCTACGTTGGAAAAAAGTTACTTTCACTTTCCATAGGCCCAATGTATTTTGACTTTTCTAGGGGCCGCCACTGAGTCATTTTTCGTATTTTTTTTTTCGGGGACTTCAAATACATAAATTTTTTGCCGGGCTTGAAGTCTGGGACCAATAAAAATGACTTTTAGTTGTTCGTTTACTGGGTTAAATTGAGGATCATTTTGCAGAAAAATTATAATAAAAAATATATACTGAATTATAATAAAAAATATAACTCGAGCAAAAAGTCTAGAAAAACACTTGTCTATTTTACATACATGTGTTTAGCTCATTTTGCCCAAGTTTGGTGTCTGTGGAATGAAGCAGCTTTTTCTGTGTTCTTTTAAAAAGAGGTGTATTTTAAGTCGGACCAAATTTTCAATTCAAAATGGCCGCCTTCCGTGTGTGATAGGGTGTGGTCCCATTGGATTTTTGTTCATAAGCCCATGGTGGATGTGTGTACCAAGTTTCATTTGCCTACAACAAACTAAAATTTTCACTTCCCATTGACTTTTTCCACATTTTTGGGACGTTGCTATGGCAACACATTTATAGATAGGGGTGGTGGTCATTGGCTTTTATGCTCGTCATGACATAAGAGATGTGTGTACCAAATTTTATGTATCTATGACAAACTAAATTCTTAGGTCCCATTATAGGTTTGTAGGGGGCCCTGGAGAGCCATTTCTAAAGATAACCCTTTTATTTACATATTTTTGTGTTCAGGTCATGAATGTGCACAAACGCCTTTTGGGTCCAACTCGATCCGAGAAGGTGTTTGAGAGTTAAAGACATTTTATTTTCACAAAAATGGCCACCTCGTTACAGGCTTGCCACACCCATACCCGATAAGATATCAACAACAAAGTTACAACTTTGGTTGGCAGTGTAGATGATACTCACCAAATTTGGGGCCATTTAGATTAAAACACAATGATTTGCATCTTTCTGCGCAAAGTGCGATTTTAGTGGCGCGCGTTTCACCCCACATGGCGGACTTCCTGTTGAGTTTAGGGTGTGACTGTCATTGACTTTTCTGTTTGCCCTGAGGTGTCCTATGGATGTACCAAGTTTCATTTTTCTACGTTGGAAAAAGTTACTTTCACTTTCCATAGGCCCAATGTATTTTGATTTTGTAGGGTCGCCACTGAGTCATTTCTCGTATTTTTTTTTAGCGACTTCAAAAACATACCATTTTCGCGAGCTTGAAGTCTGGGACCAATAAAAATGACTTTTAGTGCATGTTCACTGGGTCAAATTTTGGATCATTTGGTCACAATAAAAAAAAAAAAAAAAAAATCCGAGCAAAACAATAGGCCCTCCCGGCCATCACCGGCTCGGGCCTAATTAAAGCCGCATAGCGGCGTTAAAGGCCCTCGCCTCCCTTGAGACAGCGGGGACACATATATTCGGAGGATTGCATGTCGTGCTTTAAAGCAAATTTGGAGCTGTTTAGATGAAAACCCTTTAGCACAAAGTGTACGATTTAGGTGGTCATGTATTCCACCCAACATTTTCTGTTGAGAAGGATCCTGGCAATTGGGAAATGGCATTTATTTCCCAATAGTTGCCTCTTCAAAGACTCATTACGACCACAGCCACAAATCTATCAAAAACAAATTGATAACTTTTTTTGCACACGTGTCTAGATGATACTCACCAAATTTGGAGCTGTTTAGATGAAAAGCCTTTAGACACAAGGGGTGCAATTTAGGTGGTCACGCATTCCACCCAACATAATAGATTTCCTGTTGAGTTTACGATATGGCTGTAATACATTTTTCTGTTTGCCCTGAGGTGTCCTATGGATGTACCAAGTTTCATTTTTCTACGTTGGAAAAAGTTACTTTCACTTTCCATAGGCCCAATGTATTTTGACTTTTCTAGGGGTTGCCACTGAGTCATTTTTTGTATTTTTTTTTCAGGGACTTCAAATACATAAATTTTTCGCTGGGCTTGAAATCTGGGACCAATAAAAATGACTTTTAGTTGTACGTTTCCTGGGTTAAATTGAGGATCATTTTGCAGAAAAAATGATAAAAAAAATATATACCGAATTATAATTTAAAAAATATAACTCGAGCAAAAAGTCTAGAAAAACGCTTGTCTATTTTACATATGTTTAGCTCATTTTGCCCAAGTTTGGTGTCTGTGGAATGAAGCAGCTATTGTCTGTGTACTTTTAAAAAAGAGGTGTATTTTAAGTCGGTTCATTTACATTTACATTTATTCATTTAGCAGACGCTTTTATCCAAAGCGACTTACATTACATTACCAGTGTTACAGTCACTGGAGGCAAGGTGGGTTAAGTGTCTTGCCCAAGGACACAACGACAGTATGAACTGTGGGGCGAGCGGGAATCGATCCTACTACCTTCCGATTGAAGGACGGCCGCTCACATTTTCAATTCAAAATGGCCGCCTTCCCGTGTGTGATAGGGTGTGGCCCCAATTGGCTTTTTTGTTCATAAGCCCATGGTGGATGTGTGTACCAAGTTTCATTTTCCTACAACAAACTAAAAATTTCACTTCCCATTGACTTTTTTCACATTTTTGGGACGTTGCTATGGCAACACATTTACAGATAGGGGGTGGTTGTCATTGGCTTTTATGCTCGTCATGACATAAGAGATGTGTGTACCAAATTTTATGTCTCTATAACAAACTAAATTCTTGGGTCCCATTATAAGTTTGTAGGGGGCGCTGGAGAGCCATTTCTAAAGATAACCCTTTTATTTACATATCTTTGTGTTCAGGTCATGAATGTGCACAAACGCCTTTTTGGGTCCAACTCGATCCGAGAAGGCATTTGAGAGTTAAGAGGCGTTTTATTTTCACAAAAATGGCCACCTCGTTACAGGCTTGCCACACCCATACCCGATAAGATATCAACAACAAAGTTACAACTTAGGTTGGCACATGTGTCTAGATGATACTCACCAAATTCGGGGCCATTTAGATTAAAACACAATGATTTGCATCTTTCTGCGCAAGTGCGATTTTAGTGGCAGCGTTTCACCCCACATGGCGGACTTCCTGTTGAGTTTAGGGTGTGACTGTCATTGACTTTTCTGTTTGCCCTGAGGTGTCCTATGGATGTACCAAGTTTCATTTTTCTACGTTGGAAAAAAGTTACTTTCACTTTCCATAGGCCCAATGTATTTTGATTTTGTAGGGGTCGCCACTGAGTCATTTCTCGTATTTTTTTTTCAGCGACTTCAAAAACATACCATTTTCGCCGAGCTTGAAGTCTGGGACCAATAAAAATGACTTTTCGTGCATGTTCACTGTGTCAAATTTAGGATCATTTGGTCACAATAAAAATACAAAATTAAAGCCGCAAGCGGCGATAAAGGCCCTCGCCTCCCTTGAGACTGCGGGGACACATGCACTCGGAGGAGTGCATTTCGTGCTTTAAAGCGTAAACTTCACGGTAAAAAGGATTCTGAGGAGTTTTCTAAGACTCTAGCCGTGGCTCTGGAGGGGCCTCCTCTAAAGGAAGGATCCTGGCAATTGGGAAATGGCATTTATTTCCCAAAGGTTGCCTCTTCACAGACTCATTACGACCACAGCCACAAATGTATCAAAAAACAAATTGATAACTTTTTTTTTCACACGTGTCTAGATGATACTCACCAAATTTGGAGCTGTTTAGATGAAAAGCCTTTAGACACAAGGGGTGAGATTTAGGTGGTCACGCATTTCACCCAACATAGTAGATTTTCTGTTGAGTTTACGGTATGGCTGTAATAAACTTTTCTGTTTGCCCTGAGGTGTCCTATGGATGTACCAAGTTTTGTATTTCTACATTGGAAAAATATACTTTCATTTTCCATAGAACCAATGTATTTTGACTTTTCTAGGGGTCGCCACTGAGTCATTTTCATATTTTTTTTTCGGGGACTTCAAATACATACATTTTTGCCGGGCTTGAAGTCTGGGACCAATAAAAATGACTTTTAGTTACACGTTTACTGGGTCAAATTGAGGATCATTTTGCAGAAAAATTATTATAAAAAATATATACCAAATTATAATAAAATAAAATATAACACGAGCAAAAAGTCTAGAAAAACGCCTGTCTATTTTACATGTGTTTAGCTCATTTTGCCCAAGTTTGGTGTCTGTGGAATGAAGCAGCTATTTTCTGTGTTCTTTTAAAAAAGGTGTATTCTAAGTCAGTTCACATTTTCTATTCAAAATGGCCGCCTTCCCGTGTGTGATAGGGTGTGGTCCCCATTGGCTTTTTTGTTCATAAGCCCATACTGGATGTGTGTACCAAGTTTCATTTGCCTACAACAAACTAAAAATTTCACTTCCCATTGACTTTTTTGACATATTTGGGACGTTGCTATGGCAACACATTTATAGATAGATGGTGATTGTCATTGGCTTTTATGCTTGTCATGACATAAGAGATGTGTGTACCAAATTTCATGTCTCTATGACAAACTAAATTCTTGGTTCCCATTATAAGTTTGTAGGGGGCGCTGGAGAGCCATTTCTAAAGATAACCCTTTTATTTACATATCTTTGTGTTCAGGTCATGAATGTGCACAAACGCCTTTTTGGGTCCAACTCGATCCGAGAAGGCGTTTGAGAGTTAAGAGACGTTTTATTTTCACAAAAATGGCCACCTCGTTACAGGCTTGCCACACCCATACCCGATAAGATATCAACAACAAAGTCACAACTTTGATTGGCACATGTGTGTAGATGATACTCACCAAATTTGGGGCCATTTAAATTAAAACACAATGATTTGCATCTTTCTGCGCAAGGGGTGCGATTTTAGTGGCCGCGCGTTTCACCCCACATGGCGGACTTCCTGTTGAGTTTAGGGTGTGACTGTCATTGACTTTTCTGTATGCCCTGAGGTGTCCTATGGATGTACCAAGTTTCATTTTTCTACGTTAGAAAAAAGTTACTTTCACTTTCCATAGGCCCAATGTATTTTGACTTTTCTAGGGGCCGCCACTGAGTCATTTCTCGTATTTTTTTCGGGACTTCAAATACATAAATTTTTCGCTGGGCTTGAAGGCTGGGACCAATAAAAATGACTTTTCGTTCATGTTCACCGGGGCAAATTTAGGATCATATGGGGAGAAGAAGAAAAAAAAAAAAAAAAAAAAAAATCCGAGCAAAAACAATAGGCCCTCCCGGTCATCACCGGCTCGGGCCTAAAAAGAACAAAAGACAGAGAAAGTCATCCTCTGGGAGAAAGTGTTAATTTTGTTGACAAAATCTATGCCAAAGATTTTTCATCAACAAAGGCTTTTTGCCGACGAAAACAAAACAAAAACTAAATAAAAAAAAATTCATAATGACTAAAACAGTAACTAAATAGACTGACATTTTGTCAACGAATAAAAGACGAGACAAAAAACTTGTGACAAAACCAGTCAGAGAAGGGAATGATGAAGTGGTGCAGGCGGGATAAGTCAAGAAAGCCAATCAGAGCGCGCCTTGTTACGCGGTGGTGCCAAGAAATTAATTGGAGACGACAGAGCAACAACTGGTGCAAACTGTGAAAATGAAAGGTTTTGGCGGCTGGAAGTGAGAGAAAGAGACTGACCTGTGTTCTCATTTCAAGTTTGAGAACAAAGAAAACAAATTAAATGTAAATAAATGTTTGCATTTGATGTTTTTGATGCCAGTGTTTATGTAGCATAAGGAATATCCTCCTGTTCAATGCACTTTATTTAAGTTCAAAGATGGTTTGGATAGTACGTTAATTATTTTAATCATTTGGTTTTCTTGGGCTGTAAAGGCCTTTTGACGTTATTTATTTCATTTGACAAACACTGAGTTCTACTTCCTTTCTATCGATTCCTTTCTTAAAAAAAATTAAATAATAAAAATTAAAATAATAATAATAATAATAATAATAATAATAAGTTTTATTTATATAGCGCCTTTCCAGAGCTCAAGGACGCTTTACAATAAACAAACAACAATAAGGACAATTGACAAAGAGAGCAGACAAGACAACAACAGGCAAATGAGAGTTCAAGTACAGTAAGTGAGAAAAATAAATAAATAAAAATAAATAAAAATAAAAATAAAAAACCCACTAAGAACTGTAACATTCAGAGAATAGGTGTGTTTTGAGCATGGATTTAAATTCAGAGATGGTGTTAACTAAACGGAGTGATAGGGGGAGAGAGTTCCACATTTTGGGCGCAATAACACTGAATGATCTGCCCCCCATTGAAGCAAGGCGATGCCGAGGGACAACGAGAAGGCTGGAATCAGCGGATCGTAAAGAGCGCGTAGGGGTGTAGGGGAGAAGCAGGTTACAGAGGTAGGGGGGAGCAAGGCCGTGAAGAGACTTAAAAGCGAGAAGGAGAATTTTGAATTTAATACGGTAAGCCACAGGAAGCCAGTGAAGATCGTGCAGAATTGGGGAAATATGTGCAGAGCGCTTGGTGTGGGTGAGTAGTCTGGCAGCAGAGTTTTGAATGTATTGTAATTTGGAAATGGAGCTAGCTGGTAGGCCAATGAAAAGTGCATTGCAGTAATCAAGGACGTGATGTGACAAATGCATGGATGACAATTTCAGCATCAGAGATGCTGATAAAGGGACGGAGCTGAAGCGTACGACGAGATGAAAGAATGCCAATTTAGTGATGGATTTAATGTGAGAGTGGAAAGATAGAGTGGAATCAAAAATTACACCAAGATTTTTAACAGTAGTAGATGGTTTGATAGAAGAGCCGATCTCACAGGTGAGGTTAGTAGGAATTTTATTAGTGAGTGATGAAGGTCCAGTGAAAATAATCTCAGTTTTGTCCATGTTAAGTTTTAGAAAATTTGAATGAAGCCAGTCTTTTATTTCATTGACACAAGCAGAGATTTTGTCAGTTGTGAAGGATAATGTTGATGTACAGGTAGTATATAATTGAATGTCGTCAGCGTAAAAATGATAATTAAAACCATGACGGCAGAGGATCTGACCAAGAGGTATTATATAAATTATAAATAATAATGGCCCAAGAACGGATCCCTGAGGGACACCTTGCTTCAGGGGGACAGTGGGTGAGCGAAAGTTCTGGAGTGAAATGTAAAACAGTCTGTCAGAGAGATAAGAGGAGAACCAGGAAAGAGCAGCACCAGAAATACCCACATCCGAAAGGCGCGATATGAGTAGTTGATGGGAGACGGTATCAAAGGCAGAGCTGAGGTCGAGCAGCAAAAGCATAGATAGAGAACCAGAATCACCAGAAAAAAAAAAAAAAAGAAAAAATTCTCTTATCCTTAGCTTTGTATACTGTGCTGGGTTTAAACTGACTAGTTTTTTGTGCACTTATGCTTTTTGTACCTTGTGTTGTTAAAATTGCTTCCATTGTTATCCTCACTTGTAAGCGTCTGCTAAATGACTAAATGTAAATGTAAATGTAAATGATTAAAAATAAGCTGTTTTTGCATCTCTTTGATACACATTGATGTCTTTTTGTTTAAATTAAAATAGACATTAAGATTTTTTTTACTATTGGTGTTGTTTTTCATTGATTGAAACTATATTCAATAAAAGCAGTAGTGTTGAAATAAACAGTGTGAAATATGTTTGCACATTTAAATCTCAATTCTAAAACAAATATAGTTTTATGTCTGAAACAGAAGGTCAAATTAATTACTCATTAAAAATGTTTTGATTTTAGTCGACTAAAACTAAAACAAATAAGATGACTAAAACAAGACTAAAACAAAACATTATTTCACTTAAAAGACTAAGACTAAAACTAAATTTAAATTCCTTGTCAAAATTAAGACTGCTGTGAGGTTGGGGTGTAAACTTTCACAGTTTAACCCTGGGACTGTCTCACTGACCATTATTTTTGGGAGTTCCTGTTTCACAAAAAAAGAGAAATAAACTGTGGAGGAGAGTATTTAAATGAGGCACAGCTCGATTTAAGAAGGTTTGAGACTCGGAACAAAACACTTGATGTGAACTTTGTAAAAGAAGCAGAAAAAAGAAAACTCACACATCCCCTGCACGATTATCTCTACATTTGTGGAGTTATCAGTTTTATACTTTCATTTCCTCGTGTGTTGTTCTAATGCTTTCATAAAATCCTCAAAGCTCTGACGTGTCTCAGGGACGAGACACAGCTCAGTTTTTCAGGAAAATACCACAGTTTGTAAAAGTCCAAAGTCTGCCTCCATCAAACACTTTCTTCATTTACGTTTGTCCAAGACACATTTTCTTTTACATTCAGATGTAAATGAAAATATGACTTTTTAAAGTGATCTGGTTCAAAGAGAAGCTCTGGACTTTTATGGATCAAAAAAAGAGGAGAAAGTACAACACACTATTTCTGAGCTCGGTGGATTGGAAAAAGACTGACACTGATTTACTGAAGACTTTTCATTTGTTCTTTGGCCAAGCATCCCTCTCATAAACATGATACAGTGTGACTTTATGAGCTGTTTGTTCAAACCCAAGAGTCAGTGAAAAGAAGAGAAGGACCAGTGACTGACCTCAGAGTCTCCAGTCGACAGTTTGGACTCGCTAGTCCTTCCAACAACTCCTTCATTCCTGAGTGTATTTGTTCGTTCAAACTCAGGTCTAGTTCTCTCAGGTGAGAGGGACTGGACTTCAGAGCCGACGACAGAACTTCACAGTGAATCTCTGAGAGTCCACAACCAGAAAGTCTGTAAACACAGTAACATTAAGTCAAACATTAGAGATGTAAAGGTTCTCAGTCGTCCAGGTCACAGAACTACATTTATTCACTTTAAATTCAAAGTTTAAAACTATCTCCAGCTGCAACAGATACAAACATATTTGACTGTTTTTCATTATTGTCCCAACCTTTTCTTCTTTGTCAAAGCTCCTTACACTAAACTAAATATTAAAAACACTAAATATCTCACATCTGTTGAAAAATCAGACAAAAAGCTTCATAAAGTCTTGTAAAAATATAATTGTGACTGAAGGCCCACATTTACAGAGCTCTCAGTCTAAAACACTTCAGAGTTCTGCAGAAGGTCCTTTTGTAACATGCTGTAAACATGAAGGGATTTTTAAATGTGTTTGGATGAATGCTCCATGAGCAGGAGCCAAAGTGAGGCTTATTACTGCCCTCTCTTTTCACTTATTTCAGATTTATGCTTCATTCATTTCAGCAACATTGTGCATTTTACAAAGACACTGACAAAAACAAAAGAAAAAAGAACAAGTGACACAGACAGTCGTCCTCTGTGAGGTTGGGGTGTGTGTGTTTAAGCCGTCCTGTGGCCGACTGTGGCTGAGACACGAGACAAGAGCAGAGCTACAGAAATAAATCAAGTTTAAAAAGATTGAAAGAACAAAAACAGTGGCACATAAACCATCTGGAAATGATTGACACCAAACTCAGTGACCCACATAATCCCTGCAGCTGTTCAGTCAGAAAACTATGACACATCCCATAATGTGCAGTGCTTCAGTTTAATTACAGTATTGTTTAAAGCTGTGGCCTGACCCTGAATCAGATATTTAATATTTTAATATACCCCCTTCTTAATGACAGTTCCTGTTTGTGACTAAAGTGGTTTTCCTCAAGACTTAAGATTTTCAGTAAATATTTACACAGTACTTACTCAGCCTTTCTACAGTTCCTCACGGCCGGGATCAGTCTCAGTCGTCCTTCAGCTGAAGTGTTGTACTGGTTTAGGTCCAGCTCATCCAGGACCTCCTCTGACATCTGCAGCATGTAGGCCAGAGCTGAACACTGGATCTCAGAGAGCTCCTCTGATTTGTTCTCTGACTTTAGAAAGTCCTGGATCTGCTGATGGACCGAGTGGTCGTTTAACTCTGTCAGACAGTGGAAGATGTTGATGCTACTGTCAGGAGATATATCGTCTATGTCCATCTCCTTCAGGTTGTCGATGACTCTTTGTCTTGTCTCTGAGTCGATCTGTGTTGGACCCAGCAGAGCTTCCAGAAGCCTCTGGTTGGACTCCAGAGAGAGGCCGTGAAGGAAGCGCACAAACAGGTCCAGGTGGCCGTTTGGACTTTGGAGGGACTCCACCATGGCGTCTATGAGGAAGATGTCTAGTGTTGAGTTTTGTTCCCAGTCTCTCAGAAACCTCTCGAGTTCCTCTGTGTTGTTCTTGTTGTTAAAGCAGTGGTGAAGGTAAAGCGCAGCCAGAAACTCCTGGACGCTCAGATGAATGAAGCAGTAGACTGATTTGTGGAAGTTGAGCGTTTCTTGTTTGAAGATCTCTGTACAAAGTCCTGAGTAGACCGAGGCCTCGGTCAGGTCCAGACCGACCTGCTGCAGGTCTTCTTGGTAAAACATGATGTTTCCTTTCTGCAGATGTTCAAAGGCCAGCCTCCCTAGCTTCAGAAGGACTTCACAGTCGGCCTGTGTCAGCTGTAAATGAGTGGAATGTTGGTACTTGAGCCTCTTCCTGTGAGTCTGCACCAGCAGGAAGTGTGCGTACATGTCGGTCAGGGTCTGGGGCAGTGGTCCTCTCTGCTCGGTTCCCAACATGTGCTCCAGGACTGTGGCTGTGATCCAGCAGAAGACTGGGATCAGGCACATGATGTGGAGATTCCTGGACGTCTTGATGTGGGAGAGGACTCTGTCACACAGCTCTTCATCTGTGAACCTCTTCCTGAAGTACAGTGAAGCCCCTGACCTCTGTGACCCTGTCCACACACCTCGCAGGGATCTGACTGGCTGCCGCCGGTCGGGAGGTGATCCATATAAGGGCAGAAGGAAGCAGTGTGCCTCTGATGAGGTTTACCAACAGCACGTTGACCTGTGACCTCTGTGTGACCTCAGAGATGACCTGACATTTGTGTAAATCCAGAGGCAGTCTGCTCTCATCGAGGCCGTCGAAGATGAACAGGAGTTTCCTGTCGGCCAGCGTCTCTGCCGTCAGCTTCTGGAGCGTTGGATAGAAAACCTGTATCAGCGTCAGCAGACTGTAGTCCTGCTCTCGGACCAGGTTCAGCTCTCTGAACGACAGGGCACCACCAGATCCACCTCCTGGTTCTCTAAGCCCTGGGCCCAGTCCAGAGTGAACTTCAGAACCGAGAAGGTCTTTCCCACTCCAGCCACGCCGTTGGTCAGCACCACTCTGATGGGCTTCTGATCGGACGCTAACGCTTTAAAGATGTTGTGGCACCTGATTGGAGCGTCGTGGACAGTCTTTTTGGACTGAGTCTCCAGCTGCCTGACCTCATGATGGGTACTGACCTCTTCACTGACCTCTGTGATGTACAGCTCAGTGTAGATCCTGTTCAGAGCGTTCTACTTCCTGTTTCAGTTCCTTCAGACACACTTTCACATCTCTGCAGCAGACTCCTCTTATGCTCACCTGGAACAAAACAGCTTTAAATTAAACAAGTTCTTCTCACTCTTTTATTTTCATATTCTATTCATACAAACATATTTTAACAAAACAAGTTGTTTTGCTCTGACTTCTTTTCAGGTCGTCTCAGAGGCCGTTTACAGGGAACACTGGTCAGGAAAACACAACAGTCCTGTTGAAGCTGATTCACGTTCACAGGACAACGTTACGACACAATCCTTAAATAAAACTGTCAGATCATGTGACTTTGCTCACAGCTGATGGGTCCAGTTTGAGTTTGTCTCTATGGAGTTAGAGCCAGACACACTTTAACTTCTTCATTAACCAAAGACTCAAGCCTTTGAGAGTTTTGAAATAGGTCTATGTTCATTTAAAAAGACTGGACCTGCAGCTTTCACTGGTGGAATCAGGAGGAGTTTTATTAGTGACCAGAGTCATGTTAAACACAACACAGTGGCTGCAAGGTTTTCTGAAGAAAGAATGGTCTTACTGTGAAGAGTGTAGTCCAGTCTTGGTCTTTTTCCACACTGGGGACAGGGCTGAGGGGAATCAGACTGGTCCCAGTTTGAAGAGAGACACTGTCTGCAGAAGCAGTGTCCACAGCTGGTAGAGACTGGATCAGTCAGGACGCTCTGACACAGACCACAGGACGATGGGCCGTCACCAGGACTCTCTCTGTGGACATCAACACATTCATTAAAACAGCTTTACAAAAGGTCACAGCCTGGTCCCTGCTTTTGGACAAAAATACTGACCCCTCCATTTGACCTGTTTCTGGAAATGGAGCCATTAATGAAACTAACTCATTTGACTGGAGTCATATTGTGTCTCATCCTCTCACTTTAAATCTGAGCTCAAATGAAGACATTAGAAGTGAGTTATTACTGACAGATAAAAACAGCTGACAATAAACAGGACAGTCTTCCTTTGGACTGAATGTGTCCTGTCTCCAAATTTACACAGTTTATTTTAAACAGTGATGGAGAGATGACAGTGGTTCAGTGAATATTATCTGCACTAATCAGCTGCTGATGAAGTCAATATAAATGATATTAGTGCATCACTTACAGCCGACTCTGTGGAGCTCCAGGTTCTTTACTGAAGTCTGGAGGGAGGCGGTCCTTGGACCAGTCGCTCTTCAGAGACACACAGCTGGACACTGGAGACACTGCTCTCTGTTTGTGACACTCATCTCTAAAACAACAGGATTTATTGTATAGTGAGTGTTAATAAGCAGCAGTGAGCACTTCCTCTGACTCTGTTCTGTTCAGAAAACACACACTTTACAGTTTCCTTCAGACACTATATTCTTATTTTTGGGCCTGAGCCTCAGTTAAAGCAGTGGCTCCATGAATGTGTCCTGTGCTGTTTCAGGTGAACCACAGTGTTCTTAAATCAAACACAAACAGCTGATGATGCTACTCACTGTGTTGGAGCGGGCCCTGGCTCGCTGCTGCCATCTGGAGGTTCCTTCATGAACACACCTCTCTCTTTATAATGGCTCTGTGAAGACTGGGCCTCCTCTTCGTCCACACTCACATTATTCATGTTCTGTCTCAGTCTGAAAGGTGAACGAGTCAAACACAGTGAGCTCTGATCATTTTAATAAAGCACCTTATGAATAATTATCACATGGAGCTGAAGCCAGATGTTTCTAATGTGATTGATTATTGGCTTTATTTCATGTTAATGTTTAGATGTTGGCCTTAAACCTCTCCAGATGGGCCTCTGCCTTTATTCAGGAGAACTGTTCATATTTGGGCCTGTGAAGGCCTCTGGGTAAAGTCTCCACAGTCCTCCATAATCTGTTCTGATCTGAAGCTTTCTCACTTCATTTTAGCCTTTTCTGCCCAAAACAAACTGGTTCATCATTTACTCTAGAATTCTGAACTTTGTTGCATTTACTCAAGCTTCCGGGCTGAGTGAATACTGGTGTGTTTTTTGGCTGCAGCTGCCCTGCTCTTTATGCTCTTTTGAAGTAATATCTATGTTTGTGGATACTGCATTTGTGGTTTATGAGTAGGCTATCTATTAATCTAATTATCCTGTTGACATATACAGACCATCATCTGTTTATGGGTGCATGAGCTACAACTAGCCTACCTGCTGTACGTACTCAAATTTAATATAGCCTACCTGTTGACACTTCCTTGCAGCCGCTACAACCCTCGACAACTATGTGGATTATTTATTCGTGGCTTGTATTCCTCTGGTTTGTGCTTTCTTTTATCTACCATCTTTCAGCTGCACTGTTGCAGTTCACTGCCCCTGAGTTTAAGATTCATAATCCTGGTCCACAAGCAGCTGAGCTCAGCGCCAAATACTATCATGCTCTTTCCACATATAGTACAATAAATAATAAATAAATTAACAAATAAATAAACGCGACAGGCCTAGTAACTGCTAGATCATAGCTGGCCAAAAAACATTTCAAACATTAACTGTGAATATCATGACTGCAAGTCTTTTTATACGTGAATTTATTTCCAAGGCAGCACTTTCAATTTTGAAAGTAGAAATGGGCCTATTTTGTTCAAATCAGGCATGCTGAGGGAATAAATAAAAAAAATGATACATTAATGCGTTAGCCTGCCCTGCATCAAGTCTCAGCATCAATAATGGATCGTTGGCTTCAGAAAAAACGTACTGCTGCTCCAAAGTTGGGAACTCAGGAGGAGACAACATCAAGAAGCCACCCATAGCTGCAACTCCAGCCGTGGCAGGTCCTATATGAGTCAGCAAACCTCGCAAATACCAAACAGACTATTTATAATATGGATTCACAAGTACTACCAAAAACATCGAAGATCCTAAATATGTTATTTGTTCCGAAGTTTTGGCACATGAGAGCTTAAACCCAGATAAGCTTAAGAGACATTTAGAGACAAAACATAGCACGAAAATCAATAAGCCAATTGACGGCTCTGTTCTGAGGCAACACTAAACAAGAGGAAGTAACTCAGTGGAAATACAGCGCAGTAAAAGTCAGCAGCTGTCTGTCCTCTGCTCTCTGTAACAGTCCACACTGAGACAACAGCTTTAATCAAGTCAAAGAACACTAATGTCACACTCACCTCCTCACACCACGACACAGCAAAACGCAGGCTTTCTTAATCTTTTCACTTCACGTGAGTCACGTGATAGCAGCCCCTGCACTCTCCGTTTCTGAGTCACGTGATTAGTCTGACCATAACTTAACAGGTCTAAACCAGGTCTAAACCAGGTCTAAACCAGGTCTAAACCAGGTCTAAACCGTGATGGAGAGATGACAGTGGTTCAGTGAATATATCTGCACTGATCAGCTGCTGATGAAGTCAATATAAATTATATAAGTGCATCACTTACAGCCGACTCTGTGGAGCTCCAGGTTCATTACTGAAGTTTAGAGGGATGGACATGGACCAGTCGCTCTTCAGAGACACACAGCTGGACACATCTCTGAAACAACACGTTTCTACAGTCAGACAGAGTATGGTTGTCACTGACATCATCAAATCAAAAGGAACAGATGTGTTCAAAGGGTTTCTTTAACACAACACTATGGCCTCTTTATTTGTTGTTGTATAGCTTTGTGTTCTGTTCAAAATAAACTTCACTCAATCAACAGCTGTAATTGTCAGATTTGGCGACTTATGTTCTCCTGCCTTTGTTCAGACCACAAACAGATTAGAGTGAGTCTAAAATGAAAATGCTAGGATAAGAACAAAAATGTTCTCTTTTTAAATTAATCAGTCTGAATAAATGTTGGTTAAACAGACGCTGAAATCTACAAAAGCTTCTCTAGAGCAGTCTTTCTCAAAGTATAATTCATGTTTTAGTTTATTAACCCAACATGAAATCAAATAATGGCTGTTTTTTTGTTTTTGCAATGTTTATTTTCAAAAATAACAAACAATTTCTGGATTTTTAATTTCTTTTTTTGTAATTGCTAATTTGAAATGTTATTTTAAGTTGAAATCTGTCAAAGTAAAAGTTGATATATTGTTTTGGGGGTTACTTAGAGTTTTGGGTTAAAGTGGTCTTTGGTCTAAACAGATTTGAGAAAAACTGAGTGACAGATGTCCGTCTTAGACCAGTTTACTTCTGGTCCGCTGTGGCCCAACTTCATGTCACTTCAGTCAAAGGGCGTTGAGCAGACTGTTTTAATATCTACAACTAGCCCAGAGACTTTATGGACTTGTTCTCAATGGAAAGTGTGAGGCCACTCCTCAGAGAACAGTGTAGCACACAGACTGATGAAATATCATGGTCCCACAGAAAACTGACACATTCACTGAATAATATACATCTAATATAAAAGATCTAAATGTTGAAATGTGATTCCATCCTTTGTCCTTGTTTTGTCAATAATATATGAAATTATATATACACTTAAGATTATTGAAATATATAATGATATGAATAATAAATTGAAGATTGGAAACTGGAGTTTCTAAAAATAAATGATATTAGTGCATCACTTACAGGTGACTCTGTGGAGCTCCAGGTTCATTACTGAAGACTGGAGGGAGGAGGTCCATGGACATGTCGCTCTTCAGAGACACACAGCTGGACACTGGAGACACTGCTCTCTGTTTGTGACACTCATCTCTAAAACAACAGGATTTATTGTACAGTGAGTGTTAATAAGCAGCAGTGAGCACTTCCTCTGACTCTGTTCTGTTCAGAAAACACACACTTTACAGTTTCCTTCAGACACAATATTCTTATTTTTGGGCCTGAGCCTCAGTTAAAGCAGTGGCTCCATGAATGTGTCCTGTGCTGTTTCAGGTGAACCACAGTGTTCTTAAATCAAACACAAACAGCTGATGATGCTACTCACTGTGTTGGAGCGGCGCCTGGCTCGCTGCTGCCATCTGGAGGTTCCTTCATGAACACACCTCTCTCTTTATCATGGCTCTGTGAAGACTGGGCGTCCTCTTCGTCCACACTCACATTATTCATGTTCTGTCTCAGTCTGAAAGGTGAACGAGTCAAACACAGTGAGCTCTGATCGTTTTAATAAAGCACCTTATGAATAATTATCACATGGAGCTGGAGCCAGATGTTTCTAATGTGATTGATTATTGGCTTTATTTCATGTTAATGTTTAGATGTTGGTCTTAAACCTCTCCAGATGGGCCTCTGTCTTTATTCAGGAGAACTGTTCATATTTGGGCCTGTGAAGGCCTCTGGGTAAAGTCTCCACAGTCCTCCATAATCTGTTCTGATCTGAAGCTTTCTCACCTCATTTTAGCCTTTTCTGCCCAAAACAAACTGGTTCATCATTTACT
The DNA here is from genome assembly GCA_024416835.2 of Perccottus glenii. Lineage (NCBI taxonomy): Eukaryota > Metazoa > Chordata > Actinopteri > Gobiiformes > Odontobutidae > Perccottus > Perccottus glenii. Next base: position 31,604 of record JALDQB020000174.1, on the reverse strand, counting down.
CTAGAATTCTGAACTTTGTTGCATTTACTCAAGCTTCCGGGCTGAGTGAATGCTGGTGTGTTTTTTGGCTGCAGCTGCCCTGCTCTTTATGCTCTTTTGAAGTAATATCTATGTTTGTGGATACTGCATTTGTGGTTTATGAGTAGGCTATCTATTAATCTAATTATCCTGTTGACATATACAGACCATCATCTGTTTATGGGTGCATGAGCTACAACTAGCCTACCTGCTGTACGTACTCAAATTTAATATAGCCTACCTGTTGACACTTTCTTGCAGCCGCTACAACCCTCGACAACTATGTGGATTATTTATTCGTGGCTTGTGTTCCTCTGGTTTGTGCTTTCTTTTATCTACCATCTTTCAGCTGCACTGTTGCAGTTCACTGCCCCTGAGTTTAAGATTCATAATCCTGGTCCACAAGCAGCTGAGCTCAGCGCCAAATACTATCATGCTCTTTCCACATATAGTACAATAAATAATAAATAAATTAACAAATAAATAAACGCGACAGGCCTAGTAACTTCTAGATCATAGCTGGCCAAAAAAACATTTCAAACATTAACTGTGAATATCATGACTGCAAGTCTTTTTATACGTGAATTTATTTCCAAGGCAGCACTTTCAATTTTGAAAGTAGAAATGGGCCTATTTTGTTCAAATCAGGCATGCTGAGGGAATAAATAAAAAAAATGACACATTAATGCGTTAGCCTGCCCTGCATCAAGTCTCAGCATCAATAATGGATCGTTGGCTTCAGAAAAAAACGTACTGCTGCTCCAAAGTTGGGAACTCAGGAGGAGACAACATCAAGAAGCCACCCATAGCTGCAACTCCAGCCGTGGCAGGTCCTATATGAGTCAGCAAACCTCGCAAATACCAAACAGACTATTTATAATATGGATTCACAAGTACTACCAAAAACATCGAAGATCCTAAATATGTTATTTGTTCCGAAGTTTTGGCACATGAGAGCTTAAACCCAGATAAGCTTAAGAGACATTTAGAGACAAAACATAGCACGAAAATCAATAAGCCAATTGACGGCTCTGTTCTGAGGCAACACTAAACAAGAGGAAGTAACTCAGTGGAAATACAGCGCAGTAAAAGTCAGCAGCTGTCTGTCCTCTGCTCTCTGTAACAGTCCACACTGAGACAACAGCTTTAATCAAGTCAAAGAACACTAATGTCACACTCACCTCCTCACACCACGACACAGCAAAACGCAGGCTTTCTTAATCTTTTCACTTCACGTGAGTCACGTGATAGCAGCCCCTGCACTCTCCGTTTCTGAGTCACGTGATTAGTCTGACCATAACTTAACAGGTCTAAACCAGGTCTAAACCAGGTCTAAACCAGGTCTAAACCAGGTCTAAACCAGCAAACTTCAACAACCTGACACAATGTTGTGTTTGTGTCTTATTTAAAAGTAAAAACTTGGAGGAGAACATAGATTTAAGCATAAAATAAATGCTAGCCTTTATAAAAAACACATCATTAGACTTTATAAGAAATGCACGTTGGGCGGGAGACAAAAAGTGTTGGAGGAAGAGAGTGGGACGAGCACGTCAGGACCAGAGTTTCAATTGTTGTTTGGTGATTTTACTCATAAATATGTCCTGGATTGGAACGGTTTAACATCAAAAAGGCTTTTGAACAAACTTAATGACATTGTTGTGGGTGGTTTTGTGTTAGAACTTTGCAGTAAATAAAAGTTGTCAAATTGTATATGACCAAAAAAGGCAAAATATTGTAACCAAAGGCCAACAAGCCTTTGCTAAGAAAGGGTCATTAATATTGTATGTGTTATTAACTGTCATGTAGCTGCACCCAGCCAGACATGTCAAGCCCAAGTGTTTATCTTAACTCACAGTTCCTGTGTTTAGGCTGGGTGCAGAGAGATAACACTTAAATGTACTGTTTTTTGTAACTAACTGCCAAACTCCGCCCTTCGTGGTTGGGGGGAGGCAGACTGTGTTTATGTTTCAATAAAACAGGGAGAATTCAGGTGGCCAGTTGGAGTTTCTGTAGACTGAGCACTACAGAGGTGGAACGAGCAGTAAATGCCCCACATGCTGATTCTCCCCATGCATGTAAAAACGTCTCGGGTTACTTGACTGTAACCCTGTTCCCTTAAAAAGCGGGAACGAGATGCTGCGTAGCATTACGCTATGGGGAACATTCTTTGTGTGACCGGTTGTGAAGCACGTGTGTCAAACACGCCAAGAATTGGCTTATAATACCTCTGTTGGTGACGCAGCTCATCAGTGGCAGCTGTGTGATTGCGCGCACCTGAACAGAGGGTATAATAACACGGACGCTGGAGCGTCCTCAGGTCAACTTTGTCTGAAGAGCGCCGGACACGCCCAGTGCGGCATTGCAGCGCAGCAGCATCTCGTTCCGCTTTTTAAGGAACAGGGTTACAGTCAAGTAACCCGAGACGTTCCCTGTCAAAAGCTACACTCGATGCCGCGTAGCATTACGCCATGGGGAACGAATACCAACGCCGCCGCACTGTAAGTGTCTGGACCCCTCGGGTTGTGAAGTGTGCACAAACACAAAAGAGGTCTCAAACACAATTTTGGGATGATGACTCAAGGACATGCAAGCCCACAGTAGCATGAACATCCAAGCTATAGAATCTGATGAATGTGTGCGAGGGACCAGCCTGCCGCATCACAAACTTGCTGCAGAGGGGCACCTTTTGCTAGAGCTGTTGAAGCTGCAACCCCTCTAGTAGAATGAGCCCTCACACCAATGGGCGAAGTTTGACCGCGCACGCCATAGGCCAGGGCAATGGCATCCTCACCCAACGTGATATAGTTTGTCTGGTAGCTGCAACCCCAGCTTGCAGCCCCGTAGCATATAAACAGCTGTTCGGACTTACGCCACTGGCTAGTGCGGTGGACATAAGTCTGGAGGGCACGTACTGGACACAGTAAGTGAAGTCTCTCCTGCTCCGGTGTTGTAAATGGCGGAGGACAGAAGGCTTCAAGAATGACTGGATTTAAGGTCGAAAATGGAACTTTTGGAAGATAGTTAGGGTGAGGATGCAAAATGGCTTTGACCAGCCCGGGAGCAAAGTCTAGGCAGGAGGGCGAAACTGACAGAGCCTGCAAATCTCCAACCCTCTTGAGAGTGGTAATGGCCGCCAGAAGAACCATTTTTAGAGTCAGAAATTTAACAGACGCTGACTCCAGTGGTTCAAAAGGAGTGCTTACTAAGCCCTCCAGCACTATAGCTAGGTCCCAGGAAGGAACTCTAGCTCTAGTTTGGGGTCTCAACCGCTTGGCACCTCGAATGAAGCGGGCAACTAGAGGATGTCTCCTATCGAGACCCCGTCAATCAGGCGTGGCAAGCCGAAATGGCGGCCACGAAAACCCTGAGTGTGCTAGGATTAGTGCCCGAGGACAGTTTGTCCTGCAGAAACTCCAGCACTGAAACAATCTGGCAGTGGACTGGGTCTGCATGATGTGTAGCACACCAGGCATCAAAGACACGCCATCTGCAGGCATAGGCTCTCCTAGTAGAGGGAGACCTAGCGCTCAGAATAGTCTCTACAACAGGGGCTGGGAGCCCGACATCTCTTAAGTGGTCCCCTCAGGGGCCAGACGTAAAGGTTCCAGAGCTCGGGCCGGGATGAAACACTGTCCCCTGTGCCTGAGAAAGGAGATCCTCCTGGTCGGAATCGCCCATGGCGAGCCGTCGAGGAGAGATATTAGGTCTGAGAACCACACTCTGGTTGGCCAACGGGGCGCTACTAGTAAGAGGCGCAACCCGCATTGACGGACCTTCGCCAGGACTCCCGGGAGCAGAGCCACCGGGGGAAATGCATAAAGGCGCAGTCTGGGCCACACATGGGCCATTGCGTCCAGACCCAGGGAGCTGGAGGAGTCAGAGAGAAGTAGAGGGACATTGTGCTGTCTGCTGTGAAGCAAAGAGGTCCACCTCTGCTTCAGAAAATCTTTCCCAGATTTGGCTCACTACCTCGGGGTGGAGTTTCCACTCCCCATGTGTCACAGCCTGTCTGGACAATAAATCTGCTCCCACATTCATGCGCCGGGATATAAATCGCCCTGAGGGACAGGAACTTGTCCTGAGCCCAAAGCAGCACCTGCTGCGCTAGCTTGTTCAAGCGGCACCTAACGCAGTCCGCCCTGACGATTTATGTAAGAGACCACCGCTGTGCTGTCTACTTGTACTAGGACATGGTAGCCCCTTAGCTGCTGGAGGAAGTATTTCAGGGCCAGAAATACAGCCTTCATCTCGAGGCAATTGATGTGCCATGCGAGAAGATGGCCTCTCCATATCCCTTGGGCTGGACGGCCATCTAAGACCGCGCCCAGCCCGTGAGGGATGCATCTGTCGTTAGCATCATGCGGCGACAACATGGACCTAGGGTGGGACCCAAAGTGAGAAACTGGGGTCTGAACCACATAGATAGGGTACGAAGCCCTCGGCGCGTAACCCTTATTTGCTTCAGGGGGTTGGCCCTTGGATGAAACCCCCTGGCTCTGAGCCACAGCTGAAACGGTCTCATGTGCAGAAGGCCCAAAGGAATTACCGTGGATGCAGATGCCATGAGACCCAATATTCTTTGAATGAAGTGCACAGCCACTTCCTGGCCTAGCCTGATAGCTTTCAGGGTAGTTAGAATGGACCCGACACGTGCAGGAGACAGATGTGCCTGCATCTCGGTTGAGTCCCAAACAACCCCTAGATATGTTGTCCTCTGAGCGGCCGAGAGACGCTCTTCTCGGCGTTGAGTCTCAAGCCTAGAGAGTCGAGATGAGCTAGGACGACGTCCCGATGTCGAAGCACTAGCTCCTGAGACTGAGCTAATATCAGCCAGTCGTCTATGTAATTCAAAATGCGGATGCCCTGGAGTCGCAAAGGAGCCAAGGCTGCATCCATGCATTTTGTATATGTCGGTGACAAGGCCAGGCCGAACGGAAGAACCCGATACTGGTGCGCCGCTCCAAAGCGAACCTCAGGAACTTTCTGTGCTGTGGCAGGATTTGTATGTGAAAATACGCGCCTTTAGATCGATGGTGACAAACCAGTCGCTTAATCGGATCTGGGACACAATCATTTTTATTGTGAGCATTTTGAATTTTAATGCTTTGAGGTAGCGGTTTAACCCGCGAAGGTCTAAAATCGGGCGCAGCCCCCATCTTTTTCGAACTAGAAAATACGGCTGTAAAACCCGGATTGTCTGTCTGGTGGGGAACACGTTCTATGGCCCCTTTGTCCAGCAGAACCTGCAGTTCCTGTGTCAATACATGCTCCGGTTTCACGGAAGTGGAGACCACGCCGTTGAAACGCCGGAGGACGATTGGCAACTGGAAGTCTGTAGCCTTTGGCCACAGTCCTTATTACCCACGGGAGATATTTGGCAGGAGCATCCATGCTGCCAATTTCTCTGAAAGGGGCAGTAGTTTTGTCACCTCGGTTCTTGGGGGATGTAAGACATCCGCCGCCCTGAGCCAAGGCAGGAGACGGCCGGACACTTACAATTGCGCTGGAGACTGCTGCTCCCGAAACGCCAGTGGCGGCGGAGAAAAACAGCGACTCCTGAGGGTGTCGACATGGAGTCTTTAGACTCTCTTGGATTTTGTTGCGCCCCACCCGGTGGGAGAACACCGCGGCCATGGGCGCCAATTTCAGGGCCTCTGCTTCTTGGCGGAGATAACATTCCGCAGGTCTTCTTTGAGCAGCGAGAGAATCCGCCTCCAGTCCTTACGAGGGGGCACGATTCGCCACACTCTCCTTCTGGGCAGCCCGCTTTTCTGGAAGGGGCTGGACCTGGCCGACAGGGTGGCCGACGGTCCCGGCTGCTGAGCACGGCGAAGGAACCTCACAAACGCCTCCTCGTAGCGTTTAGCCCTCGCGGAACTTAGTGGCGACGGAGTCCACGCGTTGCCAAAAAGACCGGAAGGCGAGATGGGTGCATCCAGGAGGAAGGCGCGTCCTTCTCTTTGATGCCCGTGAGGTTAAGCCACAGATGTCTTTCGTCGCCAAAGCAGACATGGAGCGCCAATAGCGCGGGCCGCCTGCTTAGTTGCACTGAGAGAGAGGTCTGTGGCACGGCGTAGCTCAGAAAACGCGCCCTCGTCCACAGAACCCCTGTGCTCAAATCTTTGAGCAGCTCAGCCTGGTATGCCTGCAAACCGCCATGGTGTGCAGTGCTGCACCAGCCTGACCCGCCTGGAAAGCCTTCCCCACCAGTGATGACGTGAACCGGCATGGCTTGTTGGGGAGTGTAGGTTTTCTTAGGAGGACGATGTCCCGGGGAGAGATAGCCCGCAAGCGTCTCTTCCACCTGGGGCATCGACCCATAGCCCGCACCTGTGCGCCACGATAGTCGAATAAATCGGCGTCGAAGGCACAAAAACACGAATAGGGCTTATTCCATGAGCGTGCCAGCTCCTCATGGAGGTCCCCAAAGAAGGAGAGACCGCCGCTGTGATCCCTCCCCTGGCCACCTGACAGAAACCTGTCATCCAGTTTAGAGTATTTAGGGGCCCTGCTCCTGAGGCCACTCAATATTCAGCCTCGCCACTGCTCTTGTAACCACCTCGAGCAGCTCCTCAAAGCGCCGTGTCAGAGCGGGAAGAGCGCTCCGAGGCTGCGGCGCCCAGAAGCCAGGGATGAGGCTTCATCGACGTGCTCACGGAAGCGCCGTGCGCGCCCGCCCGAGCACAGAGCCGGTGTCTGCCTCATCTGGTGAGGCGCGAGGGCATAAGACTATCTGATCCCTGCGCCTCAGCCAGATCAACACGCGAACCCCACGACCGGAGTGGGAGGCGGCTCGCTCCTCTGCAAAGAAAGCGAGCCGGGCACGAGGATCTTGGCAGGCAAAAGATCACAGTGCTCACACTCCCAGAAAGTCCGAGGGCTGCGTGTTCTTCCCCAAACACTCAAAGCAAAATTCATGCTGATCATCGTCAGCAATGTGCCTCTGGCAAGGAGGAACACATTTCTTTCTGAACCCAGCCATGATACTTTTGTATTTATTATTTTATATATATTCGTACTGGCACAGAGAAAGGTTTGCTCACACTTCACACAATGCGATCTGAAGACAAAGAAACCTGAGGACGCTCCCGCGTCACGTGTTATTATACCCTCTGTTCAGGTGCGCGCAATCACACAGCTGCCACTGATGAGCTGCGTCACCAACAGAGGTATTATAAGCCAATTCTTGGCGTGTTTGACACACGTGCTTCACAACCGGTCACACAAAGAATGTTCCCCATAGCGTAATGCTACGCAGCATCGAGTGTAGCTTTTGACAGGGAACTTAAGTTGAGTCTGACTTGACAAGACAAGACATTTATTTTTGTATAGCCCAATATCACAACAACAGTCGCCTCAAAGGGCTTAACAGACTGCACTAGACAACATCCCCTGTCCTTAGACCCTCCATCAGGGTCAGAGGAAAAACTCCAAAAAAAAACATCCGGGAAAAAAGAGAAACCTCAGGAAGAACCACAGAAGGAGGGATCCACTCCCAGGACGGACAGGCCGTGCAGGAATGTGTCCAGGACAGTTGAAAAATACATAGAAATACAGAAACAATTTCACAAATAAAAACATTTATATTGGCAGTGTCCAGTGTCCACTCTGAGTGTGCAATAGTGGATGGGCCGCAGCCAACATCAAGGTAGATGACAGATGGGTGGGGGCCCTCACACTAGAGCACAGGCGTGGGGGGGGGGCACACATCACCCAGCAGATAAGAGGTTTGCGTCCACCCTAGGAGGAGGGAGAAAAGAAAAAAAAAAAACTGTAATAGGTAGATGTGATAAGGATTTAGTGTGTACCTACAGCTACAACCAGTGTAAACGTGTACCTACAGCTACAACCAGTGTAAACGTGTATCTACAGCTACAACCAGTGTAAACGTGTACCTACAGCTACAACCAGTGTAAACGTGTACCTACAGCTACAACCAGTGTAAACGTGTACCTACAGCTACAACCAGTGTAAACGTATGATCAATCAGTCTCCATACGTTTGGTGAAATAAGTATGTTTTGAGTTTGCTTTTGAAAACTTCAACAGAGTCAGCTCGCCGCACTTCCGCCGGGAGCCCATTCCATAAAAATGGGGCTCTATAAGAAAAGGCTCTGTAGCCAGCAGACTTATAGACCCTTTTACTGTTTGTACACAATGATGACGTAGCAACGTATGCGCGCGCATATTGGCAACGGAAGTATGGCGAGAATCAGCAGCATGTCAAGCTACGCGAGCGGATTAAGCAACACAGACAGAGAAAGTTATTTCAAAAAGTTGACTTTATCAAATGGTATCCGGCTACCAGATCCGTGTACTATAGTGGATTGGATAGAAGACGTTAGCAGATGGCCAAATATACAGTGGCCAGATATATATACGTATTTAGTTGAGAAACCGAGCGTGTACACCCGAGAGAAATTACGAGCATATAAATCACTGGATGCTTATGAATACGCTTGTCTGTGGTCATGTACAGAACGTCAAATACCATGACATAGACTCAGAGTTTTGTGTGTTAAAATCAGAAATTCTTCCTAGTCAAAGACAAGGACACAAGACAATGATGTATGAGGTTTGGGTTATAATCAACCAACAGAGAACTACGCCTCACGGCGAACTGCACCTGTATGGCGGGTAAGTATGCTATTATTTGGTGTTGTGGGCTTGTAGTTGACATAAAAAGATGAATTATGCTTCAGTGTTACTGTCCTTTCAGGTTTAACTTAGGCTTAACCTACTCTCCTTTATTCTCATATGTTCTCATAACCAGGGTTTGAAACTACAATTTTCACGAATTACACAGTGCCAACAGTGTTCAAAATGTCTGTTACTTTCAAGCCCTGGTCATAACATTATTGATCAGCCAGTAAGTTTATTATGTTTTTGTGATTTTTCAGGCTTGGGTCATGCTGCAGTCATGCAGCTGCAATATTATTCAAAGTTGAGCTCTATGTTAGGATGGGAAGGACTGAGAAAGCAGCAGTTACATCTGGAGTGTGCATGTGGAAAGACATCAGCAGGAAAGAAGTCAGACCAGCTCCATTGAGGGAAATCAGCTTTCACAAACCAAAGAGGCTAGACAGGCAGCTTCAAACACCTTTAACATCTGCTAGGAAAAACAGTATCACACCCAGAGGCATGTACCCATTATGTAGCATTAGAAAGGTGTAACTTGGTGATGCTGAGATGAAAATGCCTGCAGACACAGTTTGATTTTTAACAGTATAATTTATGTTAGTTTGAATAGGTCTGCATTTGTCTTCAGGTTACTTATTTTTAGAAATGACATTTGTTTGTTGTATATTGTACACCTGTGTGTTTAAAGCTCTGATGTGAACATTATGCAGCACAGTAACTGTGTCTTTTCGTTGCTCTATTATCAGTGTTGACAGATGATGACATCCGGGAACTGCAGGTTGTGTACCCCTGTGCTGCAGTGCTGACAAGCCTGGAAAATAGTGACACAGACGCTGCATCATCTGATACTGATTCAGAGGAGCATCCTGACTTACCTGAGCCTTTGACTGCTTTATTTGATGTAACACTCAGGAACTCTCACCACAGGAAATGCAGGTGAAATGTGAGGATACATTTCACAGACTTAAAACTACACTACACCCTCATCAATGTGAGAAACTGGAATTTGTGACACGGCAACAGTCAAAGTCAAAGGACTGGTACACCTATAGGGCTGGTCAAATCACAAGCACTAAATTACGCCAATCGACCACAACTAACAAGATCAGCAAAACATACCTAAACGATATAATGCAGTATAAAAGAACAGAATTAAATGTCCCATCTGTGCTTTGGGGTAAGAACATGGAGGAAACGGCAAGACAAGCTTACACTGCATATATGTCCCGGCCATCCAGATTTCAGCATCAGCTCATGTGGCTTAGTAGTGAAACCTTCTGAGCCACACCTTGGATCATCACCAGATGGGATTGCAAGATGTACCTGCTGTGGCAAAGGGGTGGTAGAGATCAAGTGTCCCTACAAATACAGCAATAGCCTTCAAGGATGTACAAAAGATGAGCAGTTTTGTCTGGACAAGTCATTCGCATTGAAGCATCTACACACATACTACTATCAATGTCAACTTCACATGTTTGTGTGTGATGTTAAATATTGTGACTTTGTGCTGTGGTCCAGGAAGGAGTTCATTGTGCAACGTATCCTAAGAAATGAAGAGTTTTGAAGGAGGCTTTGCCAAAAGCACAAGACTTCTTTATCTCTAGTGTGTTGCCTGAACTACTGACAAGAAGACATGACCCTGTCTTGGTAACACAGAGAGCCTGCAAATACTGTGAAAGGCCAGATTTTGGAAAAATGATCATCTGTTTCAAATGCAGCAACCACATTCACTACGCCTGTGCACACATAAAAAGGAAGCCAGCAACATGGTTATGTAGGGAATGTCTGAGAGTTGATGTTTGAATGATTAAATTTAGGACTGGGAAATGTTCTGTATTGTGTTATGAATCTGGTCCATATTACCCAGACCTACATTTATTGTTTTCCTTAATTTTTTACCTACATTAATTCTTATTCTTCACCCAGTTCTACATTTATCCTTATTCTTACATTTTATGTTGTTATTGATTGCTGTGTTGACCCACTTCGGCATAGTACTTGGCAGCCAATGTTAGGAGGTTTATTATAATGCATTATGATTCATGTACAGTAAATACGTTTTCCAAATGTAAATCAGTTAAAATTAATACATGGTAATGTAACTCATGGAAAAACATGGTAATGTTTCTTCTGAAACATGGTTACTCATTTGGAAACAACACTCCTACAGAGGTTTGTGAGGGCACCACATACAGTCACAACATCATCTAGCATGTTAACCTGCGACACTGGAATCATTGTTTGCAAAATCTTAAAGTTTTTCCACCGACCAATAACTCGCTCCACATGGATTCTCACACGAGAAAGTTGTCTAGATGTGTCAACTTCCTGTGCAGAAAGCTGCTTTTTTCCTTTTGTGAAATGAGGGATACGAAGGGTTGCACCATAAGCTGCAAGCTCGTCTCTGATGAGAAATCCTGTCGGGCTAAAACCTCATCCCTAGGCTCCAAAAGTTCTAAGAAACCTGACTCTTTTGTGATCCGCTTGTCTGAAACCCGTCCACCCCACCCAGGAGATAGAAATGAAATTGCACCAGCTGGAGTGATGCCAATTAAATATTTAATTGTGTTGTTGTGTTTATAATTTGACCATGTCTGGGCCCTAGCAGTCAGATTACTGGGTCTAGCTATGAAAATTTCTGTGCAGTCTATTATGCACCGGCAGTTTTTAAAGTTCCGCTTGAATGTTTTTGGCATATTTTTAAGTATTGCGCCCTTACTTGGCCATTTAATGAGTGGCTTAAGGACCAAGGCCATACCAGGGACCCAGCTCCGCAAAATATTTGAAATCGTGGTTTTTGATACTTTAAATCTATATGCCAAGTCAGTATTACATAGACCCAACCTTAATTTCATCAATATAACCAACAGGTGGTCTTCTAGTGTAAGTTTCTGGGTAATTCTTTCTAAGTTGCCTGTTATTTTTGTAACTAGCCACTCAAAGAGCACGGAGGTCAGTCCGGTGAGAAAAAACAATTGTCCAATGTTGCACTTAACAGTTGTGTAGGAAAATGTAGATTTCTGCAACTCCTCTTTCAGCTTTACATTTTCTGCTTGTAGTGCCTCAAACTTCTGACACAGGTGTACATAGTCCCCCTGAAGCTGACTATGTCTCCGGTTCAGGTCATCATACTCCCTCTTTGTAACTGGGATGTCGTCTTCAGCTTTAATAAAAAAAAGTGAAAAATTAGTATGTGCTGCAACCAATGCAGACAATTTCACAATTGGGGTTCTCACACATTTTAGCAATGATTTTCAAAACTTTTCCATGATAAAAGAAAAGATACTTTATTGATCACAGGGCGATATTTTTTGTCTGCATTTGACTCATCCAGGGGCCTGTGTACTCATATACAGATATGCAATTAGAGCAGTATGCCTGGCAGGAGCACACACACACACACACCCTGACAATCAATCAGATAAGATGAAATATATTTATACCTGGACAATGATCCATGCTGCATTCTTGTTCGGAGTTTTAGAAGGAACACATAGATTTGCTGCCGTTATAGGTCTGTCATCTCTCCTCCTTTTCCTATGGTACCTACAATAAAAACAGCAGAAATATAGTTATGCAAGAGAGAAAAACAAACTAAAAGAAAAGAGGGGGGAATTAAATATTCTTACCTCTCCAAATTTGCTTTGGGGTTCTGGCTCTGTTTTGTGTACACAAAGACAGAAGGCACAAAATCAGGACTACTAGAGTCCAATGACGCCTCACCTGCAAATAAAACACACACGTTTGTTTACTAGCCAAATCTACCGCCAGTTTATCGAACTTTACCTGCATTTGAATATTATTCTACATCATACATACAATCACTAATGTAAACGAGGATTACTAGAGTCCAATAATGCTTAATTTGCAAATAACACACACACAGTTTTTTGCTACTAGCCAAATCCAAAACCAGCTTATGAAACTAGCAGCATGTGGTCATCAAACTTCAGCTGCATTGATAAACTACACCGTAGGCTACAGACAATCAATAATGTAAACCATGCTTTCCATTAAACTCAAGAGTACATAGATAAACTTACCTGATATAAAGTGGGCGCTGCAGACACGAGCATTTTTTATTATGTCCTCGCTCCAATCAACACGTTTAATCGCCTGCAGCCACAGGCGTTGCCGATTCTTCTGAAACGGCCGTGATCCTGTCGGAATCCTATGAAACTTAAGCCCCTTGGTGGAGTATCGATTGGTGCAACCGGTACGCAACAACCAGACATTTTGATGCTGGGAAACCGTTGTGATAAACTTTATAGGAGTTGCTAACACGTTGTAGCGTTGTAGCCAGTGGGGAACAACACCACGTCCGTTGCCAAAATGCGCGCGCAACTATTTGATCACGTGGGCTGTAAAAGGGTGGAAACTAATTCTGGTGGAAATGGAGCTGGAGGGTTTGTTAATCTGTTCACTGTAGCAAACAGGACACATGAGTTGTTACTGTTGTTGGTGATGATCTCTGAGAAGAATATTTCTCTTTCTTTTTGCAAAGTTTGATTGAAAGGGCATCCAGGCCATTAGTGACTACAAACCCACCCACTCCACCCCTGCAGCCACCGATGTCAACTTCCTGAATGAGCTAAATGACTTTTATGCTCGCTTTGAAAGAGACAACAGAGAAACTGCAACCAAGCTCAAACCCTCAGTTGACCACTCTCCATTCACACTCTCATCCACTGATGTCTGCAAGGCACTGAGCCGGATCAGCACACACAAGGCTGCTGGACCAGACAACATCCCTGGTCGTGTTCTCAGGGCATGTGCGGAGCAGCTCGCTGGGGTTTTACAGACATTTTCAACCTGTCTCTTGCCCAAGCAGCTGTACCAACATGCTTCAAATGCACTTCCATTGTGCCAGTGCCAAAACACTCTAGTCCAAGGTGCCCCAACGACTACCGCCCTGTAGCACTCACACCCATCATCATGAAGTGCTTTGAGCAGCTGGTCCTGGAACACCTAAAACCATACCACCCACATTGGACCCGCATCAGTTTGCTTACCGCAGCAACAGGAGCATAGAGGATGCAGTTGCTATGGCACTGCACTCTGTGCTCACCCACCTGGACAATAAGAACTCTTATGCACGTATGCTGTTTGTTGACTTCAGCTCAGCATTCAACACTATCATCCCGACCAAGTTAATAGCCAAACTTGAAGACTTGGGCATCAATACCTCACTCTGCAACTGGATTTTGGACTTCCTGACCAACAGACCCCAGAATGTCCGATCTGGATCCACCTGCTCCACATCCATCACACTTAACACTGGTGTACCACAGGGCTGTGTGCTAAGCCCATTTCTCTACTCCCTCTTCACCTCGGACTGCAAGCCTGTGTTTTGATCTAATGCCATCGCCAAGTCAAGTTTGCAGGCGACACTACAGTGATTGGTCTCATCAGCAACAACGATGAGACTGCCTACAGGAAGAGATCCA
>JALDQB020000174.1:0-12500 GCA_024416835.2 Perccottus glenii | reverse complement strand
GAAAACTTTGACATAGTCCCAAAAGTGAACCTGGTGGAGCCTTTTCTGTCACTCTCTCAGTTCCTGAAATGGATCAGTGCACCAGGATTTGACTGATGGCTCCAGCCCAGACCTGAACTTTATTTATCCATGTTTGAACTTTAAGAGGCGCAAGAGACGAGCTTAAACCAGTGAAACTCACCTGTTACTAAACTCCTCAGGTCGAGTCGAATAGTTGGAGGAATGCTGCTGTCCGTGAGCTGCTCTCTGAGCTCACAGCGGGACATGGCGTCCACTTCAGAAAAACTGGGCACCAACACGACCAGAGCCAACACCAGCAGCGGAGCAGGATTCATCTTCTGCTCAGAGACACACCAGAAACAAATCAATGTTTCACACTCTGTTAGTTGTGTGCAGTGTTTGTAATGTCTCACATTTTGGAGAAGAATCCAGCCATGTTCTCAGGACTTTGTCGTGTACTTTTATTGCTGAAACAAAAAGAGACAGAAGCACATCACTAAAGGTTGTCGGTTTATGAATATGCAGCTTTAAGTGAGTTTCACTGCACACATTTGAGATTGGAACAATGTTTTGTGCTCGTGCTTTGATCAGAATATGAAGCAGCTGCTGTAATTCCAGTCTGCCACTAGATGTCACTGTTGTCAAAGCTTCAAATCCTTTTTGTACCGAGAGGAAAGAAAACCTAAATGCTTCACAAGGTTTTATTCTTCCATTACTGATTACTCCAGTGTGGCTTTTTGAATTAAAAGTAAATAAATAAATAAAAAAAAGTCTCAAATTGTATTAAATAACAGAATAAAACACAGCAATAATAGTGAGTAAATCTAATAAAGTGATGACCTGTTTGTTCTTGTTCCTCTTGCTTCAGATCCTGTCAGGTTCTCTCAGGATTTATACTCTCATGATTAGTCATGTGACTCACCTGTTGACTCGTAGTCACTCCTGCAGAAATGTGAGAAATTCCAAAGTCTTCAGATACTTTTTCATGCCACTGTATGTGTTCTGATCGATTGGAATAGATCTGATTCAAGTTTCAGACCAACTCCAAACTCATGTAGGGTTAGGGTTTGTTGAAGGGAAAATGATGATGATGTGATTAGCAGCAGCCTAAACACAGCTCTTGAGACAGAATTGTTCTGTCAGTCACACGGTCACTTCACAGTCGGCTGCTCACTTTCTATTTTTTCCATTTATTCCAGTGAAGAGACTTGCCATGTTTTAAACTCTCATCTCCAACACTTCAATTCCAGAAACAACTCCTGCACTAACCTGAAGACCACCTGTGAACAATTGATCTTTCACTTTGAGTCCACACATCTCGACAAGAAGGATGTGGCTAAATGAACTCTTTGTGGTTTTAGTCGGTCCAAAAGAAAACCAGGTAAAACTTGGTTCAAGAACAAAAGAAGACCAATGGCTCTCATGAACTATACCAAACAAAGACTGATGTTTTTTATTCAAAGTGAGAGTTTAATGAATACAAGCTGAATGTCCAGATGGTCTGTTACACAGAAGGGCTTCTTCAGGAAATGAGGCTCATATGTTTTAAACAACGACAAGTCTTGTATGAACAGCTTTTTCTGGTTTAGGCACAATTACCTTCACTTTGTCAAAAAAAAAACTGCATTATCTGTTTTACACTTTCTTAGATCAGGACTAGACCAGGACTAGACCAGGGCTAGACCAGGGCTAGACCAGGACTAGACCAGAACTAGACCAGGGCTAGACCAGGACTAGACCAGGACTAGACCAGAACTAGACCAGGGCTAGACCAGGACTAGACCAGGACTAGACCAGAACTAGACCAGGGCTAGACCAGGACTAGACCAGGACTAGACCAGGGCTAGACCAGGGCTAGACCAGGACTAGACCAGGACTAGACCAGAGCTAGACCAGGGCTAGACCAGGACTAGACCAGGACTAGACCAGAACTAGACCAGGGCTAGACCAGGACTAGACCAGGACTAGACCAGGGCTAGACCAGGACTAGACCAGGACTAGACCAGAACTAGACCAGGGCTAGACCAGGACTAGACCAGGACTAGACCAGAACTAGACCAGGGCTAGACCAGGACTAGACCAGGACTATACCAGGACTAGACCAGGACTAGACCAGACCAAAAGCAGGACTAGACCAGGACTAGACCAGGACAAGACCAGGACTGGACCAGGACTAGACCAGACCAAAAGCAGGACAAGACCAGGACTAGACCAGGACTAGACCAGGACTAGACCAGACCAAAAGCAGGACAAGACCAGGACTAGACCAGGACTAGACCAGGACTAGACCAGGACTAGACCAGGACTAGACCAGGGCAAGACCAGACCAAAAGCAGGACAAGACCAGGACTAGACCAGGACTAGACCAGGACTAGACCAGGGCAAGACCAGACCAAAAGCAGGACAAGACCAGGACTAGACCAGGACTAGACCAGGACTAGACCAGGGCAAGACCAGACCAAAAGCAGGACTAGACCAGGACTAGACCAGACCAAAAGCAGGACTAGACCAGGACTAGACCAGGACAAGACCAGGACAAGACCAGGACTAGACCAGGACTAGACCAGGACTAGACCAGGACAAGACCAGGACAAGACCAGGACTAGACCAGGACTAGACCAGGACTAGACCAGGACTAGACCAGACCAAAAGCAGGACAAGACCAGGACTAGACCAGGACTAGACCAGACCAAAAGCAGGACTAGACCAGGACTAGACCAGGACTAGACCAGACCAAAAGCAGGACAAGACCAGGACTAGACCAGGACTAGACCAGGACTAGACCAGGACTAGACCAGGACTAGACCAGACCAAAAGCAGGACTAGACCAGGACTAGACCAGGACAAGACCAGGACAAGACCAGGACTAGACCAGGGCAAGACCAGACCAAAAGCAGGACAAGACCAGGACTAGACCAGGACTAGACCAGACCAAAAGCAGGACAAGACCAGGACTAGACCAGGACTAGACCAGAACTAGACCAGGGCTAAATTTTGTCAATGTGTGTTGCTCAAAATAAATAAAACAAAGTAAAAAAATGTGTGTCTTGTGATAAATGCCATTTTCCAAAAGAAAACTTGATGAATGTAGTTTTTTCTGAAACAGATTCAGGGTTTATTTAGAAGTTATTCTCTTATGGCTCTGACTTATTGAATTAAAACCTTACATTGATCGTCTCTGCATTAAACTGAAGCACAAACAGTCCCTCAAATGTAGGAAATGTAATGTTGATAAAGCGGTGAATAAAGCAGAAACACTAATGTTTACTGCAGAATCTACTCTTCAGATGAATCCTGAGCAGCAGTGGAAACACAAGCCTCTTCAGGACAAACTCAAACTGAACCGACCTACATGAGACTAATGTGGCACCGAGCCCCAAAAGTCTTTGAATCCAATATTTGTGCAGACTTTCTAACAGCGCTTTAGGGAGTGAGCAGGTGCCAGAACATTCATTTGGGATAAAAATGTAAGTTTCCTCTCGCTTTAAAGCCGTTAGACAAAGGTCTACAGATTACTTCAGTTAATTGTGTCATTAAATTAACACTAAACAGTATTATGGTGCATTCAAGACCAACAACGGAAATGAAAAGACAAAAATAAGTGTGTGTTCAACTTAAGTCTCTTAAACCTGCTGCTGTTGCCTCGTGGTCCGCTGAAATGTCATGAGTTCAACCTTTACCAAACCAAACCCAGCAACCAGGTTTAAACCAGGTTTAAACCTGGTTTAAAGCAGGTTTAAACCAGGTCTAAAGCAGGTCTAAACCAGGTCTAAACCAGGTTTAAAGCAGGTTTAAACCAGGTCTAAAGCAGGTCTAAACCAGGTCTAAACCAGGTCTAAACCAGGTCTAAAGCAGGTCTAAAGCAGGTTTAAAGCAGGTTTAAACCAGGTCTAAAGCAGGTCTAAACCAGGTCTAAACCAGGTCTAAACCAGGTCTAAACCAGGTTTAAACCAGGTCTAAACCAGGTCTAAACCAGGTCTAAACCAGGACTGAATTTCCATCTCTCAATCTTTGACCATTTTCATTCTGTGTCTGAATATGAGCCTGCTGAAACAATATATTAGTTATTTTGTTGAATGTTCAATGACAGACTGGAATGAATGTTTGCTTTTATCTACTTTCATGTTATTTAAAAATAAAAACACTTTCTACAAGTTATTAACTCGGTGCACTTATGAAGTGTATAAATCATGTCAGATTTAAAAGCTTGAAATACAGTTTAAATATGCCTTCAGACCTAGAAGCACATTAATAAATGGAGATTTGATTGAGTTTAAGTTTATTTAAAAGAAGCTGAAGTTGTAGAAGGACCAGGATGTGAAGTCAGATGAAGATGAGGAAGACGAGGCTGGGCTGTGTCAGCTGTGCAGGAGCAGAGAGGACCGACAGAGCAGCAGACCGATAACTGGACTGGACTGGACTGGACTGGACCGACAGAGAAGCAGCAGCAGACAGGTAACTGTAGAGGGGCTCTGCAAAGACAGAACAAAGTAAAAACTTATGTTTAAAACAAGTCTTGCTGTTGGGACCGTTCACCTCTGTACATGAGATTTACTGTTAAACACAGAAACAAATGTGTTATTCTCCAGCTCACTGTGTGTTACTGTGTGTGTAAGGACTGTTTTTATAAAATAGTGGACTTTGATTTGAACTTACATTTGCCTAAATACTTTAGTAAATGTGAACTGTACTGGGTTAGAGGTAATGCATGCTTCTGCTGCTCCTGACACTTCTGTTTGCTCATGCCAGCTTTACTTTTCTTTTTAGTCATTTCCACCTTTAGCCAATGATTTTATGATCAACTTTTTACTTTCTTTTAACTGGATTTTTATGTTTTTACTTCTTTTAACTTTTTCAACAACACGTTGGACCTGCTGAGCGACTGGAGCCTTGGAATCTATTTCAACATATCTGGGGTAAAAACAACTACTACAAACTCTTTTTGACAAAATTGTTTGAACATAAGGCCACCTGCATAAACTTGGTGCCCAGCCAAAGCAGCACTGGATCAGAAAAAAAGAATGCTGGCATCACAGAAGCATATGTAACATCAGCAAACATCCAGCTAAAAAACAGACTCCAACCACTGACTGAGCTAAAGGTGAATGAACCAGAAAACTACTGTGACTGAAAAACATGGAGTAAATGTTACCTATTCTCTGGAAAACAGGAGACATGAATCTGTGAAAAAGCACCAGGCAAACAGAGACAGAGAATCTACGTCAAAAGTGAAGGACAGAGATGTCCTGCTGCTTGGAGACGGTGCTGTCAGAGACAAACAGTAGATTTGTTACATGCATCTGTCCAAGTGCTACAGTCACTGATATAACAGCACTCCTCCCCCAGGTAATATCCAAACACACAGGGATTAAACAGCTGATGTTACACGTGGGTGCAGTTGACACGAGGAAGGAGGAATCAGAAGTTTTAAAAATAGGATTTCTCCAGGCTTTTAGATAAACTTGAAAACCTGGAAGTGCAATCCTTTATCAGTGGACCACTCCCAAACATCGACAGAAGGATCAATACATTTATTCGGCTGCTTGCACTAAATACATGTCTGTCCAAGGCCTGTGAGACAAGAGAAGTACACTTCATTAATAACTTTAACTTGTTTTGGAAACGTGACGACCTGTTCAAAGGAAAGGGCCCACACATAAACAGGGGAGGGGTCAAGAGGCTAACGGATAATCTCCTGCACTCCCTGAGACACCTAAATGGTTCTGGGCGCCCTCTTGAACAGCTCTGTTTTTACTGTTAACCCATCACCAAGCTCAAACCAAAGTCTAAAACAAGTTGTTGAAATGTCACAGGTTAACGTGGGACTTAGCCACAAGACAACCTGACCTCAGTGCTCTGCTCTCTCCAACTTCTGAGACAAATTTAATAAACCTTTACTTTTGTGCATAAAAAGTAGATTGTTCGATTACAAATCAGATTAAATATGAAATCAGGAACGCTGGAGGTTTTCCAGGATATTGTCGATTATAACAGTAGAAATCATTAAGGAAAGTTGGTTCTTTATGATAAGAGTACTCCACAGAGACAGAGGCTCCTTCTAAACTGTAGACCTCAGTCTTTAGTGGAGTGCTTCACTTAAAGTCTGCTAAACGTGACCTTTAGCTGCTCCTGATACCGGGCTAACACTAATGAGGGCTGCTGCGGTGTTGATACGTGTGGCCCAGTACACACAGACATCTAGCTTTACTCAGGGCTGGACTGGGCCAAAAAAAGGCCCTGGCATTTTTGCTCAGACCGGCCCACCACAATCGGTCAGACACAACCAACTAGTACACCATCCTTGCAGTCCCTGTAGATATGCATATCTACTGTTCCATTCCAAAACCCCTACAAAGCTGAGAACTAAGTGCCATGGACCAGTGTACCAGTGCAAGTGGACCAGTGTACTCACTCTCTCTTGACAGACTCCCTGGTGATCAAAGGTTCCTCCCTGTCTCTCTCCTCCACTGCTAACTCAACCTGGCTTGACTATACATAAGGACAGAGAGAGAGAGGATTACAATTATTTGGAAGAGTTATTAAAAGTACACTTAGTAAGGATCCATTTTGGTTATAGTCCTGTATTATTGAAGAGCAGGATTTCTAGATGGACAAAGTGCCCCATGTTATAAAAGCTAGTTAACCCTTTAGAACCCAATATAATGTGGATGTAGAATACTGCTAATTCTAAAAAGAAATGTTTTTTTTTTCAATGAACCAGACAGCAGAAAAACTAGTTTACAATTGCAAGTATAGGCTACTTTGTTTTAAAGAACACAAACCCCTCTTTAATATGACACCAAACAAGATTTCCCTCTCATTGTTGAGATACTCCCCTTAAAAAAAAAATAAAACCAACATATACTACCAAATTACTCACACAAAACGTCCTAAAAATATATGATATTTATATTATTCACTCACCGTAAATATTGCATATTAATGATGTTGGAAATTCATTAGAAACATGAGCAAATATCTACTTCGTTGAATATACAGCTAAACAAAAATATACAGCTTTCAAAATGCGAGGCGGGTTTTAATCCCCAAATAGCATGCGTTACTCGTCCTGGGTGCTTTGACGCAGCCATTCTGAGTAATAATTAAAATAATCAAATGGCATCATTTAAGTTTTTCTAGAGAAGGGCTGTACGGCCATTATGAGTATTAAAGGGTTAACATTAGAATAGTCAGCCAAAGTTGCAATTGAATAAGTTAACTCTGCTAACCTATCTACAAAAACAATGCAAAATAGCTTATGCTGTGTTATTTGACTTTAGCTGACTGAGTGGCTAGTGCAGTGGGTGACAATCTGACAGACTATATAATGGCAACAACGATTAAGTTGTCTTATTATAATATTCATTAATTTAGGTAAATCATCATCTTCGCCGTGGGCCCAACCAGGCCCACACACACACTTTCCTCCTGCACCGCCCTGATTAACACTCCTCCCTGTTAATCATGTAGCTAACATGCTTACCGTTCAATTACACTCTCCATGTTTCTGCAAAATGTCGTCAGGTACTGTAGGCTTGGATACTGAAGCTACAGCACTAAACATGTATGTTATTTTTGCACATGTTGAGGCATCAACCTCTAGCATTTTTATTTTTTTGGCCCGCAACTTCTCTGCACCCCCCTTGCACTTTTGTTTCTCCTAAATCCACAGATTTCTGGCTCTGAGCCACTAACTGCCTCTGACACAAGAAACAGAGGAGGAGGGGTGGAGCCTGTTAAGAGATGATTGGGCCAGCCCAGTGTCAGTATGAAAAATGAACCAATGGGCCGCTGTCCCTGCTTTATGGGCCGGTCATTGGCCAATTAAAAAAAAAAAAAAAAAATCATATTATATGGACCGGCCCCCAAGTGCGTCGGCCCACCGGGCATTTGCCCGGTATGCCAGATTACCAGTCCAGCCCTAGCTTTACTTTATCACTCAATACTCTGGACTTGACTGAACATGAACATCTCATGACTCATGTAACAACATGAGTTTTGACTCAACACAGACTCAAAAACTGTCTTGGACTTGCGTTTTGTTTCAACTTTTCAACTTTGCTAATTTGATTGAAGGTGAAAGTGTGCACCATCAGTGTATGTTGTTTATCGCTGCTCCTCGGAGGAAACCGAGCAGAGCTGGAGCTGCTGAGGAGACAGTGTATCACAGGCTGCAGCTACCAGACCGACCCAGAGACAGTACACACGGATTAAAAGACTAGAGCTTTCACAGAGGATAGAATATTTGTTTAGAGTCAAATTACAAAAGAAGTAGATCCACAGAAAAGTGCAGACTCAGACTCCAGTAGGACACTAACAGTGTAGGCTGTGGCAACAGTGAGTGATTGTGTTTAGATGTTTTCTTTAGATTCTTTGCTTTGTGAGGATATTCGTGTCACTAACATTATTTATGAACATTTTAAATCTTTTGTCTAAGATGACCAGAGAAACTGGGTGCCAGCCTGAACCAGTCGCTGCAGATCTGCAGGTGTGCAGGCAAACATGAAGCCTACTGGAAGAAGCAAAGGTGAGTTTGAATACTGTGAAGCTTTTGTATGTTTACTTTAGTTTATTCTCTCAGGCACCATGTACAAAAACAATAATTTCACAAGAAAAGATATGCTTTGTACCAGATTTAGAACTTCAGACTGTCCAGGAGCTGATTCCATTGTTTGATGGTTTGAAATGAAAAGGCTGATTGTGCAAAGGCAGAGCATCTTTTAGGGATTGTGCAGTTTTTGTGAGTTGTGGACCCAGATGTTTGGAGCTCATCATATAATCAAGATAACAAATCATTTGTTAAACTCTTGTTTTTGCAGCCGCCCAGGCCAGAACGCCTAATAGGAGTGTGTCATGTGACACAGACACTGATGGAGCTGCCAGAGTGTCCCAGGACTACCTTTGCACCAATAAAGAGGAAAAGTGTGTCCACTGCTGACTCCAGCTAACATCCAGATGGAAGTGAGAGCACCATGAACTGTACAAGGTAATGCGTTTATTCACTGTTATAGTGCAATTACTTGTTTTAAATAATCTAACAAGAACACATGAGGTGTGTAATAATCTATCATTTTATTGTCATTAAAATGTTCTAATTTAAGAAATTAAATCATGTTTATATGTTTATTTTATTTTCAGGACCTGGTGACTGTTCCTGTGTCACTGTTGAACATACTTCATCTTCAAGTTTGCTGCTGTCTATCATCTTAGATTCAGACTCTGAAAACTGCAGTTAGCTCTATAGTTTCTGAGACTTAGCTTTACTTTGCTGACTACATTTAGACTAATGTAAACACTAATACACTGTTGAACACACTCAAGATTCTTTAAAGTTTTGGAACAGCTCATGAAGTTATGATCATCCTGTATAAGTCTGGCTCTTGCTTTTCACCATCTTCGCTCCAATAAAAAGCCTCTGTCCTGACAGTGCACCATTTACAAAGTTTGGACCTGCCTTGAAATGATGTATGAGAATTTACTATGATATTTATTTTTATTTAAATTTAGTGTGTACATATAGAATATTATATCAATATAAAAAATGGAAATGCTTACTGTAAGAACAATCTCTAAAGAATATAAGAATTCTTCCACAGCACGAGGGACACAGAGTTTCTCAGAGAACAAAGGTCCTTCTCCTGAAGCTGATGTGGTGCTGAGAGAACAGACATGTGGAACAGAGTTCTTTTTCAAAAGGGACTAAACCTAGTGTTAACCTTGGTGCAGGCCACAGTGAGATACGATGGGAGTAGAAGACAGGAAGGAAGACCACAACATACACTCTAGAAATCATTTATCTGACAATAGAAAAAAGGTTGTTATGGTTCATGCGTTCACAAAGACAGTGTTATTTAAACTTTCTGTTAGGCCTCAAATCATATTTGTTCAAAATTGATGACGTCATGTTTAAATCAAATATACTTTTTTGTCCCAAAGGGAGATTTGTCTTAGACGCAGTGCCACAGCAGCAGCAGAACATACAGTACACCAACCAACAAGAAAAAGTACAAACGTATATGTACAACATACATACAACATACATACAGCAACAGTACTGTAACCTTCAAAATCTGTGCAAATACAGGATATATCGAATAAATAATTTCACTGGCTCTAAGCAAAAGTCATTGGAGAAAATTAAACCTGGGATCAGCTAAAAACATACATATGATAAAAAAATAAATAAGTAAGTAACAATAAAAGGCCGACCCTGAGAACAGATCAGAATGTGCCAGAAAATAAAAACAAGTAAATCAGCGAGCCTCCTTATTAAGCAGAGTAATGGATGTAGGAATAAAGGAGAGCTTCAGTCGGTTAGTTTTCCATCTGTAAGCTCTGTACCTTCTGCCTGAGGGAAGAAGCTCATACTCTGTAAATAAACTGTGAGAGGGATGGTTAAGGATCTTGTGAGCCAGTCTGGACACAGTGCCTTCATAGATGGACTGCACAGAAGGCACGTCTTTTTGGACTAAATGTTAAACATAAAGCCTGCCAGAAACTTGGAAAGGTTTAGAGACAAAACCTTTTTGTGATCACAGCCCCAAGGTCACGGCTGTTCCTATTTATTCAGTTTTGCTGACCTCTGACCTGTGACCTTTGTGAGCCAAAAGTAGCAACAGTTCTATTTAAGTAAAGAAAAAGAGCCCATTAGTTATAAAGTCACATTAATCCTGACAAGAACCTTAAAGCTCACCAATGCAGCGTCTGAGCACAAGGCCTGCCTGTGTCCCGGCCTGTGGACCAAGGCTTGGTTGGTTTGAGGACATTGAGTCTAGAGACCTTGTTGGAAACGCATTTGAGGAGTTGGTCGGGCAATCGTTGGAGCTGTTGTTGGAGCCGTGACCCTCGACGCGTTGATGGCCTTTCCCACTTCACAGATCACTGCAGGAAATGAGACAAAGACAAGGGACATAAATAAAGCTCTGTTTAAATTTTGAGAGTCTTCTGCTCAGCTTTTAAAGAAAATGCTTTATTCATGAGGAGTTCAGAGTCATTCCCAAATTTGTGTCACTCACACTTGTCTAACATAATTTAAATTACAACATTTAGTTAATACTAATACTGAAAAATGCACAGTTTCTCAAGTTAATCCTTAAAGAGCGATCTAACAGACTAAATCAAAATATTAAATGAAGATTGTTTTAAAGTAAAACAAGCATGTGTTTCCAAAGACACCTCTATTATAAAGAACTGTAGACTAGACTGAGTGGAGGACAAATCATTTTAATTGCTGTTTAAAAAGATCTGAGCATGCTCATTGAAAACTTTGACATAGTCCCAAAAGTGAACCTGGTGGAGCCTTTTCTGTTACTCTCTCAGTTCCTGAAATGGATCAGTGCACCAGGATTTTACTGATGGCTCCAGCCCAGACCTGAACTTTATTAATCCATGTTTGAACTTTAAGAGGCGCAGGAGACGAGCTTAAACCAGTGAAACTCACCTGTTACTAAACTCCTCAGGTCGAGTCGAATAGTTGGAGGAATGCTGCTGTCCGTGAGCTGCTCTCTGAGCTCACAGCGGGACATGGCGTCCACTTCAGAAAAACTGGGCACCAACACGACCAGAGCCAACACCAGCAGCGGAGCAGGATTCATCTTCTGCTCAGAGACACACCAGAAACAAATCAATGTTTCACACTCTGTTAGTTGTGTGCAGTGTTTGTAATGTCTCACATTTTGGAGAAGAATCCAGCCATGTTCTCATGACTTTGTCGTGTACTTTTATTGCTGAAACAAAAAGAGACAGAAGCACATCACTAAAGGTTGTCGGTTTATGAATATGCAGCTTTAAGTGAGTTTCACTGCACACATTTGAGATTGGAACAATGTTTTGTTCTCGTGCTTTGATCAGAACATGAAGCAGCTGTAATTCCAGTCTGCCACTAGATGTCACTGTTGTCAAAGCTTCAAATCCTTTTTGGTCCGAGAGGAAAGAAAACCTAAATGCTTAACAAGGTTTTATTCTTCCATCACTGATTACTCCAGTGTGGCTTTTTGAGTAAAAAAAATAAAATAAAATAAAAAAGTCTCAAATTACATTAAATAACAGAATAAAACACACCAATAATAGTGAGTAAATCTAATAAAGTGATGACCTGTTTGTTCTTGTTCCTCTTGCTTCAGATCCTGTCAGGTTCGCTCAGGATTAGTCATGTGACTCACCTGTTGACTCGTAGTCACTCCTGCAGAAATGTGAGAAATTCCAAAGGCTTCAGATACTTTTTCATGCCACTGTATGTGTTCTGATAGATTGGAATAGATCTGATTCAAGTTTCAGACCAACTCCAAACTCATGTAGGGTTAGGGTTTGTTGAAGGGAAAATGATGATGATGTGATTAGCAGCAGCCTAAACACAGCTCTTGAGACAGAATTGTTCTGTCAGTCACACGGTCACTTCACAGTCGGCTGCTCACTTTCTATTTTTTTCCATTTATTCCAGTGAAGAGACTTGCCATGTTTTAAACTCTCATCTCCAACACTTCAATTCCAGAAACAACTCC